>CM035417.1:103957146-104557146 GCA_020310875.1 Ceratopteris richardii | reverse complement strand
CAGGTCGCATACTGGAGAAGGCGACGCCACACGTTAAGTCATAACTGTTCGATTATATTAATTCAGCATACATGCGATTACATAAATAGATCACGGGTGTCCATTCGTATCTGTTGTAGTCCGTACATATGAGGTCGGACATTACGCCTTACATAATGTTCCAATACTAGCAACCTATGAATTCATTGATCATATCCAAGGTGTTCTCTTGGGCTTATAATGTACATCAATGTGAAGCATAAAAAGCAAACATATACAAAGAGAGAAGCATCAATAAGAGGGAATCATTGAAAGCTACAGGCATTCAAGGGAGGCCTCTTGCTCAAGAAAGTGAGTGTTGCAGACTGAAGGAAAGAGGAACGATGAGAACAGATGTGAAGTTGAACAAAGGAAGGGAGAAGATGGCTGAGTTTGAGAGGCAACTTCTCCATATCTCACAAGAATCAGGGCAAAGGCATGAATTAGGCTAGACAGTAAGAGAATAAAGGCGCTCTGTGGATCGGCTTTGCCTTCTGCAATAGCCATGAATCGGAATCAGCTCTCGGGTATAGCAAGGTTGGCGATACTTTTACCAAGGTCTGCACAAGAAAGTTACTATACTGAATAACAATAGTGGGTATAGTCATGAGACACAAAAGTGGCCATCACACATGAAAAAAAATATTATTAACAAAGAAGGACAAGCTCTTATGCTTTGTTCTTGTACCCTTTTTGTGCACAAGTCCTTTAAATTCAAAAAGAATGATTCTTGTCGCTATCCTAGATCTCAAGAATACTATAGATTTTTTGACATGCATATATGTTGAGGGTGCATGGAAATTTTCTTTCTTTTGATTTACATGCCTGTAAAATCCTATATTGTATGCAGCCATTTTTATTATGTTTCCCTTTCCTTTTACGTTTGCAAAGCTAGTTATGTTTATTTTTGCATAGCTGTGGAAATAAAAGCATGCATACTTTATTATGAAATTTCCTGTATCGAAATGTACTCAGGCACATATACTTGACTATGTAAAATATTTTCCTATTATATATTCAAAGCTCCATACCTATATTTATATTTGTTAATTTTTGTCGACGTAAAGGCATGCATATATTAGCTCAAACTTTTGTTTTCAAGAAAACATGTATGTGCTCTTCTCTGTGTTTACACGCACATTTGTAAAGCTCCATGAACGATCATCATGTGTACACTTGCATTTGAACATGTGTGCTAATGGATGAAAAGCTAAAAGTATATATACATAAATGCCTCAATATATTGAATACGTTCATTTATCATGCCCTCTCCGTTCTGACACATGATATATTGTTGCAGACGTACATAGACGCAGCTAGATGTATGTAGAAATTGTATGGGTACAAATGATCATGGTGCCTCGGTATGTTTAAAAGTATATCATATACTTGAAAACGTGTAGATAGTGAGATACAAACTTTGGCTGTGCAATAGAAGACATGTGTATCTGTATATCTGCAAAAACACTGTATATATGTACTTGTGCATGCGGCCTTGTATACATGAGCCCATAAGCTCTGATGCACGTATTTTAGAATCCGTATCCACATTTGAGAACCTGAGCTCGTGCAATTTTAAATGTGATTAAAGCACCAACAAGGAATGTCTCATAGGAAACCATTCGTGAATCCCGCTACATGTTTATACTATCTATTGAAGTGAATAGGTTTACGCTCTTGTCTCCCTTTGATTAATAATCGCAAATAGAGGCTAAATCAAGAACTCAGAGTTATATCGTTAGAATAGTAAAACATTTGCACCCCGAGAGTAGTATCACATTGGGAACTTGGTAGTTGGATGCTCATCACGTGAGCTTGTTCAAATGAATGCTAATTATCTCTAATGTATCTCCCTCCTTAAGATGAAACGAAATGACATACTTGGTGAACCCGACGTGAAGGAGGAGAATGTAGAGACTTCGGTCCTAGTTTAGCTAGTAGTGCGGTTTGAGGGAGCTCTTTGTGTTTGACCATTTATGGGTGACACTACAATGGACGTTATAACCCAACTCCTGCGCTTCCAGCATGATGAAAAAAGATGGAGTGCCATCCAAGCATTTTACGAGCGAGTGATCAAAAGGAGTGGTTATTTCAACGGTAAAAATGTTACTCTTTTTTGTAAAGAGTACAAATTAGAGGCACGATATCTTGGCACAGGGCTTACGCCATTAAGTGATCAAGAACTTATAGATAATTTTGTATATGTTTTGGAATTGCATCAGCGTGACCGACTAGTTGTGGATGCACCCCAACTAGTTGTAGAAGGGCAAACAAGATGGTCTCAATATAAGACAATACTCATAAGAATGTTTGCACTTGATGACAATGATAAAGTGACTAGGTCAACATTTTTAAAATGGATATATAAACCTAAAGACCAATCTATTTTAGACATAAAAAGAGAATTTGATAAGCAGTTTGGGACTTATCTGAATATGATAGGAGGGCTATAGCTCAAGAGAAAGTATCCTTGTTTCTTTGGGCTATAGATACAAAAGCCTGAGAAGAACTTTCCCCACAACTACAACATGTAGGAACTGAGACTGATCTTACTAAAGACTGGGATAATGTGGATGAAGCTGTTAGAGGATACATTGAAAAACAAAGAAATTTATCTAAATTTATGCAGAGTTGGCATGAAGATATGCAGGAAGAACAATCATAGACTGTTCAAGAGCCGTACAGAACCCTCAGGTGAATCCACCAGTGCTAAAGGATGTTGTACCCACTAATTCAATGGAAGACATGTTTAATAAATTTAGTGATCTTACGATCCAAAGCATGAAACAAATGATTGAATCTCAAGTTTCACAAGCACCAGCAAGTAAAACTCAAAAAGCCCCTAAAATTCAGAGGTGCAGTTGTTGTGACTCTCTTGAGCATAACAGGTACTCGTGCGAGAGTTTTAAAGAAGCTCTAGCTAAAAATCTAGTCTTTATAAAGGAGAAAATGATCTATGATGCGAAGATCGGGAAAAAGGTTAATATAAACTTTGAAAGAGGGGGAATGAAAGTATTTTTGCCTGGTACTTTGAGCAATTTTACTTCAACATCTAATATGGCAATGTATGCGTGTCAAGGGATAGATGAAAATGGGAAGATAGAATCCGAGGATAGACCAATGAAGTCTCTTGACAGGGGGAAGATGCATCAAGAAGTTTTGAAATCAGTGGGAAATGAAATTTGGGGAGTAATTGAGTGGAAAGATCCAGTAGATATGCTTTTCATAGTTACATATTTATGCTCGTCACTAGAGCACGAGGTGATAGTGGAAGAGAAACGAAGAACCAATGAGAGTGAAGAAGAGAAAATAAGAACTAGGCATCAAGTAGATGCTTCACAAGAACAATCTCAAACACCAAATCAAAATCAACCAATATAAACAAACCAACCCACTCAAGTAATTCCACCATCACAACCAACAATAACCCAACCAAATCAGATTCCGACTCAAGTTCAAATCCCTACTTCTGCTGAGATGCCAGTTCCTACTCAAAGTTAGTAATCCTCCATAAGATCAAGAGATGTAACCTATAAGGAAAGATCACGGAAGAGTGAAAAACCCATCATACATGCTAAAATCGCACATTGAACAAGCCACAGATTTAAAACAAGTTCTTGAGAAAAGAGTGCTTGATAGTGTAATCGAATTTACACTAGGTGAGTTACTAGGAATAACAAAAAAGGAATTTCTAGAAGTAATACTCGACCTCTTAAGAAGAAATGACAACCAATAGCAGACATGCAAGAGATTGAGAAGATGGATGAAGAGACTCCTGTTCATGCCGTGCAAGCACAAATACAAGAGTTGAAAAATGTACTTGAACAAATTGAAATTATCGCACAACCATGCACAAAGAAAATGTTCTTGGAACAGAATTCTCCATAAATAACTCCTTCAAGTCATTATACTAGAGATCATTGGGCTCGAGCCACGACTGAGACATTGGTGCGATTAGATAAAATTAGTATACCAATCGTCACTCTTATCGATCATGGGTCTAAAATCAATTTAATGTCCAAAGATCTCTACATGAGGGGGAAATGGGCAATAGGTATGCAGCCGGGTTGGAGAATCAGGGCTGCTAATACGATGCCAGGTGAGTTATTTGGTGCATGCCTGTAGGTACTAGTTACAATTGGGGATGTTAGTGATTATCAAAACTTCTTCGTTCAAGATCATTCGAGCTACTCGTTGATCATAGGCACCCGTAAATTACTACCTTGAGGATGGAAACAAGAGTCTTGGAGGATGGATCAGCCTATGCACGAATCCAAAGCAAGGATGGAAAGAAAGCGGTCTAATTTATGATGGTTTGTGTAGACCATGTCAGGAATAGAACTTCTCTTCCGACAAGGCCTATTCTTGAAGAGTTCAAAGATCAAAGTTTTTAAATGAAGCTTTCATAAATGGGAACTATGGAAGCTTGGAAAGCGAAAAGATCTCGAATGTAAATATGTTCAAATCAAGTTTCATAGCACTTTCTTCAACAAGTTCATTTCACTTTCGCGTTTTTTCTGAGTTAAAAAAGTGGTAAAAATAATACATAGCAGATCTTCAAAGAATTTTTTACAGATATAGAGTGCTCGACTTCAATGAGGAAACTTTTGGAGTCTTTGATGAGATATCTTTTGTAGACACATTATTCGATCTGCAAGAGTTGATTGAAGGAAGAAGGAGTGATTATGTGATTCAAATGCACTCTATTTCCATGTACAAGGAAATAGCAAAGTTTGAGCAGGATGAAAAAGGGAAAGAAGTCTTTGTTGAAACAAAATACAAAATGATCGATAAAAAGATAAAACCAGATCCAATTCTGCTTCCCGAAGATAATAAAAAACTTATGGATGGAGGAAAAACCCAGCCACCTCTCAGAGATAAAAGAAAAAATAGGTCACGAATTCACTAAAGAAACACTTGAGCAAATTCAATTAGGAAAAGATGGTTTCCTCAGCAAAAAAGAGAAGAATGTATTCTCCCGGATGATATTCAGGCATGGGAAGGTTTTTTCTTTTAATGTCCAAGAAATTGGATGTGCAGACCCATCTGTGGTGACACCTATGGTAATTTTTACGATACCACATGTACCTTGAAATCTTCGACCGATTTTGGTACCAAAAGCTCACATTTCAAAGCTATGAGGAAATTTCTAAGCACCACTGCTTAGAAAAGCCGATTACAGTGACAATAAACAAATTTAAATCACCATAGATACGAGTCCGATAGGTATAGGATAGGCGATTGGCCAAGAGGATGATGAGGGAAAAAGATATGCGATTCATTTTGGAGCTAAAGTACTAAATGTTTGCTAGAGAGGCTACCCTCAGATTAAGCAAGAGCTTTGGGGAATAGTGACTGCACTAAAGAATGATAAACAATACTTGATTGGGGCAAATGTAGTGGTGGAAATAGATTGCTTACCATTATTGGGATTGATCGTGAACATTCCACTGCAGACATTGCCATGTTAAGTTGGATAGCATACATTAAGTCACTAAAACCCGAGTTTGTTCATATCGCTGGGAGGAATAATGTAGTAGCTGATATGCTATCACAAGCTTTATATGAAAATGAAGACTCGATAATTTCTTATAATGAAGAGATAGGTCTGGACTTTTATGCACATGTACATACTTCAAGCTTAGATAAAGCATCTACTGGACTAAATAGGAAAGAACCTACTTACCAGGTTGAAAAGCTTGGGACTGGTATTAAGTCTTCAAGAGAAGGAACCCAAAGGAGCTTAGGAAGCGGGAAAGAAAATAGAAGGAAAGAAGAGAAACCTTTTGATGTTCAAATAGGGATAATAGAAGAATGAAGGCGAATATGAAAATGAGTGGAAGGAAATCGGAAGATACTTAAGCATAAAGTCTCCCGATCCTAGTTGGAGAAAAAAGAAGTTTCATACTATTCAGAGAAAGTCAATCAATTACTTCCTAAAAGATGGATTACTTTGGAAGCAAAAGATTGGAATAGGTAAGATACCTCAGCTAGTTGTAGGTTGCAATGGAGTGAAAGGTGAGATTATGTGTGAAATGCATATATAGCTCACTATGGGTCGGACATAAGGGCTTTCAAGGGATGAAAAGATAAGGGAAAGATATAGGTGGCCTCGGATGTATGTAGATATCCAAAAATATGTAGCCACTTGTAAATCTTGTCAGGTGTACTCAAATGTTAGACACAGAGATGAGTTGCATCCGACATATCCTCTTAATATCCATTATAAGTGGATTGTTGATCTGGTTACAATGCCATTAGGAGTGCAACAGATGAGATATATCGTGCTGGCAAGAGAGGATCTAGCAAACCATGTTGAAGGAAGAGCTTTGAGGATGAAAACTACGAGCAATGTATGCAAGTTTCTACTAGAAGACGTGTTTAGTAAATTCGGCTATGTCAAAAAAATAGTCGCTAACAGAGGTGAGCTTGATGCTCGAGAAGCTAAAGACTTCTTTGAAAAATATGGAATTCGACTATCACTCACCACTGCTTACAATCTTGAAGCCAATGGCAAAATTGAGTGTGGTCATCCACTCATAATTAAAGCCTTGGCAAAAGCCTGCAACATGAAAATTAAAAATTGGTCAATCTATCTTCCGTTTGCCTTGTGGGTAGATAGGATGACATATATCGGAACTACTGGCTATATGCCAACAGAACTGTTGTATTGTCAAAAACCTATTCTAGACAGAGTCGCACGCCTTAGCATGGACTTATTTGCCTTCGGAAGATGGAATGTCAAGAGAGGATCTACTAGCGATTCAAATTCTTCAGCTTAAAAGTGGAAAGAACCTAGTAGAAGAAGCAACGGCCAAGCTCAGAGCCTCTAGAGATAAAAACAAGATAGCCTTTGATAAAACTCATAGGTTGAGGCCAAAGTAGATCAGAGAAGGTGGTATTAGTCTATGATAGCTCTTTGGATACGTAGTATGATGCCCGAAGAAAGTTGATTAAGAGATGGTTTGGTCCTTATGTTGTGAGTAAAGTATTCAACAATGGCACTTATGCACTTAGGGAGTTAGATGGAATAGAAATAAAAGACTTAATCACTGAGAAGCGAGTTAACTTATTTAAACAGAGGGAACATGAAGAATTTGAAATTATAGAAGAAAGAAATATTGAAGACAAAGAAGACGAAAGTGAAGAAGAGGAAAATGAAGAGATCGGTAAAGATAATGATTAAGAAAAATTATATCATGAGATAATGTACATGCATGAATATATATATTTTCCTGTTATTTATTTATATATTAAAACATATAAATAAATAACAGGAAAATGAATTAGTCTGGATATAAGATTTAAACAAGTAACAAATAGAATAAATGTATGTGTTTAACTTATTCATGATCTTCTATTAATTTTATTTTGGTTCCTTGCAAGATACTGATGGAGATCTGTGAATAGGTTGGTAGTGGGCAATCCTTTGGGTTTGATTAGACTGTTTGACTATCTTAGGTTCTAGAATGGACAGAGAAGATCCCAATGATACATCTATACTAGAGGGTAGCATTCCTGATAGATTTACAGACACATCTAGGAGCGTACCTGAAGGAAGAACCTTAGATAACTCTTTCATATCGACCTACTTGCTCCCTACGCCTGAGAATGATGAAAGGATTCCTATTGAGGAGTTTGTTAAAGATCGTGTTACTAGTGAGACTTTGATCTCACCACTATATGAGGAGAGTGTTTCCAAGTATCAAGCGGCATAGCCATATGGAGAAAATGAAACTTCAGTGGACCATGATCCATATTTCATGACAATGGACCCGATAGCACTCTTTATTTATAGTCACGAATTAGTATAAAATGCAAAAACTTTACGTCAATTCACCTTGTTCCGTAGGGAACGTGAAGGGGGAGAGCCATCTCAGAGATAAATTAAAAGGTCGTGTTAAACTATGTGTAAATACTGTTTCTTTTGAAAAACAAGTTAGTTTTTTTTTTATGAAGAATACAACCAAGAAAGATCTTCAGAAGTCAACAAGGAGTCAATTACCAATGTACATAAATAAATCTAGGTAATATTTTCCTTCCGAGTAACTGTTTGTATATAAACTTCTGTGATATAAACTTTTGTTTTATGCAGGATGATCTAGTTAGAGATGTTTAAAGAAAAGGCGATTGGAGATGACAAGATCAAGCGAATTTTGATTTTATATTGGTGAGATATTGTTCGTTCAGTTTCCTTTTTCTCTTGTATATATGTGTATGTATGTATTATATATTCAT
Source organism: Ceratopteris richardii (assembly GCA_020310875.1). Lineage (NCBI taxonomy): Eukaryota > Viridiplantae > Streptophyta > Polypodiopsida > Polypodiales > Pteridaceae > Ceratopteris > Ceratopteris richardii. Next base: position 104,548,890 of record CM035417.1, on the reverse strand, counting down.
ATGAAAAGACTACATGAATTGGGCATATGTCACGTAAAGAAATGCATAAATAAGAAAATTAAGTGAACCAAAAATCTCTTATTGCTAATGAGATTACATATGATGTATAAGGACTGGGATTATGCGAGTAAGATTAGAAGATAGACTAGAAATTTCGGAAAGAAGACCTAGGAAAGTGAAGGGAAGACCTAAACTAAGTATCTATGTATACTAGTGTTTATGAGCACTTGATGAGTGAGACGCTTCGACTTCTGTTTATTTATCTATACAATTATCCTATTTTATATATATATATATATATATTCATTTATATATTCAGATTTTTTTCTTAATTTTTCTTTATTTTTTCCTTATATAAATTTGATTGAATTATATGTATGTAAAAACCCTAAAACCCTAATCCTAAAGATCTAGACCTAAAATATGTATATTTGTGTATGCATGTGTATATACATGTATATATGTATCCTATGTGTATGTGTATGTGTGTAATCATCTGGCCGTTGACATGGAGAGTTAGATGTGTACTAACTCAACTCCTATCATCTTGTAATGATACAAATAAACGAAAAGTGGCATCGATGAAAGGAGGAGATAAAATGTTGCATTCACATAAGCAATTTCATACACTACACAAAGGGAACAATCTTTTCCCATATTAGTTAATGGTTATACCAAGAATCTTGAATGAAGTTTGACAAAAATTAGAATATATAGTTCCCTTAATTTAATGGAAATGAAGGTTTGTTAAAAACTTAATTTAGAGTTACATAGTCTAGCATCTATGATGTATTGGGAGACACTTTAGCAATTGGACTATGAGGTCTAGAGTTCGAAACCCAGAGTATGATGTGATATTGAACCTGTGTGTGTGTGTGTGTGTGTTTGTGTTCATCTTGAAGTAGTTTGTTCTAACAAAAATTTGTTGTTAAGCACATGTACATGTTGCTCAAGCTTGCCTTTTTGGTGAAGTGTCTTTGTAAAGATGTCTACAACATTATATTTTTCTGAAACATAAAGGCTTGTATATTTTGTATTTTGTCTTTATCTCTAAGTAATAACATGTCCCTTTAATAGGGCGCCAATCTTGAACCATTGGATTGTTCGTGAACTTGCTAAGTTGAGAAACTATACATTGAATATGTGCTCTAGAATTATACAAACCATATATGGAAGATTTAATTTCTATAAAGTAATATATAAAAATGGAGCATTAATTTATATATAGTAATATACAAAACTCAATCATCACGACTACTTAACATTTTCAAATAAGAAATATTGTTTGTTCTTATCATAAATTGTTGATTGTGAGTCGTCAAAGAATAACGAAGAAGTCCTATACTATAACATACTACATGATTTCCCAAAATATTTATTGAATTAGACTAACTTGTCTCCAAAAGGTCTTATGAGAACCATAACATCTCCATGGATGATCACAATGATGAAATCTCTATCTTGAGCATGAACATAAATTTTTGGTGCAATAAGGCTATTCTTAAGATCATCCTCATCCAGAAAACCATATATTTTCTCAGAATATGGTCTTGGTCGTCAATAAAGATCATAAATACATTTTATTAAACACGTGAATATCTTTGGAAAGATCACCACTTGAAAAAGAGTTCGTAATATCTAACCAATTGTTCCTTGTGGATGTAGGAGCAATATCTTTTCATAATCAATGTCCTTTTTTTCTACTCATCTTGATTTATATTTATTTTTAGTGGCATCAACCATTCTCTTTACTCTAAGTACGCATTATTTAGGGGTATTCTAGTTAATATAAGTTAACTTGCTTTTTCTTTTAAGTCAATCATCTATTTACTCTTTCAATGTTTCTTGAAAAATTGAAATAAAAACACACGCAACTTAGGTGTCAATATAACTGCCCAATAGTCATCAAAATCTAGTAAATGCATGTTTTTTTTGAGCTATCGATGTAGTCTCCAACTTATCCACATTGTTCTATCCACTAGGTATTTTCCAAAATTCTTTTTTTTGGCACTATCGACTCAGTTATGGACTATGTCGTTGACTCAGCTACCAATTGGCCACCAACTAGGCTACCGAATGGACTCCCTAGACTACCATGCATACACAACCTTGCAACTTTCTATAATTTTTAGAACCTTTTTCTCTATTGATAGGGATGTGCCCACTAGATTATCATATAGGTTGTCAACTGTGCACCCACCACATTATCGATTGGGTTGCTGATTAGTCTACCAATGGAATTAAACCGCTATAAAGAAAAAATTCTCAAGCATGATTTTTGCATTATGCATTTGCAAAGAACTATGCGAGCAAGGGAACTTCCACATAGAGCTTCACACAAATAGGATCTTGAAACTTTTTCAACTTCTGAGCATTCTCATACTCCCACCTTTGGAGCACTCTCTTGGCATATAATCTCCCTAAAAGCATGTATCCAGAGCACTTTCTTGACATACTCTCCCCTTGGATCACTCTCTAGGTGTATTTCTCCCTTGAAGCATGTCCTTACAACATTCGCTTGGCATACTCTACTCTTGGAGCACAGACACTAAGTAAGTCTCTCTTTTTTTGTGTTTTTCTTCCTTTTTATCTCTTCCTCTCCCTATCACATAAAAGAATGAGAGAGAGAGAGTTAGACACACACACATACATACATACGTTTATACATACGTTTATACATACATTTATACATACATACATACATGCATACATACATACATACATACATACATACATACATACACAAACACACACATACATACACATACATATGCACACATGCACACACATACATATACACATACATACACATATAGATACATATACATACACATACCCATACAAATATAGTAGAACGTTTTGTTGTGGTAGAATGTTTATTTTTGGAAGTAGAATGTCTCAAGTGGATTTCCTTTTTTCATCTAGAAAAAAACTTGCAAGTGATTTTATGGTTTGGATGTCATTTTTTATTTATGGCCTAAGTGGCATTCATTATCTCGTGTGGGTCTTGTTTTCTTATAGCCTTCGTAAAAAGGTCTGCAATGTTCTCCTGCATGGGCACATATGCCAAGCTGATCTCCCCAGTAGAGAGCCTCTCCTTGACATAATGATCAAATGCATCTCCAGCATCATGAAGACTCAATCGTAAACCTGTCTCCATAGGAGTGGCAATAGGCTTACAGTCTTCAAGGCCAAAACGCAGCAATAATGTGTCAATATATTTTGTTTGACACAAAGCCATTCCACCATCAACGTGCATAAACTGAATGCCCAAATAGTGATGCAAATGCCCCAAATCAGACATCTCAAATGAGGCATGCAAATCAGCATTAAAATCAGCAATATGTATCTCAATAGGACCAATGAGCAGCATGTCATCAACATAGACAACAATAAGCACATCATTAGCACGTTTAACATATAAGGTGCTTTCAGTTGGACTATTCTCAAAACCATGTGCAATCAGATAGGCATGTATCTTCTCATACCAAGCACGTGGTGCTTGCTTTAAACCATATAATGCCTTCTTTAACCTGCAAACCTGGTTTTCATGCCCTTTTTGCACAAATCCACGGGGCTGAAAAACATACACTTCTTCATGCAAGTCACCATTTAGAAATGTTGTTTTAATGTCCAACTGATGTACATTCCAACCATGATGGGCTGCAAGTGCACAAATGCTCCGAACAATAGTCATACGGCATGTAGGTGCAAAGGTCTCATCAAAATCAATGCCTCTTTCCTGTGCATAACCCTTTGCAACAAGCCTAGCCTTATGCCTGTCAACTGTACCATCAGGTTTACGCTTCAGCTTGTATACCCACTTAGTGCCAATGGCCTTCTTGCGAGGAGGCAAGTCACATAAAGACCATGTACCATTCTTCATTATAGCATCATATTCAGATTGCATAGCAGCCATCCAATTTTCTGAATTTTGTGCTTCATCAAAAGAAACAGGCTCATTCTCATCACAGAGACTAGATGCAGCCATAGCATAGCAATCTGATGCAAAGGAGGCACTATGAGAGCCTGAACGAGTACGATATGACAAAGGTGCATCTAATTTGCTGTCACGCAAAGTCTGCACCAGCCATTTTGGCATAGTTTTTGCCTGCTCAATATCAGCTCTCTCATCAACAAGTGCATCATGTAAATCTCCATCAGAAATGGAATGATCTGCATCATCATATGAAACCTACAAAGGCTGAGAAGTTGCCTCATTAGGACCAGCACTAGCCTGTCCACCTGTAAAAAGAGGCATCAAAGTATCATACATGTCTTTGGAGCTAACAGATGTCTCCTTAGTACATGAAAGCAATGGCTGAATAGCATCTTCCACAAAGACAACATCACGACTAACCAGAATGCGTTTAGTCTGTGGATGATACATACCATAACCTTTACTTTCAGAACTGTACCCAACAAAAATACATTTTACTGCCTTATCATCCAATTTTCTGCAATGTTGTTCAGGCACTAATGCATATGCCAAACAACCAAAAACACGCAGATGAGCAACAGATGGCTTGCGGTCATGCCAAGCCTCATATGGAGTGATAGACTGCAACGCTTTAGTGGGACACCTGTTCAGTACATATGCTGCACACATGACAGCCTCAACCCAGAAACTATGTGGTAAAGCCTAACTTTTGACCATGCACCTCGCCATCTCCATGAGTGACCTGTTCTTTCGTTTAGCAACTCCATTCTGTTGAGGTGTATACGGCACTGTACATTGGTGTTTTATCCCACGTTCAGCCAGAAATGCATTAAAATCTGAAGACATATATTCCCCCCGTCGATTAGAACGGAGGGTGCCCATTTTACATACTGACAGATTTACAGCCAAAACCAAAAACTGTTTGAAGCACATGAACACTTCGGACTTTGCTTTGAGTGGATATACCCATGCATGCCTGGAAAAATCATCAATGAAAGTCACGAAGTAAAGGTAATTTCCAAAAGAGGGTGTCTGCATAGGACCACATACATCACTATGTACAAGTTGCAATTTCTGCGTAGCCCGAACTGAACCATCTTTTGGAAAGGAAGAACGCTGCATTTTGCCCAAAATACAGCCTTCACAAACATGTTTTCCAAGAGCCTCAAGTTTGGGCAAAGAGGACACCATTTCAGATTTCTGCAGGCGTAGCAAACTAGCAAAATTCAGATGACCAAAGCGTGCATGCCAAAGCTTTGCATCTGACATAGCCTGAGAATCATGAACTGCACATGCCGAATCATTCACAGATCTTTCATAGTCTATGAGCTTATACAACCCACGACATAAGATGCCATAAGCAATAATCACATCACCATTTGAGAGATCATGGACTGTACAACTGTCATCAACAAATTTCACAACCAAGCCAATCTTGGCTAATGCAGAAACTGTTAACAGGTTCTTTTTGATCCCTGGCACAAATAAAGCATCTGACAAAGTGAAAGAACTACCATCAACAGTAGTCAGAATGATCTTACCAACTCCCATAACAGGATAAGAGGAGTTATTGGCGCATGTGACAGTATTCCCTGTAGGGGCAGGCTCGAATGAAGAGAAGAAACTGCACTGCGAGGTAATATGTTTGGTCGCCTCACTATCAAAGTACCAAACATCTGAGTCTACTGTAGACATGCACTGATCATGAGAAGATGGGTCAAAACTGCAGACAGTAGTAAACGCCCATTCTTCTTCCTGCACAAGATTTGCAGCTCTGTTTTTGGTGTAGAGGCCTCTGCAACAACCATTCCAGCCTCTTTCTTCTTTGCCTCTTTAGCAGCCAGTTTTGGACAGTTCTTTATAATATGATCATTTCCTTTACAGTACTTACAGAACAATTTCTTCTTTTCTGATTTCTTCTCATCTTTATCCTGGTTCTTCAATTGTGCAGCATTTGCAGATTTCTGCTTACTAGTAGAAGAGCTCCATTTTCCTTTGGCATTCTGACTAGCCAGGAAAGCTTGATCTGCAACACGCATAATGGACCTGTTCTGACTGGACTGATCTTCCTGCAACAGAACAGAGACTAATTCCTCAAATGACAAGGCATTCGGATTGCCTTTCATCATCAACCGAAGAGTAGAGGCAAAACTCTGATATGAATCAGGAAGACCATTCAGAACGGTCTACACAAGTGAGCTATCTGGTATAACCTCATCAGCAGAAATCAATTGTTCCTTCAGGTCTTTGATCTTTGTAAGAAAACTGTCCATAGAATCACCTTCATTCATGTGCTCACTCTCCAACTGTTTTCGGAGGTAAGCAACACGAGCCTCATTCCTAGCCTGGTACAAAGTGGTAAGTGTATCCCAAGCATCCTTTGCTATTCTGCAAGAGCGAATGTGAGGAATAATGGCACGTTTGACAGACAAAGCTATCAATGCATGTGCCTGGGCATCTCTGCCATCCTAACGAATCTGCTCTGCAGTAGGTGCAACAGAAACAGTAGCACGAACAAGAATCTGTGGAATATCATCTTCGACACCATCATCCAACACCTGTATTTGTAGTACCTGTAGTCGCAGGTGTAACAGGACGTCTTTCAAGATCCTGCATAATGTTCCACAATCCTTTTGCAACCAGTACATGTCGCATCATATAAGCCCATAATGGGTAGTTGGTACCATCCAACTTATCCTCAACAACCAACATACGGAATACATCATTGCTTTCAGCCATGGCTGGTGACTAAAATACCTTGATGCGTAAAATTGACTGTATCTCAAAAAGTTGAACGGAACTGCTGAGACGAGTTCTGCTAGACCTGTAGTAGACTTCGAGACGCTTAAACTGGCGAACAGAAACTTGTATATACCTTTGGCACAAAAGGATGAAATAGCCTGCACAAGCGCTGCGATAGTGAGTTCGAAGGCCGAAACGAGCTCAGATCGCGATCTTGGCACCACATAGCGAAGCTGTTTTGATCTCGGAAACACCCTGAGTATGCTCACCAAATTTCGTGCGAATCTGAGACTGCAAACGGAGGAGTGTCGACAGCGCTCTAGAAGAAGCGACGACCTGCTCTGATACCAATTGTTGGAGATAGACGTCTGCGGAAGCACGCGAACAGCACAAGGAAGAAGAAGAAGCTTGGAGCACAAACACACAATACTGAATGTATTACTAGAGAATGTACACAGATAAGTAGCCCATTAGGGCAATAGGCGTATATACAAGCTGGGGGAAAAAAACCTCCTAAAGAGGGAAAAAAGTGCCCCGACGGTCCTAGAGTGTTCACACACATCACTACCTAAATATATCAACAGTGCTTTCAGTTGGACTATTCTCAAAACCATGTGCAATCAGATAGGCATGTATCTTTTCATACCAAGCACGTGGTGCTTGCTTTAAACCATATAATGCCTTCTTTAACCTGCACACCTAGTTTCATACCCTTTCTCGACAAAGCCATGGGGCTAAAAAACATACACTTCTTCATGCAAGTCACCATTCAAAAATGCTATTTTAATGTCCAACTAATGTACATTCCAACCGTGATGAGTTGCAAGTGCACAAATGCCACGAACAGTAGTTATTTGGCAAGTAGGAGCAAAGGTTTCATCAAAATCAATACCTCTTTCTTGCACATAACCCTTTCGAACAAGCCTAGCATATCTTGGTTGAGCAAGAAGCAACCTACTATGACCACTTATAGTTCTGAGGTTGAGTATAGGGTAGCTTTCACAATGACTATTGAGTGTGTGTGGCTCAGACGCCTTATGGTTGATTTGGGTGTTGGTTAGTCATCTACCACCATCATCTTCACTGATAGCTAGAGCGCATTGGCAGTTGTGAGGAAACCTGTGTTCCATGCTTGCACTAAGCACATTGAGGTGCACTATCATTATGTTAGGGAGAGGTTCTCTGTTGGAGAGATCAGTTTGGCATATGTGCCCACACACAGGAGAACATTGCAGACCTTTTCACAAAGGCTTTACCTAGGGAGAAGTTTGAAGCTTTTTGCAAAGCTTTGGGCTTACTTCCTTTTGTGGATTGAGTCGACATAGCTTAGCACTTCCTTATACATGAGTGCCACCTCCTTGTCCACCACGTCACTCCTAGAGGGGATTTGTTGATATATTTTGCTAGTGATGTGTATGAAAACACTAGACCACCAAGGTACTTTTTCCCTTTAGGAGCCCCCCCCTTTTATATATGCCTATAGCCCTAATGGGTTACTTATCTTTGTACATTCTAGTGGTAATACATTCAATATTGTGTGTTGTGCTTCAAGCTTCTTCTTCTTCCTTGTGCTGTTCACGTGCTTTCGCAAACCTCAAACTCCAACATGAAGTTTGCCCAAGTATTGGCAATCAAATTCCTTTTGGGAATTATTTTCACTCAAGTTCCATTTATCCAATGGAAAGTGTAAGACGAGTAAGCTATTCAAATTCGGAATAGAGTAAAAGTTCTAAGGGGATCTAGTGTGCAATTGTGATAATGGTAATTAAGTTTATGGAAGGTATAATGCAAAGTTTACCTATTCTTAATTTGGTGAAATAAAAACAAGCATGAGCAGATGCTTAGACTTAAGCAATAGAGATTCTTGTAAAGTCGTGGCAAGGATAGCTACTTAAAGCTTTAGTAAAAAAAAAGAATCTTAAGACAAGAAGTAAAAGGCTCTTGTCACTTTTAAATTGGTTGAGAATAACCAATAGGACTTGAATTAGATATATTCAAGAACTTTGAATTCTAATGGTTTTCTTTTGGAAACCCTAGAAAAGAAGGATGGATTTTCCATCCAAATGTTTTCAAGTTTCCAAGGTAAAAGCATGAGATCGTGAAACAACATGTCAAGGAATCAAAACCTAGAGTATCAAGTTAGAGGTAATGCCTAGAGCTTCAAAATTATTTTAAAGAATTGAAGTGAGAAGGTACTGTAGAAAGATATGTTTAGACTTTAGGATAAGTATCACTCACATGTCAATGCAGATACAAAATCGGGTGGAATGGGACACCAAATTTTGTACTCAGATTGATGTAGGGAAGATGGTATGGGACATCGGCCCATGGATGATAATTATCTTTTAGTCCTAGAATGAATCTTGAAGTTAGATTTGATCTTCAAGGGAATTAATTTTCAAAGGATAAGTTTGAATTCAAGGAGGATAAAAGCAAGATCTCAATATACTTCAAGATCAAGTAAGAAGATATGAAGTCAGTAACTTCCAAGATCTTCTTGTTCAAATAAAGCAAAGACTTGTTCATATTTGAATTTTGGAACACTTCAAGATAAGGTGTTATTGATTCATAAATATTTGATAAACATTTGAATAAGTAGGACTTTGGCATTCAAATGATCCTTTCAACTAAGGTTAGATTGACTAAGTCAAGCACCAAGTTCCTAGTGTAACTCGGCGAATTCAATCCTTTGACTCAACGCAATGCACAAGAATTGCATTCCTAGTAGGGGGACATAAAAATTGAATAGAGGCATGAACGAGTTAATACACATCATACACCTTGGCAACACATGAGAATGAGCCCACCAAGGTTTACTTTACAAATCATGATAGAGAGATTGCTATGGATTCAATAGGAATGGTAATGTGTACTCACATAAATCAACTTCTTAAAGTGAAATTCAACTACATCATCTAAAACATACTATGTGAGTATGAAGCTGTGTTGGGATCCATTAAGGTGCCTCAAATATGGATTAAAAAACAAGTACAAGATGTATTAAAGCATCATCATGATGTGGCTCGACATGCACATGAAGTAGGTAGGGATGAAGTTTTAGGTGAATATTTATCAAGATTCGAGCACTAGAGGAGGGCCACTGAAGTTCAACTGCTTGGCCCACTTAAATGCAATAAGGGAGAAGAAAACGATCAACAAATTAATCTAACCTAAATAATGAAAGATGAGTCATAACCTCTTTCATTCCTCCCATAGTACCTATTTTGACTAGATCTAGTAGTCTGAGGCCCTCTCAAATCATAAATGTTAGCACCATGAATTGTTTAAATCTTTCAACCTCTATGGATTTGATCATTGATTCCTTTGTATTGGCAACTAGACAAGTAGTTAGTGTGATTCCAAAGGTAAAATATTCAGGGAACAAGCATTAGATAAATACTTTCGTGTTCCACAATTCAAAAGGGAAGAACATGATCCCAAAAATGATACGATTCTCAAAAATTTTTACAAAAGTTGAAAGCCATCCATAGACTTAGAAACGCCCCATAACAATATAAATTTCTAGATTTTACTTTGTGCCTATAAGTATGTGCATATAAGTGGTGGATGAGCTTGCAAGAAGTGAATCATAGGCCATGTACATGGTCCCAATTTCAAGAAACTTCTAAGAAAGAAGTTCTTCATATAAATGAGGAAGACGATATTGGGAAGAATGGGATCATGCTCTTGAATACAGCCCACCTTTTTCACTATATGTTTCTCATTATAGAGAAATCATTATAAAGTAAAAAAGCGTAAATGCTTTTCAAAAATTAAGAGGATTTATATGTGGCATGAATTGATCTTGAAGTGCGAAATAAAATTTAATGCCCCTAAAACCTTGGAAGAGGCTATTAAATCATCCCAAATATATGATTACCCTTTCCATATAGACAACATAAACTGACACATTCTACACTAGCAAATGAAAGGGAAATAAAAGCGAGAAAATGGAAGGAAAATATAATCGTTCTACACTAGAAACTAGGGGGGAGTTTAAGAATATCCATGTAGATAGGGGAAGAGGAAAGCAAGTGCATTTAATACAAACCTTGGATCTTAGTGGGGCCCATTTTTATAAGCAAGTAGAGATGCAATAGAGTGATAACACTCATCAATGCAATTTAACTGATCAAATGTGGGCTCCTCTAGGGTTTGGACCCCATGACCTTGTTAAATTATATGGCTTCATGAATGAGAGCACAAATCATGATGGATCATTCTGCTCCCATAATTTCTCGAATTACTCACTAGTGAAGAATCTTAAGCTTCCTCAACATCTCTCCCCACATAATTATGTGGTTTCCATGATACAAGGGCAAGAATAATGAATTTGGGATACCACGATCTCTAATTAGGAAGTGGAAATTCAAGGATATAAAGATATGTTTGACTTCCAAATTATGTGTTGATATATTTTGGTAGTGATGTGTGTGAACACAGGAGGACACACACGATACTTTTTTTCCTCTTTAGGAGGTTTTTTCCCAGCTGTATATGTGCTTATAACCCTAACACGTCACTTATCTTTGTACATTCTCTTGATAATACATTCAATATTGTGTTTTGTGCTCCAAGCTTCTTCTTCTTCTTCCTTGTGTTGTTCATGTGCTTCCACAGACCTCATAATCCAACAATTGGTATCAAAGAAGGTTTTCACTTCATCTATGGTGTCATTGACACCCCTCTTGTCACAGTCTCAGAATCACATGAAAATTGGTGAGCATACTCAAGGTGATTAGGAGTTCAAAAAGGCTTTGCTCTGTGGTGTCAAAATTGTGATTTGCGCTCATTTCGGCCTCTGAACACACTATCACAACACTTATGTAGGCAATTTATCTTTTTGTGCCAAAGATATATACAAGTTTTCATTCAGGAGTATAAGTGCTCGAAGCCTGCTATAGGTTTAACAGAACTTGACAAGGTAATTCTTTTCAATTTTTTTAGATAGAGTCATTTTTGTGCATCATGGTATTTTACTCGATCAGTGGCCATGGCTAAAAGCAGTGATGTATTCCGTATTTTGGCTGTTGAGGATAAGTTAGATGATACCAATTACCCATTATGGGCTTATATGATGCGTCATGTATTGCTTGCAAAAGGACTCTGGAATCTTGTGCATGGTGTTGAAAAACATCCTATTACACCTTCAACTATAGTTATTGAAGGTGATGCAGATGTCAGAAAGATTTGCATCTTCCAGTTGACGATCAGAAAACTTAAAATATTTTATTGGTGAATTCTAAACCTCTTTTATATCACTGTTGATCAGCTCTTTTGGTTGGAATTAACTACTTTTGAGATGTTTATTAATAGAAATGATGAAGAAGAAAATATATTCATATTAGGGTTTACCCTAATTACACATTCAATGAGTTTTTTTATTCATACAAGCAAGAAATATGGGTATTAAACCCTAGGTTTACATTAATTTATGTGTATTTAAGTTTGAACATTAATTCTCGAATTAAAGCTAGGGTTTAAATGGGTTAATGCTAGGTTCAAACTAGGTTTCTACTGAATTTCAATGGGTTTTAGGGGGTTTTAGTATGTTTCAAGGGTTAAAACAATTGGTATTTAATTAAATTAACCTATAAATTGAACATTGAATTATTAAAAATTAAAATATGATTTAATTAGTTAATTTAATTATGTGTGTGAATTTAAATACTAAGGTTCTAATTAATTAAAACCTTAAACTAAGTTTAAATTAAATGAATTATTTAATTAAGAAATTAAGGATAATTGAATTAAAATGATAAATGAAGTGGATAAATAATGAGTGGTGTATGTGAGTAGTCTTTAAAGTGTGGTGTGAATTAAGTGTGTAACTAAAGTGGTTAAAGTGAGTAGTTCAAAGTGTGGTAGTTATGTGTGCAAGTTAAAAGGGTGGATTAGATAAATTATGCATTTAAAGTGAAGAAAGTATGTGAGTAAAGAGTGGTGTTTGTGGAAGGGTTAAAGAAGGGATGAGAAAAGAAAGCAAATCCAAAAGAGTGGTAAAACTCATGACTTCTCTGAGTATATATATGTGTGGGTTCAGTGAGTTTTCTCTAATGTTTTTTTTCAGGTATTATTTTCCTTTGAACTTTTCCTCCATTTCCTTTTCCTTATTCTTCAGGCAAGAGAGAGTTTTATCCTCTCATGGTTGCTACATGCAGAAGAAAGAGAAATTCTTTTCGGCTTGCATAATCTATACGTGCCATGCAGTTGTGAGATAAAATTCTTTCGATTCTGGTAGTTATAGATGAGGATGGCTGATGGCATTTTAGTCACGTGCAGTGAAAAGAGTAATAGAGAGAGGTTTCTGGGTTAGCGTTGGTCTGACAGATGACCAGAGTATGAAAGTTGTTGGCAGCGCACGATGGCGTGAGAGTGAGAGAAAGAGAGGAATTTCGTCATTGGTGACTGACAGTAGATGCGTGATATCTGCAGGAGAGAGAAAAGAAGTACATTTGTAGATGCTCTTGCTCTTCTGGCTACTGACCGATGGCTTTTGGCAGGCGCAGATAGCGCAAGGAGAGAGAGGTAGAAAAAGATTCCCATGGCTGACGGCGGCTGATTGCACGTAGAAAGTTGAGAGTCGAGACTGGAGACGAAGTATAGAGAGTGAGAGAGAGAAAACTCATCTCTTCCCTCCCACAGTTCTGGCGGCTGTCTCGCTGAGAAAGGAACGTGTGCAGAGATAGAGAGAGAAATGGAGTCTCAAATGGAGTCTCGGGCAGCGCGCAGAGAGAGTCTGATAGTTTTTTATTTTTTATTTGTTTAATCTCACCTCCCTCCACGGTGCTACGCACGGCAGCACGCAGAGAGAGACATAGAGAGAGAGAGGGAAAGAGAGAGAGAAGTAGAAGAGAGAGAACGAGAGAGAGAGAAAAAGGGAAAGCGAGAGAGAAGTAGAAGAGAGAGAGAGTTAGAGAGAAAGAAAGATAGGGAGACTGATTGGGTTTATATTATATTTATTTATTATTATTATTTTTTTTTTTTTTATAAAGGAAGTTCGGCCATGGCCTAATTTTCCGGACTTTAATTAAAATAATGAAGAAAAGTTACAGGTGAATGGGACTAGTGCCCATGGGACCCCCCAAATCCCACAAAGCAGGGGACGAGTTCGATAAGCTAAAGGGCGTTACAAATGAGGCATACAAAATTATCATCTCCTTCATGGGGGACCCATTTGGGTTTCAACTTGTTATCTACTAGGAGATAAATACAGTGATGTCTAAATGGAGGAGACCTCTTGTCTCGGGAGATTCTTTTACCTAGAAGAAACAAGGATTTCTCAATCGACCATTCCTTTGGGGTTTGGCCAAAGTTGACAGCACATCGCTCCCTCCAAATTTTCCAAAGAGTCTCACCTCTGATGGCATTCCACAACCTAGCAGAGCAGTCAACCGCCTCACCCAACAGCGCCTGTTGCCAATTGATTTGGTTCGAGAGACGCAGAATCCTTGTCACATGATGCCAGATAACACGGGACTTGGGGCAATCGAAGAAGAGGTGAACAAGGTCTTCGATGCATCGGTGGCACCACTTGCACCATGGAGGCACAACACAGATTTTGTTGGCCCTTGCATTGTACCAGATTCCTTTATGCAAGATTTGCCACATGAGAACAGATTTCTTGATCTCAATAAGGGGGTGCCAAATCGACATGAACTTAAGTTCCCATCGAAGTTTGGACCAAGAAAGGCACCACACCTTGTTAAGAGTGTGATGAACATCTAAGTTTTCTTTGAAGTTGGGAATTCTGGATAGTTTCTTACCATTGTTCCATTTGAGGCTCTCTAGGCAAGGAAGATCCTGTCCGTAGAGAAGGCGGGTAGTTGAGTGGTCCCACGCATAACACCTGCTTTGAAGAAGATTCCATTCTTCGAGAGAAATTCTATGATTTGGGTCTAAGTCTTCAAACCTAACCCACTCGCCGGTCTCTTGTTTCCAGAGTTGTTTCCACTGTTTGTACCCCTTGTTCCAAAGTCGCTTAGCCGTTTGGAGGTTCCAAGACTCCACCTCCCTTAAGCCACTGATCGGGAACCAGATAGAGTCATTTTGTCTTATCCCCGCAGCCCACTTCCACTCATCACTGACTCTGATGAATTGTTTGGCTTTGTTCCAACTCTTCCATAAGGAACACACGAGGCTAGAGCCTTTAGGGGACACCGGGTGGGGGGAGAACAACAGCGTGAGGATCCCAATGTCCTTCCAGCCAGGAAGACCAACTAAGGTAAGGTCTTTCGAATTTCTGAAGATCAATTTAGCCCAGGAGGACTCTCTATTGCACCAAGCCTTGATAAACCACTTAGCCGCCAGCTTGTCAGCTAACCCAGTGATATCCAAGATACCCAAACCCCCCGATTCTTTTGAGCTAATACAAGTTTCCCATTTGATTTTGGGAATCCCCCTCCTATTGGGGTCCCCCGTCCATAGGAAGTTTCTGCACGTCCTTTCCACTTTGGCCAATTCTTTCTCCTTAGGTCTCCAACACGAGATATCGTAAATAATCGTAGAAAGCATAAATGTGTTGACAACCATTGCACGCCCTGCTAAGTTAGCTTGCATACCTTTCCAATGATTTAGTTTGTTATCCACTTTGGATAGAATCCAGTTCCACCGTTGGTCCATCGAGATGTTGAAGCCCATCGGAATGCCGAGGAGACGGAAGACTTGACCGCTAGGGATAACTTGACACCCCTGATCAATCAACAGTTGGGGCAGAGGCCCATGGATTGCTCTGAAAGCAGTTTTAGCATGGTTGATTTTTGAACCTGACACCTTACAAAAGGTGTTGAGGCATTTCCAAAACACCTCAATGCAGTTTCTGTCGTTATGAACAAAAGCATTCATGTCATCAGCAAAGAGTCTAGCAATCATCTGGTCGTGGCCAAGGGGTAGGGAGAGACCTTTGAGATTTTCAGCATCCACGTGATGCTTAAATAGGCGACTGAGGCCATCTGAGGCGATAGCAAAGAGTAATGGAGCCAGTGGGAAACCTTGCCTGATAGATCTTTTTAAACGTATGGGTTCAGAGAGCTTACCGTTGATGTTTATTCTCGTTGAGGCATTTCCGAGTAGAGTGGAAACCATCTTCGTGAACTTTTGGCTGCATCCAAGATCTTTCAGAGATTGAAGAATAAGATCCCATTCCAATCTGTCATATGCTTTGTCGAAGTCGATCTTAATGAATATCAGCTCTTGAGCAGTCTCCTCAGCAAATGCTAGGCCTTCCCAAATATCGACGATTGCTTCAAGTATAGACCTACCTTTGATAAAGCCTTTCTGGTCCTCACAGAGCCATGACTTTAAATGACACGAGATTCTGTTGGCGATTACTTTGGCGATTACCTTGTACCCAATTTGGAGCATGGTAATCGGCCGCCAATTTTCAATTTTGTTCTTATCTCCCCTTTTATGAATTAATTTGATGACACCATTATTAAGACACTCGGGGAGGGCACCGAAGGAGAGAGCCTCTTGCCACACAAGACACAGCGGGGTGGCCACCACGTGCTTAAAGGATTTGAAAAACTCATTGGTGAGTCCATCCGGGCCCGGACTCTTCCCATTGGGGAGAGAATCAATAACCTTGATAATTTCGTTCTCTGAAATGTTAGCATCCAACAAAGAAATCATGTTCGGAGGAATTCTAGATTGAGCCACCCTTGAGATGGCTGCCATGCAATCGCGTCTGTGTGGGGAAAGAGGAGTCGAAACCCCGAGAAGATGGGTGAAGTGCTCGACGATGATAGATCTATTTTCAACTTCCGTGCTGCATTCGATCCCATTGTTGTCGACCAAGAAGGGGATGGCTTCCCTAGCTTGTTTTCTTTTAAGGATGTTACACATCTCTTTCGAAGGTTTGTCAGCCTTCCCCGCCCACCAATCTTTGAAAAATATTTGTAGATTTTTCCTTTGAACCTCTTCCTCGCGTCTTAGTCTTCCCCTAATTTTTAGAAGCCCTTGTTGGCATTGCAAGTTACCTTTGTTCACTTCTTCTTCAAGACGTGAGAGCCTCCGATACTCCTTTTCTCTCCTTTTATTCCGAATATCTCTTATGGCCTTATGTGTCCTGATCAAAATTTTTCTAGTCTTTTCCACCGCGCTTCTCCAACACTTAGCCGGTTCATAACAGTGGGCAAAAGCCTCCGGCCAAACTGTGGAAATTTCTTGGTGCACAGAGGGGAGGGAAAATGACGTATGGCAAGCATGAAACCACGGAGCTTTTCAGAGCACAGGAATCGGTTTGAAGGAAAGAGTAATTGGGTAGTGGTCCGAGATAGTCATGTCCATGTGTTGGGAAATCGAAGGAATACCCCACTGGAGGAGTGTTTTGGTCAATGTAACATCTATCAAGTCTAGCTTTCCTCAGAGAGTCCCCCAATTGGAGGTTAGACCAGGAGAACCCCTTCATGTCTTTCACCTCGACTAGGTTGAGATGGAACTTGATTTTATCCCATATCTCTTTCTCCTGATCGTCAATAATTTTTCCCTTGTTATTCCAATGGTCCTCAGGAAATTTAACCATGTTGAAGTCCCCGCAAAGCAAAACATTGTGAGAGAGAGAGTCAAGGGAAGTCCAAGTGTCGATTCTGTCCGTCTCCCCATTAGGGGCATAAATTGAGACCACAGTGACTTGATTAGGTGGCCCGATAGAGGCAGCAATCCACCGATGATTCCGATCTTCACAAGTCGATGTCAATCTACCGGACCAGGAGTGACTAATACCGATGGCAGCACCCCCCGCCCCCCTCGGGTGCGAAGTGGAGAACCAAAGGTGGTTCGGAGAAATGTGTTTAAGCCGTTTCTGGAGATCCTCTACGTTGATTTTAATCTCTTGTAAGCAGATAAAGTCAGGGTTGAGGCACTTGTCTTTGAACCATTGACCAAGAATCGCCGCTCTTGAAGGGTCCGACAAACCCCTGACATTTAGCGAAGTGATTTTCATTGTTGATGGTAGCCCTCTTTGGGGGAAGGGACCTGATCTTTTTTTTTCTTTTGATCTTCTTTTTTCCTCCCCACTTCTTGACTTAGGATCCTACTCTTGAGGGGGCTCTTCCACGGCATACCAGATGGTTGTTTCCCTTTAAGCTTTGACTTTTGTTTCGGTAAGCTTGGCATGCCAGCCGGAAGAGTAGGGACAGAGAAGGAGCTTTCACTATCTTGGTTATCTTCATTGCTAGTCGAGAAGCCATCCTCTTTACTGGTGGTGTAACCTTCTTGGTTGTCTTCTTTGCTTGTAGAACATCCAAGGGAATTGTCAGCCGAGTCTTCTTCGTAAAGCTTATCACCTGGCAGGTCAATCTCATTAATCTCCTTTTCTAGGTTGCAGTACATGTTAGTCGAAGGAGCAGTGGTTGAAACGTTCCTTGCTAAAGATCTTCGAGGGCTAACTTTCCTCCTGTGTTTTACTTTCGTGAACCCGTCTGAATCCGTCTCGGCAACACGAGTGCCCCCTTCTTCCTCCATCGGGGGGGGGAGGACCCCGAGTGCCAACTTGAGGGAGAGGATCCGGGGCCCCATCTGGTTTAAGCTTGTTTTTGTTGGTATTTTGCTTCAGGGGGCAATCTTTGATCCTATGACCTTGGTGCCCGCAACGGAAGCACACATTGGGCAAATTCTTGTAGGTAATCTCCTGTACCCAAATCTTACCCTCGCCATAGTTTACGGAGATCTTCGAGGGGAGGACCTGGTTCAAGTCTGTTTCAACACAAATTTGTGGGTGCCATCGAGCATTGAAAGAGTGTTGAGCACCCTCGTAGATTAACCCCCCAACATCCCCTCTTGAGGCCATCGGGCGACCGATCGGTGAAACGATTTCTTGAAGAAAACCATACAAGAAATATGGCAGATTTGGAAGCTCCACCCAAAGCAGGTAACGAAGAGGCTTTGACTTGTTTGGAACAAAGTCTGGGGTCCACTTAAAAAGACATAAGGTTGACCGGCCCACAAGCCAAGAGCCTGCTTGCAGAGCTTGGAAGGCCATCTCTTCGTTCTCAAACACGAGAAGTAGATGATTCGCCGGCAGGAATTGACATTTGCACACAATTATACCACGCGGGAACCATTCCTTGCGCAGCCAAGTTCTCACATTTTCTAGAGGGGGCCGAGGACCAAAGTTTGAATGATGAGGCAAATTTTCATCAGTTCTTCTTGCTTCGCCGCCACAGACTCCTTGCACAGAGAGACCATCGGAGGTGTGACATCCGAGGGGACGGAGTCCACCTCAAGAGGGCACTGGGACTGGGGGGGAGCCACGTTGCTAAGGACCAAAGAAGGAAAAAGGATAGATATGGCGGCAAGAAACAAACGCACCTGCCCACAGGTTGGGAGAAGCCTAATCCTTTTTAGACTCTTAAAATCCTAAAAGGACTCAAAAACAAGAGAATGGAAGCACAACTAGTCGAAGGTGAGAGGTTATTTTTATTTTGTTTGATTTGAAATAAAATGGAGCGATAAAACAAGAGCCGTCGGCAAGAAACTAAGCCGCCACTGAGTATGACTTAGAATCCAATGATAATTCGAAGGGCGGCAGTTTTGGAGTTGGTTTCAAGTTTTTCCAATGCTAAAACAAAGCTATCAGAGGGGGCCACCAGGAAAAGCACCCTCGAGAAGGAAGGCACGAAAAAAAAGAATCGAGACGTTGGAAGCACACAAATCAAGGCCCTTGGGGTATCACGACAGCAGCTGGGTGATTGTATCGCGACACAGGGGGCCCGTGGCAATCGCGGCGGGAGGCCCGAGGGTATCGCGACAGAGGGCAGGTGAATTATCGCGACACAGGGGGCGCTATCGCGATAGACCGATGAAGGCGGGTGAATTATCGCGACACAGGGGGTGCTATCAGGAGGCCCTTGGGGTATCGCGACAGATGAATTATCGCGACACATGCGGAAAAGGAGGTGATGAACTGAGCGATGGCGGACACGGTCGCAAGGTTACGGCTCCACAGCAGCGCCTCGAAGAGTGAGTGTTAACTGTGTATGCCATATGCAGAAGAAGAAGGAATTAAATGCCGAAACAAACTGATTATGATGACGCAGATGCTGGATCCATGTCGAATAGATCATGGATACTTCCCCGAAATGATTAAAATTAATGAATGATTGTTTTTTAGATTAATGAATGATTAAAATTAATTATATGTATTATTCGTATTAAGTGTTTAGTTTAATATTTAGTATTTGGTTTGTATTTTATTTAGTTTATTATTAAGTAATTAGTTTATGCATAATTATGTATACATCCATGTGTCCCTAAGTAAAACATGTGTTTATGCATATAAAGATTGAAAAAACTTTACTTTTAGAGCATAGGAGTGAGTATGTTTACATATACATTCATATTGAAATAGATGATAACATGTAATTGCATGGTGAGTATGCATGTTCATATTAAAGACTATGTATATTAATAGCTGAGCATAAGGAAAGAGTAACGAAAGAAGTTCAGGATATAGTTAGGATTGTTCAACCTAGATCAAATCAAACTACAAAAATGGATGAACTATTTCAAAATATGATGCATGAGACGCAAGGTTAGAAAGTAGTTGAAACGTTATTAAAAGATAAAAGGGAAATTCACTGGTATGAATGTTACAAATTATTTAGACACATTTGAGGAATTAGCCAATCTACATGGCTTGCCTGATACAAAATGGAAATCCTATCTTGGACGACTTGCTATAGGTATGGTTAAGGCTATTATGGAGCTACATGACAATAAGGAATGGGATGAGTTTCGAAAAGAGTTACATAAGGAATTTTACTTAGAGGACTATAGTCAACACAGTAGAGAGGGATTTATGAAATGGATTAGTTCTCCTAAGCGTCACATTTCTTTAACTCAACTCCATAGTGAATTTATGAAAAGATTATCTCAATTACGTGAACAGGATAGGGTTGCCCTTACCCCAGATATAGTTTTGTATTTTCTTAAAATCTTGACTCGAGATATAAGGGTAGAGGTTGAGGGTAGACTTGAAGCCCATATTTCTTTCCCGGTTCTTCAAGTCTACGCTCAACCTCTACCCTTATATCTAGAGTCAAGATTTTAAGAAAATACAAAACTATATCTAGGGTAAGGGCAACCCTATCGTGTTCAGGTAATTGAGAGAATCTTTTCATAAATTCACTATGGATTTGAGTTAAAGAAAGTGAGGCTTAGGAGAACTAATGCATTTCATAAATCCCTATCTACTGTGTTGACTATAGTCCTCTAAGTAAAATTCCTTATGTAACTCTTTTCGAAACTCATCCCATTCCTTATTGTCATGTAGCTCCATAATAGCCTTAAGTGTACCTATAGCAAGTCATCCAAGATAGGATTTCCATTTTGTATCAAGCAAGCCATGTAGCTTGGCTAATTCCTCAAATGTGTCTAAATAATTTGTAACATTCATACCAGTTAATTTCCCTTTATCTTTTAATAACGTTTCAACTACTTTCTGACCCTGTGTCTCATGCATCATATTTTGAATAGTTCATCCATTTTTGTAGTTTGATTTGATCTAGCTTGAACAATCCTGACTATATCCTGAACTTCTTTCGTTACTCTTTCCTTATGCTCAACTACTAATTCTGAAATTCCTACTTCGTTACTTGAAAGGAAGGAGTCTCTATGGATATATCTCAGGAGATGAGGAGATGCCTATTTTCAGAAGCAAAGGACAACCTACAAGAGAGGAGCATGAAAGACTCAATACATGGTGTGCCAAGGATGCATTAGCAAGGTCATACTTACTTAACTCAATCTCTGATTTTCTTCTTCCATATATTAGGAAATGTAAGACATCCCAAGAGACTTGGGAAAAATTGTCCTCCTATTTCTCCTCCAACACAAGGGCTAGAAAAAACCAATTGTGGATTGAGTTTATCACTCAAAGAAAGCAACCCAAGCAAGGCATCTCAGAGTATGTGACCAAAGTCAAGGATATAGCTGATCAATTGGCAAGCATAGGAGAAGAAATTGAAGAGGAGCAGATTGTAAGACAGGTAATCAATGGCATTAAAGCAGATGATAAATGGGAAAGCTTCACAACTGCCATGGACTTGTACATGGACATGCAGATTCCAGACCTTACCACACTCATGGGGCAACTCTTCACCCATGAAGCAAAGCTCAACAAGAATGGAGATTCATTAAGAGGTAATAGCTCTTCTACCCTATACACTGATAAAAGTAAGTCCAAAGAGAAAGGGAAGAACAAGAAGATTGAGGAGGAAGGAGCTACCTACCAAGCCAACTATGCAGGGAGAGGTAGAACCTCAAGAGGAAGGGACAGAGGAGGTAAGCAAGGTAGGGGGAGACCTTATAACTCCTCACCATGTAATATTTGTGGTTTTTCAAATCATGAGTGTTATAGGAACTTCAAGAATCAGAGAGATAGAGGATTTCAAAGAGGTGGATATACACAATCAAGAGGAAGATTCAATCACCATCAAGGTTACAATAACAACTACAACAAAGAAAGGCTATATGCATGAGTACTGCCTAGAACTTGTCCATACAGATATATGGGAACCAAGTAAGGATCCCTCAATTTCTTGATCAAGGTATTATGTATGATGATTTCAGTAGGTGGAATGTCTTATATTTTATGAAGCACAAAGATGAAATATTTAGTTGCTTTAAAAAATATCTTGCACTTGTTGATAACCAAATAGGAAGAAGCCTTAAGAGACTAAGGTCTGATGGAGGAGGTGAGTACTTCTCAAATGAGTGATGCATTTTGGAGGATAGAGGAATCAAGAGAGAAATCACAACAAGGTATACCCCTGAGCAAAGTGGGGTGGCAGAGAGGAGAAATAGACTAATTGTTAAAACATCTAGGTCAATGTTAAATGAGAAAAAATTATCCAACTACCTATGGGTAGAGAGTGTATCTACTGCCACTTATCTTGTAAATAGGTTGCCATCCAAATCTCCTGATGGGATGACCCCATATGAAGCATGGCATGGTAGAAGACCTTCTCTTGATCATTGCAGGATCTTTGGATGTGTTGCATATGTACATATCCCTTCTCAAATAAGAGGTAAGCTAGACCCTAAGGCGCAGAAGTGCATCTTCATAGGGTATGACTTGAATAAGAAAGGATACATGTTCTTTAATCCTTCAAACAAAGGATTTATGGTCAGTAGAGATGTTGTCTTTGATGCGAATGACTCTTGGTTTGAAAGTGAATGCAGGAAAGTAAAACTACCTGATGAATTGGAAGAGGAATTTCCAAGCCTCACTAAGGAGGAGCCTAATCAAGTTGAAGACATCAACTCAGATGATGAGGACATCATCAAATTAGAAGAATTCAAGGCATGGAAGTCCAAAGGCAAAGTCAAGATGAAGAAATTGGAAGATATACTTGAATCATCCAACCAAGCAATCAAAAGATCACAACGGGAGAGCAAGAAGCCAATCAGATATGGGTATGACACTTCCTTCGTTACTAAGCACTCTGTTTATCTTGCAAAAGACTTGTCATTTGAAGAGACATCATCATATGAAGAGGCAAAGACCAAGGTAGAATGGAAAGAAGCTATGGATGAGGAAATTGAAGCACTCAAGGAGAATGACACTTGGAAGCTAGTGCCAAAGAAGGAGTCTATGAAGGTACCCCAGGAGTTGATTATGAAGCAACCTTCTCACCTATGGCCAAAATGCCAACCATCAGGGTATTGGTAAGTGTGGCTGCATCAAAGAATTGGAACATGTATCAATTGGATGTAAAAAAATGCATTTCTAAATGGCTGGATTTCAGAGGAGCTGTACATGTCTCAACCTCCTAGCTATGAAGATCCAAGCAAGGTAACATATGTGTGTTAATTGAACAAAGACCTTTATGGATTGAAGCAGGCACCTAGGGCATGGAACCATAGGTTGACTACATACCTTCAAGATCAAGGATTCATCATGAGTAAAGTAGATACTTCTCTGTTTGTTAAGAGAGGTGATTCGGAGGTAATATACCTATGTGTATATGTTGATGATATCATACTCACAGGTAATGATGCTAATGGCATCAAGCAAATTAAGAATCAGATGATGCACGAATTCAAAATTAGTGACCTTGGATCACTAAAGTATTTTCTTGGACTTGAGTTAGTCTATACCAACTCTAGCATTTATATTACTCAGAGAAAGTATATACAAGACATGTTAAAGAAGTTTCATTTGCAGGACACCAAGGTAGCAAGCACTCCAATGGAGGTAAACCAAAAGTTAAGTGCTCATGAAGGTGAGGAGCTTGAGAATATTGCAGGTTACCAAAGCATAGTGGGAATCTTGAACTATGCTACATTAACAAGGATTGATATTGCTTATGGAGTAAGTTTTTTAAGTCAATCTATGCATGAACCTAGGGCACCTCATTTGGAAGCGGCCAAGAGGATTTTGAAGTACCTTAAGGGCACTCAAAATCAAGGATTATACCTTCCTTATACCTCAAATTTGGACATCAAGATATATTCAGATGCAAAATTGGGCAGGTTGCAAAGATGATAGAAGGAGTACCTCAGGTTACCTATCTTTTGCAGGTGATAAACCTATATCATGGTCTTCAAAGAAGCAACCT
This sequence comes from Ceratopteris richardii, assembly GCA_020310875.1. Classification (NCBI taxonomy): domain Eukaryota; kingdom Viridiplantae; phylum Streptophyta; class Polypodiopsida; order Polypodiales; family Pteridaceae; genus Ceratopteris; species Ceratopteris richardii. Next base: position 104,524,647 of record CM035417.1, on the reverse strand, counting down.
ACTATTGTTTTTCCTTCTACAGAGGCAGAGTATAGAGGATTAGCCAATGCTACTCAAGAGGCCATATGGATCAGATTGTTATATATAGATTTAGGTTTGCATACTACATCTCCAATGATTTTTGGAGATAATGCAAACTCACTACATCTTGCAACAAATCCTATTTATCATGCTAGGACCAAGCATATAGAGGTTCACTATCATTATGTGAGAGAGAAACTATTGAGCAAGGAGATTCAATTGGCATATGTATCAACTAATATGCAATGTGCAGACTTATTGACTAAAGCATTAGATGGTATAAAACTTTGCAGGTTTAAGTCTTTGATTGGATTGCAGGACATTCAAGAAGATTGAAGATGAAAATCAAGCCAAGATGTTTGGCTTGAGGGGGAGCTATTGGTGCAAATATCAAGCCTACACATTTGGCTAGAGTTTATGTACAATTGAAGTTCCATGGAAATCATTGCTATGAAAGCCTTTACCTTTTACCACTTGTAAAAGTCTATTTGACTTGGATGAATAATTGTAACCACCAATAAACTCGTGGAGTTTGTTAGAGGAAAAGCCACGACTTTATTTGGAGAGAATATCTCTCGGATTGGAGGATCACGTTTTTAGTGAGAGCCAATTAAGAATTCAAATTCAAAATTCAAATGTATCATCTATAAAAGATGACTGAAAACAACTCGTGGAGAGAGGTCTCCAATTCCGAGTTCTTCTTGACTACATTGTAAGAGAGTGAGGCTCACATCATAGCCTACACTACTGATTATCATTAGGCATTGATTATCATGCCAATGATCTTGTACAACATTGTTTCCTATTCTCATATCTCAGTCATTTCTTCACCATTTTTATTGTTCTATAGCTTGTTCGAATCAGCTCCACGTCCTCTACATGCTCACAAAGTTTTCAAGATAATCCATTCAGTAGATTTGGAGAAAAGCATGTCGAAGTACCAACTCGTCAAACTCTACACTGAGGTCCTAAAAAATCGGGGGTAATGATTTGATTGCTAAATTGATTGCTCTGTGTATACTGCATCATTTTAAGTGATTCCACTTGGAATCATTAGCTCATTAAGCTAATTTGATATCTTCAAAAGATTCCTACTGTACTAGAAGCACTGAGCTTAACAAGCAACAGGTGTGTGAACAAAAATAGAAGGTTTTCATTGATCCTTCAACTTGGAAGTAGTCTGTTTTGTTTCAATCATTTCTCACATCATTTCCAAAGTACATAGGCACTTGTTTAGTGTCATTGGAAATCTACAAGGGCCTACAACTCAACTCTGAAGCAAAAAGGGGCTGGTACAAAGTAGGGATTGGCAGTACCTACTCATTTCTTGGAGTGTCCATCCATCTTTCCCAACAATATAGAGGTTTGACAAATGCAACTCAAGAAGCTATGTGGCTTAAGCAATTATATGCAGATTTGGAGATATATTCCTACACTCCAATTATCCTTGGAGATAACAGTAGTTCACTTCATTTAGTTGCTAATCTTGTATACCATGAAGGACCAAGCACATTGAAGTGCACTATCATTATGTAAGGGAGAAACTTCTTAGCAAGGATATCCAATTATCCTATATATCAACTCATTTACATCGTGCAAATATACCTACCAAAGCATCACAGGGAACAAAGATGAACATGTTCAGATTGATGATCCGTTTGCAGGAAATCAAGGGGCAATGAAGATCAAGCATGTTAGGTTTGAGGGGGAGCTGTTGGTGCAATTAAGCCCAAGCCTACATACTTGGTCATCTCACTTATGCTTAACATAATGGCATAACCTTTGGAAGGCTTCATATGCTCAACCTCTTATACTTCTACTTCACAATTACTTTTGTAAAAGTGAAATGTACCACTTGGAGTGAGGAAGCACATAATCTTGTATCATTTGATAGTTGAGTCAAGAGAGAATCAGTCCTCTAATTTAACATTCACTTTTAGGTAGATATTTGAATTCAAATCCTTTGGCTCCAACAATAACTATAAAAAGAGGATATGAAAGGCCCGCATCTATCTCGAGATTAAGAGATCATTTTGATGTACTTTCATTGAGAAGAGGAGATCACATCATAGCTCACTCACTTCTCACTCATAGAGGAATGGTTGATTGCCAATGACATTGTACTTTTACGTGGTTTAATACATACATGATTATTTATTCTCATTTCTCTATCATAACTCCATCAGAATAGTGAGCTTGTCACAGCTTGTTCTCTATCCATAGTTGATCATTTCTGACGATTTAAAGCATGATAGATCAAGCATAATTTGTACTTTAACACTGCAAATTCTCATTATTAATGCCTCTCGCAATCCTCAGATATTAATCCATCTTTGCTCACTGTTCTGTGACTGTCAAGACCTGTAAATGTTGGCATGCTTGGTGGATTTGCTAAACACATTTCTCTGCATATAGTCCATCATTTTTTATGATATCACTCATGATTGGTAGCTTGTTAAGCTAATAAGAGTTCCCCAAAAGGAATTTTTTTCATTTCTACTGTACTCAGAGAATGGTTCAAAACACTGAATAGGTGTATCAACCAAAATAGCAAGTTTTGGACCTTGGATTATATTCCTATCTATCTGTTTTGATCCTACCATTAGTGGATCATCTTCCAAGAAACATATGTGATTATTTATACTTATTAACTAGCTAAAGAGGACCAAAACACCCTCCAGGTATCACTTATAGCAGGTGTGAAGCAGATTTTAGCTACACCAATTCATCTCTTGTGACTATCCACCATCTCGTCCAACAATTCATATAGTATTGAAGATGATGATCTTCAAATTCCTATTTGTGTTGTGGTTCCAATTGCACCTACTGTAGACCAACTTTGTTGGCATGGCAAAGATGCTAAAAAATTCCAGTATCCCTCACATTCACTCCTATAAGACAATAAAAGATGTGTGGGGATACACTTACAACTTTGTACCTGGAAAGAAATGAGGTTTATGTTGCATATCTTCAAAAATATTTGGAGAGTGAGCATATGAATGAGGAGATTCTATGGATAGTTCTTTGATAAAATTCAAAGATTTGAAGGATCAATTGATTTCTGTTGAAGAAGTCTTACTAGAGAGTTCACTTGTGCAAACTGTTCTTAATGGTCTTCCTAATTCATATCAAAGTTCTGCTTTGACTCTTTGACTAATGATGAAAGGAAATCCAAAGGCCTTGCAATTTAAGGAGTTCGTCTCAGTTCTATTGCATGAAAATCAATCTAGGTAGAACATGTCAATTTTGCATGTTGTAGATCAAGATTTCTTAGCTAGTCAAAAGGGAAAAGGTATATGGAGCTCATCTAATAGGAAAAATCGACTAATGTTGCATAGTCAAAGAAGGAAGAAAAAGATAAGAAGAAAACAAAAAAGCAGAAATAGTTTTGCAAATACTGTAAGGGAAATGATCATGTCGTAAAGAGTTATACACAACTAGCTACAAAGAGACAAAGAAGAAAGAGACGTGAATGGTTCTTGAAGAGACCTCTACACCTAAAACAAGGTTTGCTAATCTTCTTCAAAAATGAAGAATGGACCTTTGCTACTATTTGCAACTATGAACTATCTTCTCATGAGCAAAGTATGTCTATATTAGACTCAAATGTTTGGTACTTTGATAGTGGGGTAACCAAACATATCACCTCATAGCACAGTTTTATCAGTTCTATAACAACTCCTCTTATGTGCTAACAACTCCTTTTATCCTATAATGGGAGTTGGTAAGATCATTCTGACTACTGCTGATGGTAATCCTTTCACATTTTTTGATGCTTTATATGTGCCAAGGATCAAGAAAAATCTATTTTTCAACATTAGACAAGATTGGCTTAGTTGTCAATTTTTTTGATGGTAGAAAAACAATCCATGATCTCTCAAATGGTGATGTTACTATTGCTTCTAGCATTTTATGTCCTGGGATGTACAAGCTCATAGACTATGAAAAATCTATGAATGATTCAGCATGTGTAGTTCAAGATTCTCATGCTATCTCAGATGCAAAGCTTTGGCATGCATGATTTGGTCATTTGAATTTTTTTAGCTTACTTTGCCACATACTGTAATCATCAATAAATGACATATAGTACCTTGAACATGAGATGGATGGATCAGCTCCAAATAGTCTTCATGGATGTATCCTTTCCTGCTGAATGGTTGCGTGTGAGCTTTGCCAAATTGGAAAGCTCCACATTTGTATATCATGTGTTGCTTGGTCACATTGGGAATGTTAAGCACACTTTGATCCCTGCAAATTTGTTTCAGAGTTCTTGTTCCTATGTGCCCTAGCCTTTTGTGCCATATTTCCAACTCAGATAAGGTTTGATCTCTATAATTGAATAGTGCTATGTTCCTTGTGTCTTCAATTTCAAATGTAAACAATCTACCTAACTTCTCACCTTTGGCAATCCTTTTGAAGCCTTGTTGGGGGTATTCCACATATGCTCCATGCTTAGTGAACCTGACTTGTTGACCTTTCTCTACAATCTGCCCAACACTTATTAGGTTTTTGGTTATAGTAGGCACATACATAACTTTGCTCAAAAGATTCATACTACCATCACATGTTTTGACATTTCCAATTTGCTTGACTGAGTGTTTAGTGTCATCACCTATTTGTAATTCATGCTTCCCCTTGGGTTCTTCAAGATCAGATAATAGAGCTACATTTCCTGCCACATGATTGGAACAACCTGAATCAATGTAGAAGAGATGCTCATTCCTCTAAAGCCTCCTTGATAATTGTTGTTGTTATAGCCTTGATTGTGGTTATGGTTCTAGTTGCCTCCACCATTGTTGTACCTACCTCTACATTGCCCATAGCTTCCTCTATGGAAGCCTCTTCCGCTTTGGTTCCTTGTATTTTTGTAGCATTCTTCTGTAGTGTGCTTATTGAGACCACAAATGTTGCATCGTGAATTGTTGTAGGGTCTCCCCCTGCCTTGTTTTCCTCCTGTGCCCCTTCCTCTAGCACCTCTTCCTCTTCCTACATAATTAGCTTGAGAGGTACTAGCCTCTTTTTCCTATTTCTTGCTTTTACCTTTATCCTTAGCTTTATTCTTATCTGTATAAAGAATAGAAGATTGGTTACCTCTTGAGTTGTCACCATTTCTGTTCAGCTTTGTCTCATGGGTGAAGAGTTGCCCCATCAAGGTGTTGAGATCAGGTATTTGCATATCCATGTAGAGGTCCATTGATGTGGTGAAGGACTCCCACTTGTCATCAGCCTTAATTCCATTGATGATCTATCTCAATATGTGCTCTTCCTCTATCTCTTCTCCAATGCTTGCAAGCTGGTCAGCTACATCTTTCATTTTGGTTACATAATCAGCCACTCCTTGTTTTGGTTGTTTCTTAAGGGTTTTGAATTCCATCCACAACTGATTCTTCCTAACTCTTGTGTTTGAGGAGAAATATGATGAAAGTACTTCCCAAGTCTCTTGGGAGGTCTTGAAATTCCTAACATGTGGTAATAAGAATAGAGATTGGGTTTAGTAGATATGACCTGGCAAGAGCATCATTTTTTTTTGCACACCATGTGGTTAACCTTTCTTGCTCTTCCCTTGTTGGTTGATGCTTGCTCCTGAAAATTAGCATGTCTTCATCTCCTAAGATGTATCCATATAAGCTTCTCCCTTGAAGGTATGCTTGCATCCTTAGTGACCATGCTGAGTAGTATTTCCTGTCCAATTTCTCAACGAAGGATGGAAATCCATCTTCCACCTTGATTGTGTTTGCTGTGATACGACTATTGGAGGAGATGGTGGATAGTCACAAGAGATGAATTGGTGTAGCTAAAACCTGCTTCACAGCTGCTACAAGTGATGGTTGTAGAGTTTTGTGGGCCTCTTTTGCTAGCTAATAAGTATAAATAATCACACATGTTTCTTGGAAGATGATCCACTAATGGTAGGAATATAATCCAAGGTCCAAAACTTGCTATTTTGGTTGATATACCTATTCAGTGTTTTGAACCATTCTCTGATCACAATAGCAATTAAGAAAATTCCCTTTGGGGAACTCTAATTAGCTTAACAAGCTACCAATCATGAGTAATATCATAAAAAATGATGGACTATATGAAGAGAAATGTGTTTAGAAAATCAACCAAGCATCTCCACATTTACAGGTCTCAACAGTCACAGACCAGTGAGCAAAGATGGATTAATATCTGACGATTGCGAGAGGCATTAATAATGAAACTTTTTAGGATTAAAATAGACAATATGCTAGATCTATCATGCTTTAAATCATAGGAAATGATCATCTATAGACAAAGAACAAGATGTGACAAGATCAGTGTTCTGATGGAGTTATGAAGAGAAATGAGAATAAGAAGTAATAATCATGTATGTATTAAACCATGTAAAAGTACAATGTCATTGGCAATCAACCATTCCTCAATGAGTGAGAAGTGAGTGAGCTACAAGCTGAGATCCTCTTCTCAATGAAAGTACATCAAAATGATCTTTGAATCTCGAGATAGACGTGGGACTTTCATATCCTCTTTTTATAATTATTGTTGGAGCCAAAGAATTTGAATTCAAATTCAAATCTCTACCTAAGAGTGAATGCTAAAGTATAGGACTGATTCTCTCTTGACTCAACTACAAAATGATACGAGATTATGTGCATCCTAACTCCTCATGATACATTTCACTTTTACAAAAGTAATTCTGAAGTATAATTACAAGAGGTTGAACATATGAAGCCTTCCAAAGGTTATGCCATTATGTTAAGCATAAGTGAGATGATCAAGTTTGTAGGCTTGGGCTTAATTTCACCAACATGAATCACTTTCAATAATTGTATTTCAACACCCTACACAATATTCCATAGCCCTTTTGCTACCAATACATGACACATCATATATGTCCACAATGGGTAATTATTACCATCCAACGTATCAACATCCAACATACAAAATAGATCATTGCTTTCACCCATGGCTAGTGAGTAAATAACCTAATGCAAAAAATCATGGTATCTCAAAAAGTTGAACAAAACCAATGTGTTTAGATTTCCTAAACATGTAGTATAAGTTGAGGGGCTTGTACTGACAAGCTGAAACCTAGGCATATGTCTTGCACAAAAGGATAAAGTTGTCTGCACAATCACTATGATAGTGCATTTGGAGGCTGAAACAATCTCAAATCAAAATTTTGATGCCACATAATGAATTTCTTGGAACTGATAATCGCCCTGAGTATGCTCAGCAATTTTTGTTTGATTTCGACATTGTAACCAAAGGGATGTCAACGATGCCCTAGATGAAGTGGGGGCGTGCTTTGATACCAACTATTAGATTTTGAGGTCTAAAATCACACAAACAGCACAAGGAAGAAGAAGAATATTGGAGCAAAACAAAACACTGAATGTATTACCAAGTGGATGTCCAAAGATAAATAAGCCATTAGGCTTATGGGCATATACCAAGTTGCGGGAAAAAACCTCCTAAAGAGGGAAGAAAGTTCCCCAACATTCCTAGGTATGTTCACACACATTACTATCAAAATATATCAATAGTTTTAGCATATTTTATTTGCACACACTCATATTGCAATTAATGTTTAACTAGTTTTACCATACTACATTCTCGAGAAAATATTCTATGGAACATGCCAAGGATTCAAATAAAGCAAAAGGTGAAAGAATTATTAAACACAACATGAATAGTGAAAAATCGTAGCCAACCTTAGGACCTCTACATCATGCTCAATGGTGGGCTACAAGAATACAAGAGGTTTTGGCTTGGAAGTGAATTCATTTAATTTATTTATGGTATTTTTATACTAACTCATAAGGTTCCTAATACAATCTCTTCTATTTTGTAGTTTTCTAATGAATACTTTATTTTTAAACTATTTTTATCCATTTTAATGTGAACATAACCTTTTTAAGTGAAACTTCATAAGAAGGGACTCATTATCACATTTCAACATTCTAGTGCAATAGAGGATGGCACAAACAAAGCAAACTGCTAGGAAGGATCCCGTTAACTTTTCTAGCTACATGCAAGGCTCTTAGCTATTACACTTATGTGTTCCTCGAGTCAACCTAGGGGAATCCTAGCTCCTCTTTCACCTTCAACCTAGTAACTTATGGTAAAGGTTGTTGGGTGTGTGTAGAAGTGCGAGAGACACACAAGAAGCACACACAAGGAGCACAAACGCAGCAAGACACACGGAGAAGACGATGGCTGGAATAGCTCTCTCTATTGATCGATGAACTGAACTGAAGTAAGAGCTGAATAATATCCCTAAGTACAAAGTACCACCACATATGAGAGTATCAAGTATGTGGTAACATGGGGAAAAAACCTCTAGCCAGCACTAGAGTAAAAAGTGCCCATGTATAGGGAAAAGGTTCACATCAAAGCTACTCATGGAACACATAAGTGTAACAAACCCCCCTGGAGCGAATGATGTGAACACATACAGGGAGTGACAGATCAGCCCCCACAAGGTAACAAGCCTAAAGCTTTGCGAAAAGCTTCAAACTTTTCCCGTGGAAGAGCTTTGGTGAATATGTCTGCCACATTATCTTGTGTAGGCACATATACCAAATCAATATCTCCTGCATGAAGGCGCTCTCTCACATAGTGATAATGCACCTCAATATGTTTGGTCCGTGCATGAAACACTGGGTTTCGTGCAACAGCCAAAGCACTCTGACTATTTGTGAGAATATGCGTAGCAGCATCAATCTCCATGCAAAGATCCATCAATAGGCGTCTCAGCCATATACACTCCACTGTAGCTGTGAAAACTGCCCTGTACTTAGCTTCACAACTCGATGTCGCCACTGTAGGTTGCTTCTTACTCAACCAAGATATGCATGAGTCTCCAAGGAAAAAGCAATTACCACTAGTGGACATGCGAGTATCATAACAACCAGCCCAATCACTATCTGTAAAAGCATGCAAGCATGGCTGGACATCTCTCCCATAAAAGAGACCTAAGCTCAAAGTGCCTCGAAGATATCTAAGCACACATTTCACCGCTTGCCAATGCTTAGTGCCAGGGCTATGCATGAATCGACTCAACTAGGAAACTGCATACTGTATATCCGGCCTTGTGTTGCATGCATATATAAGACATCCCATAGCCTGCTGATAAAGAGAAGTGTCAAATGCATCACTGGAATCCTCAACTGAGAATCTAAATCCTGTCTCAACTGGTGTGCAAACTGGCTTGCAATCCTCAAAGTCAAAACGCTGAAGTAGTTTTTCAACATACTTTCCTTGATGCATAACAATTCCCCCCTCAACGGATACAAACTGGATGCCAAGATAGTAGCTCAAAAGACCAAGATAAGTGATATCAAAAGTGTGCTGCAAATTAGCCATAAGAGTGTCAAGTTTTGCATCACATGACCCAGTCAAGAGTATGTCATCGACATAAAGAACAAGCACTATAAGATCAACCCCATTTTTGCGTACATAGAGTGTGCTTTCAATCGGACTACATGTGAAGCCAAGAGCAATCAAGTGCTTATGTATTTTGTCATACCATGCACGTGGAGCTTGCTTGAGACCATACAAAGCTCTATGCAAGCGACAAACCATATGCTCTTTCTCTTTCATAGCAAATCCAAGAGGTTGCTTCACATAGACCTCTTCTTGCAAATCTCCATTCAAGAAGGCTGTTTTTATGTCCAATTGATGCACTTTCCAACCTCGATGGGCAACCAATGCAACCACGGTACGGATGGTAGTCATGCGTGAAGTAGGTGCAAAAGTTTCCTCATAGTCAATGCCATATTGTTGCGCATATCCTTTGGCAACCAATCTAGCTTTGTAGCGATCAATGCTACCATCATATTTTCTCTTAATCTTGTAAACCCACTTTGTACCAATGGCATTCTTTCCTTTTGGCAATTCACATAACTCCCAAGTACCATTCCTATGTATGGAATCCATTTTTGATTGCATAGCACTCATCCATTGTGGATCGTCACATGCATCTTCAAAAGAAAGTGGCTCTTCATTACATGCTGTAGCAATAAGAGAATAATCCACAAAATTATTTGATGCATAGTGAGAGCTTGATCTTGTTCTACCAAGTAGAGGTGCACTCAATTTGCTGTCCTGCAAAGTTTGTTTCAGCCACTTTGGCATAGATTGTGCACTCTTGATAGACATGCGTTCATTATGTAATACATCTTCAATATGTACATCATGCGTGGGCTGAATTTTGTGCTCAGTTTCAGCCATATTTGGACGCAAATGTTCAGCCATATGTGGTTGAAAATTTCCAATAGTTTTGGCAATTTTTGGCTGAATTTTTTCAGCCATGTTTGGCTGGAAATTCTCTGCATTTTCAGCCCTATTTGGCTTGAATTTTTCAGCCCTTTGAACCTCAGTTGGCTACTCTACATGGCCATAGTCAAGCGTACCATTTTGCAACAAAGGCATGAGTGTATCGAACACATCTTGTGAGCTAACTGTTGGCAGTTTTTTGCATTCAAGTAGAGGGAAAACTGAATTTTCAGCAAATACCACATCTCGACTCACAATAATTGTGTTATTAATGGATGGTACAACCGATATCCCTTACTTTCAGCACTATAACCAACAAATATACATTTCTTTGCCTTGTCATCACGTTTGTGACGTTGTTGTGATGGCACAAGAGCATATGCCAAACAACCAAACACACACATATGACTAACCATAGGCTTATGACCATTCCAAGCCTCATAAGGAGTGATGACTCTCAATGCTTTTGTAGGGAAGCGATTCAACACATAATTTGCACACATGACCGCTTCCATCCAAAACTTATGAGGAAGATGCTTTCCTTTAACCATACATCGTGCCATTTCAAATAGAGTTCTATTTTTACGCTCGGCAACACCATTTTGTTGAGGTGTATATGGCACCGTACATTGGTGTGAAATACCTCTTTCACGAAGAAAAGCATTAAACTCATGTGACATGTATTCACCACCACGATCCGTGCATAGAGTCAAAAGCTTTTGTGAAGAAAAATTTTCAGCCATAGCTAAAAATGCTTTGAAGCAAGAAAATACCTCATTCTTTGCTTTCATAGGATACACCCATGTATGGCGAGTAGCATCATCAATGAAGGTAACAAAATATACATGCTTCCCAAAAGATGGAGTCTTGACCGGACCACATACATCACTATGAACAAGTTGCAATTTTCTTGTAGTGTGTGTGTGACTATCTTTTGGAAAAGAAGCACGATGCATTTTTCCAAGAATGCAACCTTCACATGCATGCTTTTCAATGGACTCAAGTGTAGGCAAGCCAATAACCATGTCCTTCTTTTGCAAGTAGAGCAAACTATTGAAGTTTAAATGACCAAAACGAGCATGCCAAAGCTCCATTTCAGCCATGGAAGAAGTATGAGTAACTAAGGCATTCGAGGCAGCCATCTTGTATGTATCCATGCGATACAAACCATTACATAATGTACCGGACATCACAATAACATCGCCATTGCTGAAATCATGAACCATACACTTATCATCAACAAAGTGTACATGAAGTTCAGCTTTGGCAATCAACGGAATTGAAATTAAGTTCTTCTTGATACCGGGTACATACAATGCATTTTTTAAGAGAATCACACCTCCATTTGCAGCCGTAAGCTCAATTTCTCCTACTCCAATGATGGGATAAGAGGCATTGTTTGCACACACTACATGTCCTCCTTTAGGTGCATCTTTCAAAGAGGCAAAAAATCTTTTGCACGATGTTATGTACTTTGAAGCACCACTATCAAAGAACAAATCCGAATCAGCCTCACTCACAACCATACATTTAGAATGTAAAGAAGCATCATAATGACATGTAACAACACATGCCCAAAAATCTTGAGCCATGTTAGCTTCATCATTCTTTGCATTTGTTGAATTTTCAGCAATAGACATGCCCGATTCCTTCTTCTTTTCATTGCGTTTAGCAAGCTTTCTACACTCATCAATAGTATGACCAGCCTTCCGGCAATATTTGCATCTCTTCTTCTTTTGCAAATCACCATCATTAGAGGAATGAGTGGAAGAGGAAGCTTGATGCTTTGGTTTTGATGAACCAAAGCTGAACCATACTTGCTTTTCCCCTTTTGTGAGATAGCAAGTGCTTGTGTTCCTTCAATCAAACCACTCCTATTCACTCTAGATTGCTCTTCTTGCAAAAGAAGAGACACAACCTCATCAAATGCATACATATTAGGATTTCCTTTTGCAACCAAACGAAGTGTAGTAGCAAAGCTTTGAAAACATTCCAGTAATCCTTTCAACAATGTAGAAATGAGTGATGCATCCGGAATGATCTCATCTATGTTTGCCAATTGCTCTTTCAAGTCCTTGATGAGTGTCACATACACATCCACTGACTCATTTTTAGCCATACATACATCCTCAAGTTGCTTCCTCAAGTATGGAACACGTGGTTCATTACGCACGGCATACAAAGAAGCAAGAGTGTCCCATGCCTGTCGTGATGTAGAACATGACTGAATGTGTGGAACTATATGACGCTTCACTGAAAGCGCAATCAAAGCATGAGCTTGAGCATCTTTTCCATCCCATCTAAGCTGCTCCTGTGTAGGTGGAGAAGGAGAAACCACTGTACTCGAAGAAGAAGCTCCATCTGTGACAGTAGACTGTGAAGTAGAAGCACCTGCCGGTCTTCGATCTACATCTGCCACTATGTTCCAAAGTTGTTTTGCAACAAGAACGTGCTTCATCATGTAAGACCACATCGGATAGTTGGTCCCATCAAGCTTATCTTCAGCTTGAAGCATGCCAAACAATTCATTGCTGCCCGCCATTTCACTAAGGAACAAGAATGTGACATAATCTTCACTTCGACGAAAACTGAAATGAGTGCTGAAATTTCAGCTCACAAACCGTCACTCTGATGGCAATTCTGATTGCACGAATGGCTTTGAAATGGGGGTAAAACCCCAGCGCACCTGCTGGAAATGTTTCCGGGCTGCTGAAATTCACACTTCTATGCTCCGAAGTCGATTTGCACTGTTAAAGTGTGCGCGCGCCGTGACGCGAAAAACCAAAACTTGAGAAGAAGCTGAACCTGCTCTGATACCACTATTGGGTGTGTGTAGAAGTGCAAGAGACACACAAGAAGCACACACGGAGAAGACGATGGTTGGAATAGCTCTCTCTATTGATCGATGAACTGAACTGAAGTAAGAGCTAAATAATATCCCTAAGTACAAAGTACCACCACATATGAGAGTATCAAGTATGTGGTAACATGGGGAAAAAACCTCTAGCCAGCACTAGAGTAAAAAGTGCCCATGTATAGGGAAAAGGTTCACATCAAAGCTACTCAAGGAACACATAAGTGTAACAAAGGTTGTGGCCACTGCCCTCTTCTAATTGGTCCATCGCCAATCATTCCTGAATCTAAAAGGTCCATGCATGGTATTGGTACATACGGAAAGCCTACGTTGTTGACCATATTTATGGTTTACATTTTACTAAGAGAAACAATCTGTGTGTATGCACATGAAGTTTTGTCATCTTATAAAGCTATTGTTCATTGATAAATGGAGTTCATCTTATGGGGAGGCAAAGAAAAAACCAGATTGGATGGATGCTATGGAAGAAGATATTGAAGCCTTACAGGAAAACAACACTTGGGTAGAAGATATATCCGATGGATGTGAAGAATGTTTTTCCAAACAGATGGATATATGAAGAGGTATACATGGCTCAACACCCTAGGTTTGAAGACTCACATTTCCTTGAACATGTATGCATTTTAAGGAAGGCCTTGTCTAAGCTGAAGCAAGCTCCAAGAACTTGGAATTTCTATTTATATCATAACGTATTTATATTGAGCAGAGTAGATCCTTCACTCTTTATCAAGAGGACACATGGAGAATCCATATATCTTTGTGTATATGTAGATGACATCATACTCATAGGTAATGATGCTGAAGGTATAATGAGGATTAAGCTATAGATGAAGGAGAATTCAAGATCAAGGACTTTGGGAAGCTCACTTACTTCCTTGGATTGGAAGTGGTAGACATAGAGAAGGGTATGTATCTCACTCAGAAGAAATAAATTAAGGGCGTGTCAGCCAAGTTCAAAATGGAGAATGCTAGGGTAACATGTACACCCATGGAGGTAAATTCAAAGATAAGTGCTCATGAAGGTGAGCTAATTGAAGATTTAACAAGCTATCAAACCTTGACGGGTAGTTTGAACTATGTCACAATTACTAGGATAGACATATGCTATAGTTTAAGTGTTTTGATTCAATTCATTCATACTCCAAGAAAGGCAAAAATGGAAGTAGCTTAAAATATTCTCAAATATTTGAAGGGAACCATAAATGAAGTCTATCAATTTTTCTTAGTCAATTCACTACAAATATTATCTTATTGTTCTCTCTATTGATTGCATCAAGAAAGTAAAATGCTTATGAGTATGCCTACAAAGTTTTGTGTTCATTGGAGTTATACATTTTGAGTTATGAATAGATCAAGGTGATTGTGTTTGTGCATCTTCATCGTCCTAAAAAGTCAGGAGCCCTCAACTTCTTATGCATATTTCTTTCATTATAGTCCTCCTTAATTCATGAAGAAAACTTGGTATAGTTCACTCAATACCATTTCAATTTATGCAAAGGTTGTAGGTACACCTATCAAAGTGAATTCAAAATTTAGTTCGCATGAAGGAGATATCATGACAAATGTGATGGGATATCAAATCCTAGTGGGGAGCCTCAATATGCTACTCTCATAAGAGTGGATATCTGTTATAGTGGGAGTACTCTAAGTCAGTTTATGCACTCACCTAGGGAGTCACACACGGAGACAATCGAAGGGATACTTAAGTATCTCAAAGGAACAATAAATGAATACATATGCGATTCATATACATGTGATATAGATATCAACATCTTTTCTTATGCAGATTGGGTAGGATCAAGAGATGAAAGGAGAAGTACCTCTGGTTACCTTTCATTTGCAGATTTTAAACTCATTTTGGGTCATCAAAAGACTAACCTACTCTTGCTCTCTCACCTATAGAAGTTGAGTGTGGAGGATTGACATAATCCTAGATTGTAATTATTAGTTTTTAAGTTTGGTAATGCTGACCTAGATCTAAATTTGGACGTTTTTTACTTTATCAATCCATTATATTCTAAGATAAAATCTCATATTTGGGTTTATGGAGCTTACCATGCTTGCACCAACTTTGGAGGTCCAATTTTACATCTTCAAGATCTCTTTTGTAAATTTATAATTCATGGTTATGTTGAATTATGAACACAAAGAGGGCTCAATAATGTAATCAAGTTCTAATTCTCATATCTCAAAAGAAAATATAGATGTTTATAACCACAGTCAACTGCTTTGCATGCATATTCAAGTTCTAAATTTAATTTATGTCCTCTCAATCAAAATCTTTAAATAATAGATTTTTCTTGGTGTCAAATTCTCAATGAGGATAAAGCTAATAAGAATATTAAGTCAGCTATTCCTCACATGGAAATACTAGAAGAATTGAAGTTATGTTTTCGTAGTGTATTGTGTGCTCCAAGAAGGCCCTTTTGTTGATGAAAATTGAGATCTCTAGTGTATGAATACTAAGAGTTATTCATATTATGCAACATTATGAGCTCATCACAGAATGATCGAGTTCATACTCTTAAGATTAACTAGCACATTTAAACTTTTTATTATGTTAAAAAGTTAGAAACCCAACATTTTCATGGAAAGGTGTTAAAATCCACAATTATCTTAGAGGAATTGAGTTTATATTGTTAAACGATTTAGTAAAAGTAACTTTTTTAGTATGTATGGAGCTCAATATTTCCTTGAGAAAGTGTTAATGCATCCATCTTGAATCCTAGGAACAAGTCACACAAAATTACAAAAAAAATAATATAATTATAATATTTGAAGCACCTCATAAAACCTATCTTCTCCTATTTCCTTGATAACAATCAAACCATGAAGGGATTGGATGGTTTTAAATATATTTTGTTGTTTTTCAAAGTAGACTTTGAGGAGGTAACCCACCTTATTAATATTCTTGTAAGAGCTCAAACAAGAAGAAGGCTCACATAAGATGGATGAGCCATGCAACCATCAAAACCTTAGGATGATGGAGAAATTTGGTATAAACGAATTATCCAAGCTCCAAACTTAAATACTACTTATTAAAATCTAGGATTCTCTTGAAGTTCAACCCTTAAAGGTAAGTTGCTTTTTTGAAATGTCCTCCGAGAACCACTAGCACCATAACCTCAAGAAACATGCCACTGAAAACTTTCCTTGATATGAAACAAATTGCAAGAAAATATAATGATCTTATACACAAATTGATGCAAAGAACAAGATTATATTATGTGTTTAACACTCTTTTAAAAGAAAACACTCAAATTTTTAAATGTGGTTTAAATTTTGCATAATTTCACCCATCATTTGAGTATCATCCCTAACCCTTCAAAGTAATCAACCATAATAAAAAGATTTTTTTGACAAGATAAAATATCCTCATGAACATGAGCCTAATATTTGAACAAAAGGAGATGTTTCAGTTTTTCATCCTACTTCTTTTTTTGTTTTCCACATGCATGTATGATTATGAAAAACCACTTTTGTTCTTAGAAAAACTACCAAAGTTACGCTCTATCCACAAAATTCAATCATCATCATCATATCCATTTCCTTCAACCTTTACTTTACACGAAGAGAACTTGTAGACTTTTTCACTTATTTGATGATTCTAGTAGAAAGTCACTGAATAGTTTAGGTTTTACAAACGAAACCTCAATGAGTTACATAGAACCCCTTGTGTGGTAGCCTAATATGGCATACTAAAATTCCCAATAAAAATAAACAATGAGACATGCTCAATGTGGCCTTCAACAATGTAACTAGTCTTTTCCTACACTAGGAAAAGGGGGGGGGTTGTAAGTTCCTTCAGATTTTGTTAGATAACCATCTCTAAGAAATGTAACCTCTTTTGTGAGTGAGCTTTTGCAAAATCCTTGTGTGAGATGAATGAGTCACATGCTCTTATCTTATCCTTCTACCAAACCTTGATGACCTTCTTTAATACCCAACCACATATCCGCATGCAAATATGAATGTGTGAGATAACCATCTCTGAGAAATTTAACCTGTTTTTTCAGTGAGCTTTTGCAAAATCCTTGTGTGAGATGAATGAGTCACATATCCAGTGCTCTTATCTTATCCTTCTACCAAACATTCATGACCTTCTTTAATATCCAACCACATATCCGCATGCATATATATCATTGGTTTCTAATGGAACAAGAGGCACACTTCACTATCTATTTGTGTGTACCTCTATTCTATGAGGTATAAAGGGGTTGGGGGGGAGGGGGGATTGTGAACTCCTTTATCTTTTGTCAGATAATGATCATTGAGAAATGTAACCTCTTTTGTCATAGACCTTTGGCAGAGTCCTTGTGTTAGATGAATGAGTCACATATCATGCCCTCTTATCTTATTCTTCTACCAAGCCTTCATAACGTTATTTTAATACCCAACCACATATCCACACACACACACATACATACATACATACATACATACATACATACATACACACACACACACACATATATATATATATATATATATATATATATATATATATATATATATATATATATATATATATCCTTGGTTTTCTATGGAACAAGAGGCGCACTTCACTGTGTATTTGCATGCACATCTATTCCTTGAGGTATTTATCTCTCTCGCCATAGGCACGCTTCACTGTGCATAGAACTTTTTGTTTGTTTTAGCAACAAACAGATCATTTTATTTGAAAAAAAGGTAGAAAAGGAATGCCTCGTGATTATCAAGAATATATATAATTTCTGAACATCCTAAGTGAAATGAAAACATTAACCCAATGATTTTGTTCAGCAATATTGAAATAGCATGCAAAAATGAGGCACATCCTTAAGATCTTTCTGATTGACACATTTTCTCATGGTGAAAGTATATAGTATTTCTCAAACTATTTAATTCATTTGATTGCTATTCTTATTTTGGGAATTCAACATGAAATGGTGAGAAATGTTCTTCATGTGATAGATGCAAACAAAAAAACTCCAACAAAAAAGCTATTGACTTCTGGAGTTGCGATGAAAATTTCAATACCATGAGACTTGCTTTAATTGTGGAAGAAGAAGAACGCTCAAATAGGAATGAAGGTTGATTATCGGACGTGGTGTGTGTGTGTGTGTTTGTGTGTGTACGCGGTGGGGTGTGTGTGTGTGTGTGTGTGTGTGTGTGTGTGTGTGTGTGTGTGGGGGGGGGGGGGGGGGGGGGGGGGGTCTCTCACAGTTACTCGCCTTCTTTAAAAAAACTAAAGGGAAAAACCAGAGAAACGAGAGGGATGCATTAAACTGTATAATGTAGGCGATGGACTAGGGTATCAAAATTGGTAGGCTGGCACGTCTCCAAGCTCTACGTTCTCATAGTCAGTGAGAATGACGAGACAATATACTATCAAAGTTCTACATTATATGCCTGACAACAAAAATATATATGAATACAAAGGGACTCTACCACTGTTAATCGCTACGATTCGACAGCAACTATAAAATCTGTCGATCTATTACTGTAGGATCAGCTCTAGGAGTATTCTGTTGGATGATAATGGCTATCAGAACAGTAGAATCGCTTGCTTGATGTAGCTGTTCCTTATCTGCCTGCTACATGTGCGCGTGTTTGTCTGAAAAAGGGAAGTTTTTGTTCTTATAGTCAAATCTTTCGTTTCAGATTGGCGAGCTTGAATATTGGCAAGATTTCAGTTATTCTTTGGAGGGTGAGGATGAGCTTTGAAGTAATCCGCATGAAAAGAGGGGTGCGATAAAGACCGCCATTTCTGAACCATTACTCGAAGCTTTCTTCTGTTTGCAATCGCCTTCATTATAACCCCCTACACGATGCAATTTGTAGTCAGTAAATAAGCTGGGAGCCTGTCCGTTGAAAGAAGAATTATGTTTAATCAGTAAGAAGGTTCTTTGGGAGGAGATTTTAATGGTTCCTAAAGGTAATGTAATTAAATGAGGGTGGATGAAGACAGTTAAAGAGGTTTAAAAAATACTATCTTCATAGTTAAAGAGGTTTAACTGTGGATGAAGACACAGTTAAAGAGGTAATGTAATTTAATGCAGGTGGACGAAGACACACTTAAAGAGGTTTAAAAAAGTACTATCTGTGAGGATATGTTAGTTATCTTCATATCCAGAAGCACCCCATTGTTTGATAAGTCTGCGTGTTAGTCATCTGCTGCTAAAAATATTTTATGCAGTTAATGGCAACAACTTTGACAGAACAGCTTCTGTTAACCATTAGGGCAGTTTTGCATATAATCCGAGGCAATGAAAGCGCCCGTTGCCCTAATTGAAAACATGTCATGCCTCAGAACCTATAGAAGGCCATGCAACTTCGCTGACATGAATGAGACTCATTTGTAATCAAACTTTGAATATTGGTACGTACCTTGGCTTCAACTCTTCCTCGGTTTTGCATCGCAAACATCAATACTGAAGGATTACTATCCTCATTTGTTTGCTGTGTACTTCTGTTCATTCGCGCAACCTGAACTATACAGTCTTTTTTATACAAGGTCTTATCACGTTGGCATGGTGGCGTCTGAGATGTGTAACAGGAGCAATGCTATTCGTGCCTTCAATTCACAGTATGATTAACCATAGTTACCTTGGTTGTACTTGTTCCGTAGTAACAAGTCTGGCATTGCTGGTGTGCTGAGGTCCGACCTCCGTTATCTGCTGAGTACTCTGGAAAAAACACAGACGACATCATGGCGAGTAAATGAAGTAAAGATGAGATGACTATAAACTGTTAAATCGGATACTATGTAGACATATCATTCTTTCTCCAGATAAATAGAAGATCTACAAACAGCGTTATCCATTAACTGGAGCTTCAAATGATAAATCACATCATTAATGGTAGTTTAAAAATGTTTCCAGCAATGAAAGCGCGGTATAACGTATCAGAGACAGAAGAGGAATATTCATCTAAAAGATGGCCTCAGTAGCGCTCTCCGCCAAACACGTTAATCAACCGCTAGCTATCACTTATTAGCAGGGATTAACGGCTAACTAATCAAGTCACAGATGATCGGACATAAGATACCCATTAATTTGCGGTTAGCAGTTGATGTGAGTGAAGCATGATCCAATCTACTGAATGCCCCAGGGAAGAAGCTTAAGGTGCAAAAGACTACAAGGGAAGTCAATTGCAGCATTTCATACAGCAGGATATGGTTAAGGAAAGCGACACCGTCAGGATTAACATCTGCTACATATAATTAGCAAGGTTAATAAGCTATATACTAGAAAGGACTTCCACATGTGGCTCTCCGCAGCTATGTATGCTGATCGAAGGGATGAGTCCTTCGAGAAAGAAATTGGAAAACCCACGAGATTTGGGGTTTGATTTGCTTTCGCGCCTTTAAGGCTGCCACCCTCAGCTTGGTTTCGGGCGCTCTTATTATAATCTCTGACCTGTCTGTGTGTGTGTGTGTGTGTGTGTGTGTGTGAGAGAGAGAGAGAGAGAGAGAGAGAGAGAGAGAGAGAGAGAGAGAGAGAGAGAGAGAGAGAGAGAGAGAGAGAGCCGGTACAAACGTTTTTTTTAGTAGATCCATACTTCTGTTTCTAGGCTTGTTGTTGGCTTTACGAAAGCAGAGGGAGTTTCCTGCAATGCGCCATGATCTCAGGACCATCAAAAGCAGGTCTACTTTGTTCCTCTTCCATACTTGTCTTGCGCCAGCTATACCATGCGTGTGTATGTGTGTATGCGCGCTTGCCTATGAGCAGAAGGGACTAGAAAGTCTATATACAGAGACAGGAATAGTCAGTCATCTCATTTGCAACTTGATCCGTGCATTTTAGCCTGCCTCGCTCGCTCCATCGAGTCAGGCCTAACACAACGAAGGGCCATCATTTACATTCTTTGGCGGTGCTCACCATTAAAACTAAATTTACTTTCTACTCTGCATAATTGTACACTGTCTGTTCTGTAATCTCAGGCTTTTCAGTGAAAATCAAAGTGCAGAAGAAATGTAGAATCCACTCTTTAAGTCACAAATTAGACATTGTTTTGTCTCCTACAAGTTTGAGACGTTCTCCTCAGAATTATTCCCGGAGGCTCACATGTGATCAACAAAACATTAAAGTCTAACAACGATGTACCTGTGCTTATAGAAATTTCAATGAGATTCCTGCTAAAATGTTAGTGCGCATTACAATATTCATATATTGTTGAAGGAGAATATTTCGCTTCCACGTGATAGGATCGAACAATGTATTGCAAGCTTTTAACAGCAAATTACATGCTAAGAAGAAATCCTCTCTTAATTCACGAAACAGCTGGATTCATAGCTAAAGATTTTAAGAGCAACTAACAGTAACTCTAATTTCATGAAAAATTAGAGCGCGAACATGGGAAAAGATTTAAACAACTGGATTGATATGCTAAAGATTTTAAGAGTAGCTAACAGAAATGCTAGTTTCATGAAAAATTAGAGCGCGAACATGGGAAAAGACTAAAACGTACTTATCAGAAAACCTGATTTCAGTGTGAAATTACTCCCTTAATGAACTCTGAGTCAATCGTTTACACTCATCAACCAAGCTTCTCGCAATGCCTGATGCCAGCATAAAGAAAATCATTACATTTTCAATGAATATACGATTAAAAAATTAACCGCTTGGCCTTACGAGAACTGTGTGTGATATGAAAAAAACGTTAATTATGTCTGCATATGCATGGAATCGATTCAACGTAGTTGGCGCGGGGTCTTCATTCAGACATGTAAAGCATCATCGATTCAAAGCGAAATTGGCTTAGAAGTAACAACTTATCTGCCTAATTGCCGTCTCTTTTCCGGAGATCTATCCCTACTGTTCTTGTAGTGAGCTCACGCAAATTGAACCTTAAAACAGTTGCAGTACAAGCTGTTGCCGAGGCTGTTTACAAGACAAGGCTTTGGTAGATCGGGCATGCACTGTTAGTTCTTAGCTCTAAACAGCGCGTCTGCAAAATCTAGGTCCATAGATAACGTATTCGCCCCTTCAGCGTGGAATGATGTGGTTGGATTCCTTTGCCTCACATGTGATTCATCTACTACTGAACTTTTCAAGCGACATAGTAGAGAAGGTGCAGGAAAAGTATCCAATCCAGAGAAGAATGGCTAGTACTCCTCCTGTACCATAGTAGTCGAGATTTTCTTTCATATCTTGATGAAATCGATCGTGACGATTTCATGCATGGAATCCGTCTGAAATCGAGCAATCCATTATATGTCGCTATATTCGTGAAGCGATCAACACAGGGCCTTTGAATTAAATATGGAGACATCCGGAGCTTGTAGTCAGCTACTTGTTCCTGCCAGCGGCCATTGATGAGGTGATGCATGAAGAAGAAGAAAGATTCCAACATATAAAGCCTTTAATGTAGGAATGATGGGAAAGTAAAGAAGATATACTCTAAAAGGAAATGTGCATTAACACGCCTAAAATAAAGAAAGCCAAGGATTCAAGCAATTGCTTTGGAAAGGGGTGGGCCATGATCTAGAACACCTAAGGATAACATAGTTTACATACATGAGGAACATGCTCTACATGTCCTTGAGTATTTCTAAGATTTCCTTTTGAAGCTACCCTTTCTTTTACAAAATATATCAATAAAGTCAAAGGCATTTCTAGTATAAAGAGAAAGGTGACACCTACTTATCAACACGAGTTGACTCTCTTCTATCAAGTTCAAAATCCTTGTAATTGTTTGATCCATTCGCAAATGGGTAAAGTTCAAGCTTGGATGGACCTCCGGAAAAGTGCTTGAAGGAAAGAAGAAAGCATTAATTTCCTCCATCACAAAGCAGGAGCAAATAGTGAACTACAAAGCAAGGAGCTCCAAGTAACATGAATGAAGATTCCATAAAGCTTATCTCCGTGAGATGTGATATAAAAAGATCTAGGAAACCGGAGATCCATTACTATACTTTCAATGGAGTACTGTGTAAAAGATCTCTAATTATAAATGATTGCATGAGCTTCTTGAGCATTTGACAAGAAAGGAAATAATTGTTTTATGAAATTAGGATTTGCATCTCAAGCGATTACCAATCTTTGGGAGGAATCGAGTTTTCCAGGAATTTCCAAAAAACATGGTTTTCTTTATATTTGACCTTGACAAAGCCAACGCAAAAATCTAATGGGACTACTTTTACTAGTTGATGTCGGAGGTAGTTCTAGGAATAAAGGTCTTACACTTTGTGAAAACTCTTCTAATAAACTCCAAAAATAATTAATAATGAAGGGAAACGTATTTGATTGATCATGAATAACAAAATGTGTATGGAGAAAATAGGTTTTTAAAAAGTTATAATAAAATTAAAGTAAAGAAAAAATTTAAGTTTATGTGTAGAAGATCATTTTTACTTGAATTATCTTGGAAGAATGAAAAGCTAATTTACTATACTTCTTGAATATAGGAAGGAAATCCATATGTATAACGTAAACCACGAAAAGATAGGGATTTAAGATTGAATGCACATGTTGTAAAAAATAAACTTCACGTTCGGCCTCTTAAAATCCGAATGGACTTTAAGAAAATATTACTACATACCACATACCGACATTCTGTATGTTATAGCAAATTTCATCAAGATGAAAGAAAGGCAAGAGATTTGTTGGAAAGGTTAATTAAGATGACTATCATTAAGGGATTATAGTAGCAGAACAAACTAGTTTATAAAAGATTGTAAGGTAAAATGTTTGACATATCTTGGGGGGAGCTTGTAAGGTAAAATGTTTGACATATCTTGAAGGGAGCTGGGGTACGATTTTAACAAAAGACATCTAATATGATATTTCACTACAGAAAAGCGTGAAACTTCCAATGACAATAATTTCAATGAGAATAAAGAGTCTCTAAAATGGCATTCGTGAATCACATTTGTACATTCTTTCTTTGGCACTCTAGGGCCATAATATATTCATCATCATGAGTTTCTACATACAATTAGTAAATGTTTTTGATACATACATACATAAAAAAGTACGAAACATACGTACATGAAAACATATATAAATAAATAGATACATACATGCATACATATACACATGCAGCATGTATACATGCACGCATACACTAATACAAACATACATGCATGTACGCATGCAAACACACACACACATACATACACACATAGACACATAAATTCATACATACATACACATTCATGCGAACATGCATACATACATGCACACACATATATACATGCACGGTGTTGGAGTTAGATGCCTGCGGAAGCATGCGAAGAGCGCAAGGAAGAAGAAGAAGCTTGGAACACAACACACAATACTGAATGTATTACCACTAGAACGTACAAAGATAAGTAACCCATTAATTCAATAGGTGGATATATAAGTCAGGGGGAAAACATCATAAAGAGGGGAAAATGTGCCCCGACAGTCCTAGAGTATTCACACATGTCACTACGTAAATATATCAACAAATCCCCCCCTGGGAGTGATGCGCTGAACAAGTAGCTGGCACTCATGTATAAGGAAGTGCCAAGCTATGTGGAAATCACTCCACAAAAGGAAGTAAGCCCAAAGCTTTGCGGAAAGCTTCAAACTTCTCCCTAGGCAGGGCCTTCGTAAAAAGGTCTGCAATGTTCTCTTGTGTGGGCACATATGCCAAGCTGAACTTCTCCCTAACATAATGATAATGCACCTCAATGTGCTTAGTGCGAGCATGGAACACAGGGTTCCTTGCAACTGCCAATGCGCTCTGACTGTCAGTGAAGATGGTGCTTGGCCACAGTAGGCTGCTTCTTGCTCAGCCAATATATATATGAGCTACCAAGCATGAAACAAAAGCCACTAGTGGACACATGAGTGTCATAGCAACCAGCCTAGTCAAAGTCAAAAAAAGCATACAAATATGGCGGTAGTGATCCCCCATTGGGATAAAACAACTCAAGTAGCTAGGTACCACTCAAGTAGCAAAAGATGCGCTTGTGACCGCTTGCCAATGCTTGACACCTCGGCAATGCATAAACCTGCTCATTTGTGAGACCGCAAACTGAATATTTGGCCAAGTAATGCATAAGTAAATCAAGCATGCAAGCATCCAACAGCTTGTTGATAGACAACAACAACATCAAATGCATCTCTAGCATCACGAAGACTCAATCGTAGACCTGTTTCCATAGGAGTGGCAATAGGCTTACAGTCTTCAAGGCCAAAATGCTGCAATAATGTGTCAATATATTTCATTTGACACAAAGTCATTCCACCATCAACTTGCATAAATTGAATGCCCAAATAATGATGCAAATGCTATAAATCAGACATCTCAAATGAGGGATGCAAATCAGCCTTAAAATCAGCAATATGCTTTTCATGAGGACTAGTGAGTAGCATGTCATCAGCATACACAACAATGATTAGAAGCACATCATTAGCACGCTTAACATATAAGATGCTCTCAGTTGGATTGTTCTCAAAACCATGGGCAATCAGATAGGCATATATCTTTTCATACCAAGCACGTGGTGCTTGCTTTAAACCATATAATGCCTTCATTAACATGCACACATGGTTTTCATGCCCTTTCTACACAAAGCCATGGGGCTGAAAAACATACACTTCTTCATGCAAGTCACCATTCAGAAATGCACTTCTAATGTCCAACTGATGTACATTTCAACCATGATGGGTTGCAAGTGCATAGATGCTACGAACAGTAGTCATACAGCATGTAGGTGCAAAGGTTTCATCAAAATCAATGCCCCTTTCCTATGCATAACCCTTTGCAACAAGCCTAGCCTTATACCTGTCAATTGTTCCATCAGGCTTACGCTTCAGCTTGTAAACCCACTTAGTGTCAATGGCCCTCTTGCCATGAGGCAATTCACATAAAGACCAGGTACCATTCTTCATTATAGCATCATATTCAGATTGCATAGCAGCCATCCAATTTTTTGAATTTTGTGCTTCATCAAATGAAACAGGCTCATTCTCATCACAGAGGCTAGATGTAGCCATAGCATAGCAATCTAATGCAAAAGTGGCATTATAAGAGCCTAAACAAGTACGATATGACAAAGCTGCATCTAATTTGATGTCACACAAAGTCTGCACCGACCATTTTGGCATAGTTTTTGCCTGCTCAATATCAACTCTCTCATCAACAAGTGCATCATGTAAATTTGCATCAGAAATTGAATGATGTGCATCATCACATGAAACCTGCAAAGGTTGAGAAGTTGCCTCATTAGAACTAGGACTAGACTGTCCACCTGTAAAAAGAGGCAGCAAAGTATCATACATGTCTTTGGAGCTAATAGATGTCTCCTTCATACATGAAATTAAGGGCTAAATAGCATCCTCCACAAAAACAACATCACAGCTAACCAAAATCGGTTTAGTATGTGGATGATACAGACGATAGCCTTTGCTTTCAAAACTGTACCCAACAAAAATACATTTCACTGCTTTGTCATCCAATTTTCTGCGATGTTGTTCAGGCACTAATGCATATGCCAGACAACCTAAAACACAAAGATGAGCAACAGATGGCTTGCGACCATGCCAAGCCTCATATGGAGTGATAGACTGTAGCGCTTTAGTGGGACACCTGTTAAGTACATATGTTGCACACATAACAACCTCACGCCAAAAACTATGTGGTAAAGTCTGACTCTTGACCATACACCTCGCCATCTCCATGATTGATGTATTCTTCCGTTCAGCAACCCATTTTTTTGAGGTGTATACGGCATTGTACACTGATGTTTTATCCTACGCTCAGCCAGAAATGCATTAAAGTCAGAAGACATATGTTCGCCCCCTCAATAAGAACGGAGGCTGCCCATCTTACATGCTCACAGATAAAGCAAGCACCACGTTCTTGGTATGAGAAGATACATGCCTATCTGATTGCACATGGTTTTGAGAATAGTCCAACTGAAAGCACCTTATATGTTAAACGTGCTAATGATGTGCTTCTGATCATTGTTGTCTATGTTGATGACATGCTGCTCACTGGTCCTATTGAGACACATATTGCTGATTTTAAGGCTGATTTGCATGCCTCATTTGAGATGTCTGATTTGGGGCATTTGCATCACTATTTGGGCATTCAGTTTATGCACGTTGATGGTGGAATGGCTTTGTGTCAAACAAAATATATTGACACATTATTGCAGTGTTTTGGCCTTGAAGACTGTAAGCCTATTGCCACTCCTATGAAGACAGGTTTACGATTGAGTCTTCATGATGCTGGAGATGCATTTGGTGCTGTTCTCTATCAGCAGGCTATTGGATGCTTGATTTACTTATGCATTACTCGGCCAGATATTCAGTTTGCTGTCTCACAGATGAGCAGGTTTATGCATTGCCCAGGAGTCACACATTGGAAAGCGGTTAAGCGCATCTTTCGCTACTTGAGTGGTACTCAGCTACTTGGGTTGTTTTATCCCAAGGGGGGATCACTACCACCAGATTTGCATGCTTTTTCTGACTCAGATTGGGCTGGTTGCTATGACACTCGTGTGTCCACCAGTGGTTTTTGCTTCATGCTTGGTAGCTCGTGTATATCTTGGTTGAGCAAGAAGCAGCCTACTGTGGCCACTTCCAGTTGTGAGGCTGAGTATAGGGCAGCTTTCAGAGCGACTGTTGAGTGTGTGTGGCTCAGACGCTTTATGGTTGATTTGGGTGTTGGTCAGTCTTCTGCCACCACCATCTTCACTGACAGTCAGAGCGCATTGGTAGTTGCGAGGAACCCTGTGTTCCATGCTTGCACTAAGCACATTGAGGTGCATTATCACTATGTCAGGGAGAGGTTCTCTGCTGGGGAGATAAGCTTGGCATATGTGCCCACGCAGGAGAACATTGCAGACCTTTTCACGAAGGCTCTGCCTAGGGAGAAGTTTGAAGCTTTCTGCAAAGCTTCGGGCTTACTTCCTTTTGTGGAGCGATTTCCACATAGCTTGGCACTTCCTTATACATGAGTGCCAGCTCCTTGTTCACCGCATCACTCCCAGGGGGGATTTGTTGATATATTTAGGTAGTGATGTGTGTGAACACTCTAGGACTACCGGGGCACTTTTTTCCCTCTTTAGGAGGTTTTTTTTCCCCCGGCCTTGTATATACGCCTATTTCCCTAATGGACTGCTTATCTTTGTACTTTCTCTAGTAATACATTCAGTATTGTGTGTTTTGTGCTCCCCCCCATTTATTTATTTCCTATGTTAGGAATATTGAAAAAGCCAATGGAGCTACTTCAATTGTTTTCAGTTTGTATATGAGTGCTTTTTAATTCCTTATAAATCTACGTCTCCTATTTCATAAATGCCAAACCTTGAGAATAATGTGCAAACTCAAAAACACTTGGAAAATCTGGTCGAAAAAGAAAGAAGTATGACTGGAAACCAGATATATAATCATATTGAGGTTCGTCAAGAAGAACCGATAATAATAAATGATACAAACGCTAAACCTTTAAGTTGTCATGTGTTGTTGTAGTACGCCCTTGGGAAGCCTAAACCCTCACCACCGTGCATGGAAGCAAGAAGGAATGCTCAAGAATGACTCTCCTTTCATCCACTCTAACCTCCAACATGTTCAAGCCATTGGCCATCAGCCCACAGCTATGCCACATGCTTGAAAACATGGAGAGAAGGGCGTCAAGGATCCTAGTCACATATGTAAAATACAAGAAAGTTGCAACATTCTACCCACACACATAGGAAACACAAGCATGCACACACACCTCACTCTCTCACACTCTAAGACTAAATACATATGTGCACAAAGCCTTAAGAGAAAAGAGAGTTCTTCTATTCAAAAGATATATACATGAGAGCACGTCGAACCAAAAGCGCTCCTGCTTACAAAAATGAGCCTCTATATATAGGCTAAGCATAATTCCCCATGTGTTCCTTTTGAAAAGTAAAAAAGGGAACATGTGCTCATATCTTTCTAGATCTTGCAAATATTCCTTCTAACAACCCACTCAAAGGAAATAAAGGCATGGGGAATTCCTCTACGTGGGGAATTCATATATGTGTGCAAAAAGGTCTTTTATTTGAGGAGGCTTCAATACCATAGCCTAAGGGAAATATCAAAAAGGGCTTAGGAGAGTGTTCATATGGGCACAACTCCCAAATACAAGAAAAGGGTATCTTTATGAGTACTAGAGGGTGCCATTACATAAGAGAAATTGTGAGAAACCCTTATAACCCAACACTCTCCTCCCCCTAGACTTTGTTGCCCTCGACAAAGCTAAGCTAGGAGAAGCATACATTGCTGAACTGGTCCAAGTTTGAGTCTTCAATTCTTCAAATGTACAGCTCTTCAAGTATGAAATTTGCAAGTCCGCAAGTTGTCAATTTTGCAAGTCTTTAGGTCTTCAATGCTGAGCGATACAATCCCCTTGGGGGGTAGTCCGCCCAACCTCCAGCCTACTGTGCAGTCCTATGTAGGACTGATAGAGCCTTCCTAGGGAGCTCCCATACCTGAAATTAAAACATACACAATAAGTAGAGTAAATTTGAAAAGAAGCAACTAGTAATCATTTATTCCAATTTTAGTTTCCACTTTGGGGAACATCAAGTTCTACAATATGGGCTCTTCTAAAGAAAAGTCCTCATGAAGATTTGGATTGTTCCTGCAGTTCAAAAGTAGCTCAAAAGACATAGCCCTATATCCTTTCATATTGCTCATAGACTAACCATAATCACCTAGTCCACCACAAGTGCATGTGTGACTCATTGGAGAGTAAAACATAACTGTGATATGGTTCCTTTGGTGCCTTATGCAAGTAATCAACATGTTTGCATCATTCTTCATTATGTGTATGTTATGTGTTTCCTTCAACAAAAGTGATGCATTATGAAGTGTGTTGGCAATTAATTAGAGTGGTGCATCATGAAATGAAATCACACAATTATGCCTCAAGCAACCAAGGATCAAAATAGCTACCTTTTCAATTTTTAGTTGGAGTTTTAGACTTCCCCCCATGCAAACTCAACCAATATCGATGCATCAATGCTTCCAACATGTCTAGGAGTGCATCCCATGCATCTACTAGAATTCCAAAGTTCATAAAGCATGTTCAATGTGTCCTATAGGGTCAGGCATGCAACACGAGTCAAATATGGACATTTCCTAATACATGCCTTAAAAAAAGAAGATAAGAAGTTCAGTCATGAATCATGAGGTTAATGTAATTTGCATTAAGATGTCTACATGCAGGAGCAATCACACACATCAACCTTATGAGATCCCAAGTTTCTTTTGTACCAAACACAAGTGGCCACATGCAGCCAATACAGAACATATAGTGGAAGAAAACAAGCAAGTGATCAACTTTCAATGCTTATGGCAGTAGCATGCTAGAGAAACTTCCAAAGAGTAGGAATCACCATCATCCTTCTTGCAAGCCTGTAAGACCTAGAGTCAAGATGAACTGAGTACACAATTAGCAATTGAAGATAAGCTTCACATCTAAAAGATCATCAAAGAAGAGCTCAACAACCCCAAAAAGCTCTTTAAAACATTTTAATCACCATAATGGAAACTTCCCCAAGGAGAAGAGTAAAAAATACTCCAATCTACTACATTCTTGCAAACTTTCCATGATAGATGCACAAATTAGATATATGACATGCCTAAAGGAGTCAACAATCTTTAAACCCATCATGTATATCTCTCCTTGGTGGGGTGTCAAAACCTGCAAAAGACCAGAAGGGAGTGTGGTGCATGCTCCAACACAATAACATGGGATGGTGCGAAACATATTTGAAAACATGCGTACACTCAAGGAGATCAAACATCAACAGAGCATGGGATGGAAGTGGGAAAAAGGGAATCACCCTCAAGTCCAAGGTGCCAAGGGTGGCCTTACAACACCACCTTGACCACTTGTGTCCCATAGCCTTACACCACTATGGACACAATATGACATCCCAAGAGTGATGCAGATCTCCAGGAGAGTAAGAAAAGCTGAAATCTTCCCACCAAGCCATGAAGTGCATCTTCAGCATTTCAAGGATTCTTGGCCACCAAGAATTAAGTTGTCCTCAAGGGAGACCCTCCAACTTGTTCATAAAAACCTGTGTAAACCTCAAGATTATAGTCACGAATACTTTTATGTTCAGAACCTTAAAGGGATCAAACATCTCATTCTAACTCTGAGGGCCATGAGAGAAGGCATTATTTTGTCCATGAAGAGTGACTATAATGGGGAAGAGAGTCATAAGCTTTCAGGACACAATCCCAAATACATGGGCAGTCACCAAAGGTGAGAAACCAATTAATCTTCAAGCGGACAAGATACCATAAAGAATCTTTAGTGTTGCCAATTGTTAATAAGTGACCCTTGATCTTACCATGCAACTCCTTTCTAAGCCAAAAATGTCTTGCAAACATAATATGTTTGGCACATGTGGCCACTTGCAATGAAACATAGAAGATGTGGACCATTGACGGCTCATACATAAGCATCATACATTCTTGTTCATTCGGTGTGTTATGTGTGCATATGACCATAGGAGTGATGTGAGAAACCAGGTGAGTTGACACATAAACAATGTAATCATAGCAAAAGTAAACGTGCATTCATTCCTCCAATCAGTGCAAACACAAAGTTCTTTTCAAAGTGTGTATCCAACCAGGTTCAGTTAGCCAAAACCCAATCAATGAAAAGCACAATCAAACTAGTAATCACTTGTTACAACCCATGTCCTTGTGCTCCTGCAATGTACCTGAAAAGGTCATACAATCTTGCAAGACATATAGAACCAATCACAACCCTGGCCAATGCATAGGGAGAGCATATGTTGCTTCAATCCAGCACAATCATGTTTCCCAAAGGGCAGGAAAGAGGCAAGTTGTCCCCATGTCCCCCTTCATGCTATGGGTACCAACCAAATCTTAGAGGACCCTAGGCTTCCTTCCATTACTCTCAAGTCAGCACACAATGAGCAGACACTAATCATAAACAAGATGGACTAGCATAAATGGGAAAGCAACAAAGAGCAATGTCTTCACATTCCAAGCATAGAAAGTATCTCATGGTAAGGGTTTCCTCTTAAGATGTTATGCCTACAAGGATGTTCCTAGGTCAAATCTTTGAGATAAAAGGTTTTAACTATGTTTCAAGCTCCATGATACCTGTAGAACATGCTAAAGAAAATCGTAATGCATCATTGAAACATGAACGAGGACACAATCAATATTCTGGCAGTCGCACATCCCAGCACTATAAGAGTCGCACATCCCAGCACTATAAGGGCTGCAATCATCAAATCGAGCAAAAGAAAGACATTATTAAGGAAACTCAAAAATTTCCAAATCAAACAATCATCAATGAGGAAATTGAAGCCACTACACTAGTGTTTGAAGTCTCTGATGAAAAGTGATCTTAGCCCATGTTTTTTCAAGAAATGATTCTTTAGGACTTCATTCTACAAAAATTAGTTCTTGTTGCCTAGCATTAGAGTGCCTTCTAAATGTTTCTTTAGTACTCATGACCATTTCCTATGACTGCTAGATTTCCACAATTGTGCACATTCAACATTATAAATGATGTTCTTTTGAAAAACTATTCAAAAGTTTTTAATACCATCAAATTATCGATCATAATAACATTCGGTTTACAAAAAAATGGCACAACCCCATTGTTCCAAGTTCTACATAGAGATATGTAGAGAATATTAAGCAGAGAAGAAAATCATGGTGTGTAACTCAAATCCTTATCCAATTATAGAGAAACAACTAAAAAAGGACAATGAGTATACCAAATAGTACCATCACACAATAAGCAAGTCAAAAACATTTTTAGATCTCTGACAAAGTTGTAGCATACAAGCAAAAAAAATTGCATACCATGTTCATCGTGCACGGCTTACAGAACTAAGAATGCATCGAATTACAGAGCCTTCCATATTTTTTAGAGTCTACCCATTACTCAAGCCAAGATCATTCATGATGGTATCAAGTGGACAAATAGAGAAGAAGCTTGCACAGGCACACCATAAATGCCCCAATAGAGAAGAAGCTCCAAGTGGACCATATTGATACAGCCAAGCAGAAGATGGGGATTAAAGCACAATCCCCAGGAAAGGGGATCGAGTGAGTTCAAACAACCCCAGATGGTAGATGAAAGTAAACCTCGCCCAGTCTGCTGAAGGGAGTTTGTCTCTAGCTGAGGTAAGGGAAGCAAGCAAAGATGGTGGGAGAGCAACCCGAGAACAAAGCCATTAGTTGACATTAAGATACAGAGTTAACTTAAAAGCTTCTGCACACATGTGAAACATGTAGACCTTCAAGATTTTTAGTTACCAATAGTGTTTTGGGGAAGCGTAGCTCTTCCAAGAGCCCGAGTAGGGAATGGATGAGTTGGACTGTGAGGCACAAATCGATGCCCAAACCAAGGGGATAGGAGCCCAAATTGCCAATGAGATGTTGAATAATGTACGGGGGAAGCACCAATCAACCACGAAGAAAGGGCAACCAGGGCTACAATGAGCACAATCATGCCTCAGACCTGAACAGATGATGGAATGAACAAACCCCAACTCTAGAGTTCATTAAGGCAGCATATCATCATATTCATAATTCAAAAATAGCCCAAAGCACTGATGCAAATCATCTATCACACAAGGTGGAACCGGAGCTGCCTCCCCCTTTTGTGCAATGGAAAACGATGGGGGCACGAGTGCAAACTCACACCCAACCACTAGATTGAAGAGGGAGCATAAGCTCAACCCTGAGCAGAGAAAAGATGGGGAGCTTGCATAGAGCTTAACCGAAGATCCAAGAACCTTGTGAAGTAGCCATAGATATCATAGGATACATGAAGCTTCAACAAATCGTTGAGGTGAACAAGCAACAACACCCCCCAAAGACTAATCACAAGGGCCTTTTGAGTAGGGGGAACGCCCAATCAACCAAACTGTGGCGAAAAGCCACCTGCGGTCAGAACCAGAGCAAGATTCGAGGTTATTCTGATAGCAAGAATGGACGAGGGGTAGCTAAGCGTCTTCACACCCCCACACAGTCAGAATAAATGTCCCAATGAAGCTGGAGATGACTAACCATAGGACGCAGATCTGAGGAGAAGCCAAAAGGGGGTCTCAACCCCAAATCTATCTACAGAGAAAGAGGAGCAACCACAGTGCTCCCACAACAAGGCCTTGCCAATGGGAGAAGATAGATACTAGGGAAGGTGTGCACTGCCTTAGCAACAGACATGGAGGACAAGAATGGCAACCCACCACAAGAGGAATCAAGGAGCACTGCTGCATACACTATCCGTAGTAGCCACCAAGCTACAAACAAGAGAAGAAGTGGAGAGCTGTGCTCCAACCCGCCATGGCCAAAATGTGAACATGGGAGCTCACGGACGAGCTCAACCCAAAATGAGGGCTATGTAGGATTTTCACACCATTTTGTTCTTCCTTAATGCACCTAACATATGAATAACTAAAATGTAAGAGCACGAGTACATTTAAACCCATAGTTGCATGATTGATCGCACTTGTAATGAGTTGTATATATATGTGAAGTTGGTGAGTTCAATTTGAGTGTGAAGCCTCGACGTCGAGTGCCTGATACCTCTCTTATTTGCACAATGCCTTTTCTCATGCACCTAGAGTATGCATATATAGGGCCCACTTCAGGGCCATGCATAGGCCCATGTGTTTGATAACCCATGCACTTGGTTTGCTTTGGAATTCATTACTTCTTGTAGATATGAAGATTGGTGTTGGTGTGTCCAGAGGCCCCACAGGTTTAGAGGGGGTGGATGTGGTCAAGATTCGAAGTGGAGCTTAGTTATCAACCACGAGGCACCAATTTCAATCTCCGCTAAAAGGGTGTTCAACATCATGACATAGTGTCCTGGACTACCATGATCTTAGTATTGATAAAAGTCATGGATGAGGATAAAGTGGAGGTGTTTAAGGATGATTTGAGAATGTATAATGGTTTGAACTTTTTAATTTTATTTGATGACCTTCCTTTGCGGGGGTTTGTTCGTGAGCTTTGTCATGAAGCTATAAAGGTTAACCTCACATGATGATCCTCAGAAGCTAGTACCTGGAAATTCCTTGGACAAAGCTTATGTCATAAAGCTGGTTAGAAATGGATACAGCATTTGGCCCTTGCTAATTCCCATTGGATGACTATGGATGGCCGATGGTGGGATTCAATTATGGAAATAGGAAAGAAAACGTGGTACGTAGCAAGAGGCCGTGATCTGAAGGAAGGGGATGTGCGATTTATTTGGGGGGCATTCGGTGAGGATTAGAACATAAGGAGAAATTGTGAAACGACTGTACCATATATGTTTCCTGAGTTTATAGAGTTTTCAAGGAGAGAGACATTTCGTTTTAGGTTGTCGTATCTATCTGTACAGGCGCCTACTGCATCACCTTTTGATTGCTTTTGGCTTCGGCATCAACTTCCGAACCTTGTTGCCATTCCCTTGCAGATCATTTCCTACCAAAGTGTAGTGCCTCTTTGAAGAATATGTCTGGTGGTCACCTTTGGAGCCTTCATATCAGTAACATTTTGTGATTCATTCGATTTGGCTATAGTTTTGGCATCCACCAGGCTACCTCTTGTTTTGCTCATTGAAAGCTGGCATCCCTTTACCGATACTGGTCATCTCCACGTTCTTTCAGAAAATGACAAGAAGACCTTCCCTTCTCAAGTGTATGTATTGTAGCAGCTGCTTCTATTCATTCTGTGAAGGAAGAACTATGGCAACAAGTGCATCTTTGTTTGCATAAAAAGAAAAGAACGTTTTTCTTACTCAGCGGGTGGAGCCACGAAGCATGGCTGATGAACCGAAAGCAAAGGGAAATATCTTGAAAATTCAAATGCAGGGTGCTGGAGCTTGAACTTGGTGTCCTAAACAACCATCCATGCTTCTTGGAAGCTTTCCCGACTGTGCCACTCGACCTGGGCATCAAAAGAAGAGAAGAGGGCAACAATTCGGGCAAGGAATGGGAATTTTTTGGGCATTAGATTCAATTGCTTCATATATCACTGAACATGCGTTAACTATGCTCGGTGGTATGGTGATGTGAGGGATGGCAAATATGAGCGGGAGTACAAAGGGTTGAACTCTCTCACCGTTTGATTGCCTACATAGAGGAAGAGTGTGAAGAAAAATATGAAGAATAAATCATACCGATTAGGGTTTTGGCCAAATAAACTGATATTGAACTTGTGTGAGAGGCCGCATGATTCCATTTATGCAACATGAGAGGGAGGGCGAATACATGGATATTGGTACGAGATTTGGAGGAAATCGATAGTGTGATACCTCCGTGCAGCTCCGAAAAGATAGTTACAATGGTCTTTACCTTCACGCCCTTCTACGCAAAAAATGAGAGGGCTGCTTGGAATCGCAACATGTGGCCAATTAGTTTGTGAGATAGATCAAACTCTACTATCCTATGCATACCATAAGAGAAATGTTTTGTATGATTTGGGCTTACCTTGAATGCAAAGAATTTACCTTGTTTTTTACCTCTAACAATTAATGTCCTTTGTTTTGGATCCTCAATGAATCAACCTACATGATTAAATCTCACTTGTAGACCTTTTTCTAACATATGAACAACCGACATCAAATTCTTAGTGATCATTGGCACATAAAGTACATCCTTCGAGCAATTCTTGTTGCACTTATCCTACATGCCAACATCTCTAGGATGCATAATCTCATGTGTTGTATCATCTCCTATTTCAATATAACCTTTATATGAAGGGTTATGCATATTTGAAAACCATGAAGCATCATGCGATATGTGATGAGAACAAACACTATCTACATACGATACATCACTATTGCAATTCATCTACTTTCTACATTCATCATAAGAAGAGAATCGTAATCATCACTTTTACCTTAAATTGCATAATTTCCTTGTTGTTTACCTCCTCTTGAGTAGAATCCTCTTTGATTACCACCTTGATTATTTTAATAGCAATCTTTGGCATAGTGTTCATATCTTCCACATAAGTAGCAATTGTTGTTATCTATGCTCCTTTGTTTTCTAGTTGTAGTTGTATTAGTCTCTCATACCTCTATTGCTTGATTATCCCCTTCCTATAGTGTTGAAGGATCCATTTGAAGTAACTTGATCATCATTTGATGTATTCCTTCTTCCTCTACCTCTATTCGAACCCGTTCTACCTCTGCTTCCTCCGCTTGATGATCATGCATAGAGAGCTTGTCCTTGATATTCTTTTTAATTTGAAGTAGAGCCATTTAGATTCATTTCCTCCCTGACCATGAGTGCAAAAAGCTGACTGAATTTTGGCAATTCTCTACTGACATAAATAGAATTAATGAATGGTTTCCATCTCTAATTGTATTTGAGTCTATTGAGAGTATGTGCAAGTAAGTGGTGGTCCTGATCCACATGAGCTTGAATCGATCCTATCTGATTTGCAATCTCTTTAACCTTCAATATGTAATCATTCACTAATATCATTATATATTATTTATGTTGTTCAAATCATTTTTTAAATGAATCTTTCTTGCGATTGTACCTGTAATATACAACCTTTCCAATGCAAGCCAAAATCCCTACTTGTGTCTAGGTCTTGTATGGGTCCTACAATTGAATCTTGAATATTTTATGATAAAGTAAATACAATCTGTTTGTCTCTTTCATTACAAACTCTAAATTCCCTCAACTTTTGCTAACTTGGATCCTCTACTAATATAGGTTTGATATCTCTTCCATCAATCAAACCATAGAAACCTCTACCTTGCAAGTATCTTGTGATTCTAAACCTCCATGCTTGATAGTTATTCTCATTAAGCTTCTCTATTTTTGCACGTTGGTTGCCTATTTTGTAAATACCAAACTCCTCCTTCAACCCTTCTTTTGGATGTGTTTGATAAGAATAGTTTTAAGCTTTACCTTTCTAATGAAGTTTATACACCTTTCTTTGCTTGCATGTTGCTTGAGATGCTTCCTTGTTATTGCCTTCTAACTTTTTGTAGTGTTGGTGATGAGCCGCTACTACAATTGCTTTAACTTCTTCATCATGGTATCAATAAAAATTTTCCAAGATTAAATTCCCTGCTCTAATAACATTTTTGGATTTTATTGACCTCCAAAGTATAGCTAGAAGTAGGTGGAACCCACTAGGATCTAGTTGACCTTCTCACAAACTTACATGCTAGAAACCAGATATGATTGTAGAGTTTAGTTATCTTTATTGTCTTGGATTTTTTCAAAACTATTTTACACATATAAAAGTACGATATTTCAAATGTGATATAGAACACTAAAATTGGATAGATATGGTGGTTCATGTTCTCCACTAAATATGAATATATAAAATATTCATATTTAGTGGAGAAC
This sequence comes from Ceratopteris richardii, assembly GCA_020310875.1. Lineage (NCBI taxonomy): Eukaryota > Viridiplantae > Streptophyta > Polypodiopsida > Polypodiales > Pteridaceae > Ceratopteris > Ceratopteris richardii. The sequence goes on along the minus strand of CM035417.1, from coordinate 104,486,185 downwards.
ATGAACCAGAGATGAACCTAAGAAAACACACTACTTGCAGAGACCACTACTCTCATCACAAAACTCCAATGAACATGAAACTTTAAAGAATGGTAGTAGAACAAACAAAAATTTTAATGAATTATTAAACACTTGATTTGGATATGTAATGAATGAGATACAAGCTTTGCAAGCTCTGTCTACAAAACTACAACCACACAAAGATGGACATACGAATCTCTTAGATTTCTAATAAGATCACGAGTTCTCCTCTCTTATTCTTGCATTAAAACTATCAAAAAACCTTCCTAATATAAATAAGCTTGTGTTAGACACTTGGGTGGGGATATTCCACGACTCAAGTTCTGGAATAAGCCAAATATGACTAGACTTTGAGAAGCAGCCACATTGACCTTTCATTAGTAGATCACAAAAACTTCCTTGTAACTCATCCATTTGAGTCATGATGTTCTAGATATATGTGGTACTCTAGACATCCTTTATCATTTATTTGAGCCTTGTTGAAGCATTTGAATACCTCCCAAAGTTATTTTAAGCTTTGGGAACTTCTACCTTAAGCTATATATAAAAACAATGTCCTCAATAATTAGCAATCATGTGAAGCGATGTCAATCAAGAAGAAGGAGGACAATGAAAGGAGAGAATGTTATGGAGAAGTTTCCTAACATGGATGTGAGATTGCTCAATCTCATCATCATCAATGGGCTAGAATTTGTGTTTTTGGACCTGCAAAATCCCCGATCTTAGAAAAGATTAGATCCTTTCAATTATAGCTAAAATAAACTTTAAAGATAATAAGGTATGTATGGATGAAGAAGACAAAATGCTGAGTAATTATTTAGATTACATATCTTATCATCAAAACAAGGACTCATATGATGTAGTTGCCAGTGTTAGGGTTCGAGGTCTACGAAAGCACACAAACAACAAAAGGAATAAGAAGAAGAAGAAGAAGAAGCTTGGAGCACAACACAATGTAGAATGTATTATCAAGTGAACATACAAAGATCAGTAACCCACTAGGGTTATATGTATATACAAAATAGGGTAAAAGAGCCTCCTAAAGAGGGAAAAAGGTGCCCCAATAGTCCTAAGTGTGTTCACACATATCATCATCGAACTATATCAACAAATTCCCCCTAGGAATGATGCGGTGAACAAGAAGCTCGAACTCATGTATAAGGAAGTGCCAATCTACATGGAAAGAGATCAATTCTTAAAAGGAAGTAGGCCCAAATCTTTGGGAAAAGCTTCATATTTCTTCCTAGGTAGAGCCTTTGTGAAAATGTCTACAACATTATCCTCTTTGGGCACATAATCCAAATTGATCTCTCCAAGGGAGAACATCTCCTTGACATAATGATAGTGCAACTCAATGTGCTTTATGTGAGCATGTAACACACGGTTCTCTGCAACTAACAAAATGTTTTTATTGTCAATGACGATGGTGGTGGTAGAAGATTGACCAACATCCAAACCATTCAAAAGTCATTTGAGCCACGCACACTAATAGCCACACACACATGTTCGAAGAATAGGAGAAATCTGTGATATATTATAACAGGCTCAAAATACAGCGAATAATATACAGAGCAATGCTAGCATCTACATTAGTCCACTAGCTTCTTTGATTCTCCCAAGAACTTCTGCACAAACCGTGCAAATGGAGGATTATAATAATCAGCTAAATGGTAGCATATGCCCTTGCCTTAGGTATGCTAAGTTGATCCATGATTGGTGACATAATTTCATGTAGGGGCATGATCAAGATGTGTTGAAGCAATTGCAGATGGAGATAGGTGGAGATAGGGCCTGGCCATGCAAGAATCGTCATTGCCATCTCATTGGTAGAGATGGAAGAAATAGAGCCAAATTCTTCAAGGCTGAATGGCATCCTTGAAGATGAGGACTTGATGAGACAGGTGGGGGTTGATTCTCCTTCTTGTTATACTACAATCTATACTGAAGCTTCACCCAACGAGGAGAAAGGCTCTAGTGTGGAAGTTTATGGGCTAGGAGAGCCCATATGCGACAAACAAAGAAGAAAGACAAGCCCAATCTAAGAGGAGCATGGGGCAATTCAGAGGAGTAGCAACTACTAAAGGACAGGAAGATAGTATAGCTACTCACGGAAGAGAGTCCTCTAGGTTGGCTGCATAACAAAACCTGGAAGACTAAGAACAAAGAGACTTATGTTGTTTCTAGACAACAAGTCAAAGGTCAAGATCAAAATCATGAGGATAACAATAATATTAAGTCCAAGCGACCACACCTAGAAGTGGATTTGGGAGAGCTAACAAAATGGGTTCTACCAATATCTTGGCCATGATGGAAATCGATTCCCTTGTGGAAATTGAACACTTTTTTCTAGGAATTCAAAGATGCACTTGCATGGAGCTACAAGAACTAATTAGTATCCTTGAGACCTTGAAGTACAACCCTGCTAATCAGACTTAGAACCAAGGCTAGTTCACTCCGATTTAGGAAGGACCATACAAAGCAGTTATGTTGTTAAGACAAGGAGAAGTTTGGATTACAAATCTAAAGGATGTGCCACTTCCACTTGCTAAATTGTTGCCAGACTCAAGCCTTATGGAGTTTAGACTATTAGTTGTGTTGTCACCAATTTTTCTATACCACTTTGGTCTACCTTATCATTTTATTCTTGTAAGAAGTTGAAAGGATTTTTCTACATGCTTGTTGAATGAATCCTTGGTGATCCCCTTCTTTAGTTCCTTGGGTGTAGATATGACTCCCTTTTCCCCTAACTCTATCTCCCAACCTTGTTTTTTGTCCGCTTCAGGGAGTGACCCTTGGTGGTGGGCATTTTTGTTCATTTCCTTTTTTGAATCTTGGAGGTTCCACACTCCATCCCACTACATCTAGTGACATTCATCGTCTTAAATACATTCCGTCCTTCATGTTGCTAACCATTGTTGGCACTTCTTAAGCTCTTAAAGGATTTGGATATTCAGGTTGGCATTGTTCCATTTCTTGGAGATAATATCTCAAGTATCTACCGTGCAAAGAATCCAATGTTCCATGCTAGGAGCAATCATATAGAAGTGGATTATCATTCATTAGAGAAAAGATTGTGGATAAGAAGGTGGATATTCAACATGTCAACACCAAGGAGAAAATTTCAGACCTTCTTACAAATTTCTTGGATGCAAAGAGGATGGAAAAGCTCAAAGGCATGATAAGTATGAAGGAACCAACCCTTGAAAGCAAAGAAGTTTGAGCTTGAGGGGGAATGTTAAATGTTATGTTTTTGCTAAGGCAAGCTCAAGCATATGTTTTTTCATTACATAACTTCCCTTGAAGGCTTTTGAACCTGAAGAAAGTCAAAGCACATGTTTGAAGGAGCAACCTTATCCAAAAGGAGGCATTGAACCACCAAAAGACACTCCAATGAAGAGACAAAGTCATAAGGTAGATGAACAGACAAGTAGGGCATGTAAAGAGACATCAAGGACATATGAAGAGTCATGGAAGGCTCTTATGGCTATCTAAGCACCATCCAAGCTCATTCTAAGTGTGTGTGGATTTTCGGAAGTTGGCATGTTACTTTTTGTTGATATATTTAGGTAGTGATGTGTGTGAACACTCTAGGACTATCGGGGCACCTTTTTCCCTCTTTAAAAGGTTTTTTCCCCCAGCTTGTATATGCGTATTGTCTTTATGGGCTACTTATCTTTGTACATTCTAGTGGTAATACATTCAATATTATGTGTTGTGCTCCAAGCTTCTTCTTCTTCCTTGTGCTATTCACGTGCTTCCGTAGACATCTAACTCCAACAATTGGTATCAGAGTAGGTCGCCGCATCATCTAGGGCATCGTCGAAACCTCTTTGATTGGAGTCTCAGAATTGCAAGAAATTTGGTGAGCATACTTAGGGTGTTTCAAAGATCAAAACAACTTCGTTATGTCATGCCAAAATCGTGATCTGAGCTCGTTTTAGCCTTCGAACACACTATCACAGTGATTGTGTAGGCTATTTTGTCTTTTTGTGCCAAAGGTATATACCAGTTTTGGTTCGCCACTATAAGCATCTCGAAGTCTGCTATAGGTCTAATAGAATTCATCTAGGCAGTTTTGTTTGACTTTTTGAGATACACTCAATTTTCTGCATCAAAAGGTATTTTAGTCACAAGCCATGGCTGAAAGTAGTGATGCATTTCATACGTTGGCTGTTGAGGATAAGTTGGATGGTACCAACTACCTATTATGGGCTTATATGATGCGACATGTATTGGTTGCAAAAGGACTATGGAACATTGTGTAGGGTGTTGAAAAACATCATATCACACTTGCAACTGTTACAACTACAGGTACTCAAGCTAATGCAGAAGGTATTGAAGATGATGATATTCTGCATATTCCTAATCGGGCTACAGTTTCTGCTGCACCTACTGTAGAGCAAATTCTTTGGGATGGCAGAGATACCCAGGCACATGCATTGATAGCTTTGTCGGTCAAACGTGCCATTATTCCTCACATTCACTCTTGCAGAACAACTAAGGATACTTGGGATACACTTACCACGTTGTACTAGGCTAGGAATGAGGCTCGTGTTGCTTACCTCCGAAAATAGTTGGAGAGTGAGCACATGAATGAAGGTGATTCTATGGACAATTTTCTAACAAAGATAAAGGATTTGAAGGAACATTTGATTTTTGCAGATGAAGTCCTTCCTAACAGTTCACTTGTGCAGACTGTTTTGAATGGTCTTTCGGACTCATATAAGAGTTTTGCTTCTACTCTTCGTTTAATGATGAAAGGCAATCAAATGCCTTAACATTTGAAGAATTAATCTCTGTTTTGTTCCAGGAAGACCAGTCTAAACAGAACAAGTCTATTATGGGTGTTGTAGATCAAGCTTTCTTGGCTAGTGAGAAGAGCAAAGGAAAATGGAGCTCTTCTACTAGTAAGCAGAAATCTGCAAATGCTGCACATTCGAAGAAGGAAGACAAAGATGAGAAGAAATCAGAAAAAGAGAAATTCTTTTGCAAATATTGTAAAGCAAATGATCATGTCATCAAGAGCTATCCCAAACTGGCTGCTAGAGGCAAAGAAGAAAGAGGGCGGAATGGTTGTTGCAGAGGCCTCTACACCAAAAATAGAGTTTGCTAATCTTATGCAGGATGAAGAATGGGTGTTTACTACTGTTTGTAGTTTTGACCCATCTTCTCATGAGCAATGCATGTCTGTAGTAGACTTAGATGTTTGGTACTTTGATAGTGGGGTGACCAAACATATTACCTCACAACATAATTTCATCTCTTCACTCGATCCTGCCCCTACAGGGAATACTGTTACATGCACCAACAACTCCTCTTATCCTATTATGGGAGTTGGTAAGATCATTGTGACTACTGCTGATGGTAGTTCTTTCACTTTGTCAGATGCTTTGTTTGTGCCAAGGATCAAGAAAAATGTGTTATCCGTTTCTGCATTAGCCATTGGTTTGGTTGTGAAATTTGTTGATGATAGATGTACAGTTCATGACTTGTCAAATGGTGATGCCATTATTGCTTCTGACATTTTATGTCATGGGCTGTATAAGCTCATAGACTATGAAAGATGTGTAAATGATTTGGCATGTGCAGTACATGATTCTCAGGCTATGTTAGATGCAAAGCTTTGGCATGCATGCTTTGGTCATTTGAATTTTGCTAGTTTGCTATGCCTACAAAAATCTGAAATGGTTTTCTCTTTGCCCAAACTTGAGGCACCCGGAAAACGTGTTTGTGAAGGCTGTAGTTTGGGCAAAATGCAACATTCTTCCTTTCCAAAAGATGGTTCGGTTTGGGCTAATCAAAGATTGCAGCTTGTACATAGTGATGTCTGTGGTCTTATGCAGAAACCTTCTTTTGAAAACTATCTTTAGTTCGTGACTTTCATCCATGATTTTTCCAGGCATGCATGGGTATATCCATTGAAGGCAAAGTCTGAAGTGTTTATGTGTTGCAAACAGTTTCTACTTTTATCTAAAAATCTTTCAGCATGTATAAAACATCAGTGTACGGTGCCGTATACACCTCAATAGAATGGAGTTGTTGAATGGAAGAACGGGTCACTCATGGAGATGGCGAGGTGTATGCTCAAGAGTCAGGGTTTACCACATAGTTTCTAGCTTGAGGTTGTCATGTGTGCAACATATGTACTTAATAGGTGTCCCACTAAAGTGCTGCAGTCTATCACTCCATATGAGACCTGGCCTGGTCGCAAGCCATCTGTTGCTCATCTACGTGTTTTTGGTTGTTAGGCATATGCATTAGTGCCTAAACAACATCGCAGAAAATTGGATGATGAAGTAGTAAAATGTATTTTTGTTGGTTACAGTTCTGAAAGCAAAGGCTATTGTGTGTATCATCCACAGACTAAACAGTGCCAACTCCTTGTTCACCGCATCACTCCCAAGGGGGATTTTTTGATATATTTAGGTAGTGATGTGTGTGAACACTCTAGGAGCACCGGGGCACTTTTTTCCCTCTTTAGGAGGTTTTTTCCCTTGGTTTTGATGGAGAGTGCTAATATCCAAAAGAGCAAGCTATCCTTGATGTTAGAACACCTCTATATCAAGAATAGCTCAAAACCTTTACCAATTTGAAAGATCAATACCAGATTATCAAAATTTTGAACTAGATGTGAAGAGAAATATTTCTTAGAAAAGTGTGTTGCACATAATACACTCATTGACTGATTAAATGTGTAAATTTTTTTATGAAAAATTGCACAAGGTGTCATCTAATGTTTGCACACCTTCTCCAAGTTAAATCATTTCAAAAGACTCAGTAGATCTTGAGAAATGAATCAAATAGTTCACTTATGTCTGAAATTGTTCCTCAGTATAATCGATTTTGACACCTGCAACTTCTAACACATGGTTCTCTGAAACTCAGTTTATCAAATGCTTTTAGCCATATATGGCTTACCTTCCAACTTAGATTTTGACTCCTCATTTGTGCAAAATATTACATTCTACACTGAGAACTAATCAATCGTTTGACCATCGAGATTGCACCTGTTTCAGAAGAGACTCAACACTTTTACACATACAAATGTTCCTACTCATAATTATCTCAGCTTGTTTACAATTAGACTCTCAAATCTTAGCCATAGATGCATTTACTATGGACTTAGATGTCTACAAAAGGATTCTTGAAATGATCAAGCACAGAAGGAGAACTCAGGAAAATATCAGGTGCAACTTTCTAGAAAACTTTACATCTGATGATGAGAGATGTTTACTTCACTTCCAAAGTGTCTAATGGCTCTCACAACTTCTATTTCATCATCTCTCATACATACCCCGACATTCTTCTTGTATATATAGGCATATATGTACAAGCTCATGATCAAAACTAAAGGTATATGTAAGCTAACTATAAGTTTAATGTACATATGTATACAAGTCTTCATTTCCTGAATATGCACTATCTTCAAGCTTCATTTGCTAGTATTTTATTCATTCTTTAACTTCAACCCTTCATCCATAACTTCTATTGATGGTTGTCATGCACCACAAACTCCCCCTCAATCATCAATTGAGGTTTTCTCCATCTTCTTTATACCTGCCATGCCTTTGAATCTCTGTAGCTTTGGTCCATCCAAGCTTTTGGTTAGCATATCTGCAATCCCATCTTTTGTTGAAGTATGTATGACTTCAATCTCTTTATCAATCACCTTCTCTCTTAAGAAGTGATACTGAATCTCAATGTGTTTAGTTTTGACATGAAAAACAGGGTTAGTAGCTAGATACAATGAACTCATATTATCTCCATGAATAGTGGGTGTACTCTGAATGATGTCAAAACTCTTCATGAGAGTTTTCAACCATATGACTTCCTTTGTAGCTTCAACCATACCTTTATACTCTGCCTCTATAGATGATAAAGCAACTATGTGTCGCTTCTTAGAACACCAAGAGATTAACTTATCTCCCACATAACACAAGTATCCATATGTTGATCTCTTGTCATCACGATTAATTGCCCAATCTGTATCACTATATATCTTGATGTTTGTATCTGATGTGAAACCATAATACAAACCTTCCTTGAGTGTACCCTTAATGTACCTCAACACTCTTTGTCCTGCAACCCAATGTTCTTTCTTAGGACAATGCATGAATTGAGACAATACTCCAACTGCATATGAGAAATTAGGCCTTGTTAATGTAGCATAAATTAAGCTACCTACCAAACTCTGATAAAGTTTCATGTCCTTGAATTCTTCTCCTCCATATCTGCTCAACTTATGATTCACCTCCATTGGAGCAGGTGCTACCCTACAATCTTCCATTTTAAACTTGATTAATAAGTTCTTCAAATAGGTTTCTTGAGTTACATATACTCCGTGTTGAGTATATGAAATTTCCATGCCCAAAAAGTATGAAAAATCTCCCAATTCATAGGTCTTGAACACTTTCTCCATTTGTTTCTTGAGGCTTTGAACTCCCTTCTCATCTGTACATGTAAGAATTATGTCATCAACATATATGCACATGTAAATGAACCCATCATCACTTGCTTTGACAAGCAACCTACTATCTACTTTAGATACTTGAAAACCAAGTTCCTTCAAGAACTTCACAAGTCTATAATTCCATGCCCTTGGGGCCTGCTTCAAGCCATACAAAGCTCTCTTGAGCTTAGAAACATAATCTGGAAACCTTCTATCTTTGAACCCTTGTGGTTGTTCCATGAAAACATCATCTGAAATATAACCATTTAGAAAAGCATTTTTCACATCTAATTGACATAGTCTCCAACCTTTACATGCAGCAATGGCTATGAGTGTCTTGATGGTTTTCATCTTTGCCATAGGACTGTAAGTCTCATCATAATCTATACCATATGTCTGATCATACCCTTTCACAACAAGTCTAGATTTATACCTAGACACACTTCCATCTGCATACCTCTTTGTCTTGTAGACCAATTTGCATCCAATGATCTTCTGACTATTTGGTTTAGGAACCAAATCCCATTTCTCATTCTCCATCAATGCATCATACTCTTCCTGCATAGCTTTCTCCCAATGTTCCTTACCTTTTGCCTCTTCATATGTACAAGGGTCTTCATCTGCTTTCACCATGTAAGCATAGTCTTTAGTAGTTAAAAAAGAAGTGTCATAGCTATACCTTGTAGGTTGCCATTTGTGTCTTGATGACCTTCTGAGTTCTCCACTTCTTGAAGTTTCTGGCTCATCACATTTTGGATCAAACCTTGACACTTCTTCAACTTCAACTTGTACTTCATTGCTCTCTTCTTCATCAAATATCTGAACCTTTGATTTACCTTTCTTCTGATCCAAGACTTCTTCATCACCTGCATGAATATTTATTGTACCTACATACTTAGTACCTTGCTCATCAAATGTAACATCCTTTGATACAAGGGATAGTTTTGTGGATGGACTCCACAACCTATAACCCATTTGCTTGTCATCATAACCAATGAATACATACTTTTCAACTTTAGGTTCCAAGTTATGTCTCAACTGAGATGACACATATGCATAAGCCAAACATCCAAATACTTTGCAATGATCCAAGGTAGGTCTCTTACCCCACCAAGCTTCATAAGGTGTCTTACCCTACAAGGCTTTACATGCTAGCCTATTGACCAAGTATGTAGCTGTATTTACAACCTCAACCCATAATTAATTTGGACAATTTTTCTCCTTCATCATTGATCTTGCAAAATCAACAAGAGTTCTATTCCTCCTCTCTGCTACACCATTTTGTTGAGGAGAGTACCTACAAGAAACTTCGCTTTTTATACCTGCATTCCATAAGTAATCACTAAATTCATTAGAGAAATACTCTCCTCCTCCATCTGACCTTAGTCTCTTCAACTTTTGACCTATGATTCTTTCTCCATACACATGATAATGTTTAAATGTATTTAATACCTTTGATTTATCTTTGATCACATATATGGTGATCCATCTTGTAGCATAATCAACATAAATCACATAATATCTTGAACCATTTATACTGAAATCCTTTGATGGTCCCCACACATCTGTGTGTACCAATTCAAGCAGATCTACCTTTTTCAACAATTTTCCTTTTCCCTACACTTATCAGATTCGTTGGAATTCTAGGTACATACAAGATCTTACTCAGAAGAGTACTTCCATCCTTGGACTTCACTGATTGACTTCACATTATGCTTTGTATTATCACCTGTTTGAACCACATGATTAATTACCTTATTCTTCAAGTCAATCATCAAAGCTATGTTACCACTAAAGTGATTGCTACACCCTGAGTCAATGTAGAAGACTCTTTGATCTTCACTTTGTCTTTCACAAGTTGCATTCATGATTAAAGTTGAATCCTCCTTCTGATCTGAAGCATAATTGTAGTAGGTATTGTTGTAACTGCCACCTCTTCCTCTTGAATTAAAGTTCTGATTATATCCTCCATTATTCTGATTATTATGCCAACAATCATGAGCTAAATGATTTGTCTTACCACAAATCCAGTAGGCTTTGGCTCCATCTTTATTAGGAAGTTGGCTTGGCTAGTTGTACCTTCTTCTTCATTTACTTGTTGCTTGCATTTGCTATTCTTCTTCTTATCCTTTGAATACATTGCTTGACCTTCACTCTTATCACCATCACCTTTGACATCCTGCTCAAAAATTAGCATGTGTTGAGGTTGTAGCAAGGAACGACCAAGAACCCTCACCACCTTGCATGGAAGCAAGAAGGAGAGCTTAAGAGTGACTCTCCTCTCATCCACCCCTACCTCCCACATGTTCAAGCCATTGGTATCAGCCCCATGCTATGCCACATGCTTGAAAACAAGGAGAATAAGGAGTCAAGGATCCTAGTCCATGAGGAAAATACAAGCAAATGCAACTACTCTACTCACACAAAGGAGAGACATGCATAGACACACACACACACCACTCTCACACACTCACAAAGACAACAATACATGTAAATGTAACAAATCTTGGAGTAAATGAGAGCTTCTTCCATTGATAAATGATCTTACATGAGAGCACGTCGACCAAAAGCTCCCTTCTTACAAAAATGAGCTTCTATTTATAAGCTAAGCTCTATTCCCCATGTGCTCTTTTGAAAAGTCAAAAAGTGAGACTCTCTCTAACTAACATATCTTCTAGGATATTCTAAAATCTCTTCTTGTAACAACCAAATCCCAAGAAACTCCATGCATGGGATTTTTACGTAGGATTGTCCTAGAAGAGCCAAAAAGGTGAGAGATTCTCAAGTCTTTTATACTATGGTATAAGGAAATATTAAAAAGTGCTCTAGGAGAGTGTTCACATGTGACACTCAAATACATACAAAGGGTTATTCTCATGGTCTTAGGAAGGGTTCCTATGCACCATTGTGGATGTGTGCATACCCTACAGCCCAACACTCTCCCCCCTCTAGTCTTTGTCGCCCTCGACAAAGCTAAAGAAGAAGAGCATACATAACTGAACTGGTTCAAGTTGGAGTCTTCAATTCTGGAAAGCTTCAAGTCTGCAAATCTGCAAATCTTCAGTCTTCAGAGCTGAGTGACACAATCCCCGTGGGGGCAATCAGCCTAGCTATCCAGAAGATCAGCCTTTTGTTGTCGAATATGCAGCCATCCCATGGAGTATTTCGTGAAAATCAAAGCCTACCAAGTAGTGGAGTCTTTCGGTGCTAGGGGACACCATCATCCTAAGAGGCAGTTAGCCTAGCAAGGCAGTATTTGGTGCACCTTTCTTGTCTCATGTGCATAGATCTTCTTTAGAACATCTTTGGAAGACTTGAAAAAACCTTTAGTGATCCCATAATCAGTCCATCAATAGCCTCTAGGTGAAGCTAAGCGACCCGCAGTCACTGTGAAGCCCCAAAAAAGGTAGTTACAGATAAAAACCATCCTGGTGTTCTAGAACCTAGGTCACACGTAGAGAGGTGTACAAATGAACTTGGTGGCACAACCAATACAGGAATGTGACTGATCAATAGCTCTAGCAGCCAACTCATCATAGAAAACAATCAAAGGGCAGAGACTGTCATTAGCAAAAAATACATCATTCGAAATATTAGTGCAATGTTGGCACTCCAACCACTATCAGATGTTAAACAAAATGATTCCCATGAAATGGTCTGGAGTTTTGGACACCATCCCTTTGCAAGGAAGTCAAGGAAGTCCAAACCAGAGGCTCCAGCACTGAGTTGGTCTGTGTCCTTAAGCACCAAGGGCTATGATTTAGAAGAGGAACCTCCATCTGATGAGGTCCTAGAATGTTTGTTTTGTGTGGCCTCAAGTGTAAGGTGTAGAGGCACACATGAAGAGAGAATCAGGTCAATCGGTCCCATCTTTACCAAGCTAACAACAAATAACATCAATATGTAGAAGTTAGCACATCAGAGATTCAGATGTGATACACACACAGTCAAATGTTTTGCAGAAGCAAGGATTCAGCTCGAGATCTTCCTTTGTCCCTAGGAAAAGGTATGTGGCATGAGTAGGTACATATGCTTTAGTCTTTAATCTAGCCCTGGTATAATCATGAAACAAGGTAGTATGAAAACAAAACATGGCCAGTATAACCAATCAGTTGAGTAGTCCCCGTTTCAACCATGTCTGCAAAGAAGTAGGAACCACCACCCATCTCAGTCCAGCCTGCATTTCTATTTTCAGAGGGCTGGAGTTTCATCAGTAGATACTGCAAAAAGACATGGATAACAGTCCCACAATATGGTTGGGAAGTGGAGACAGTCCTTTGGTTTCTGCATGTCCCAATTATTGAGGTTAACTAGGATGGATCAGAAGGCCACAGGAAATCAGGACCACAATGGCATCCCTTTGATGTGCTTGGTGTTTGTTGCAACATTCTGCAATGGTGACAATGATACAATGGTAGTTTGAAGAATCAACCCCAGCCTGCTGATGGGAAGTAGCTGTGATGGCATACTTACAAGTGAAAATCAACACACTAAAGAGGAAATATTAGAGACAAAGGTTCCTGATTCATCAATTATTGAGTAGAGTGGGATGTCCCAATCTAGCATTAGCTTACATCTTCCAAAGAAAGGAGAAGAGGACATTTGTAAGTATTTTCAATTAATGCCATTCATTCTTACAACCTCATGTAGACACCTATCTAAGGACGTTGTGTAGGAGGTGACCAAAGTTGATAAGTTTGAAGCCAAGAGTGGAGGGGATCAAGTGTCTCATTGAGTTGGCTCTTCTCTTGCAAGCTAGATTTGGAAACTTCATAAAGAGCCTTTTGTAGTTATCCATAAATAATATAATCTTCAAGGACACTTCATGACATGGTGTATAAAGGCCTTAAGTAAATTTCTTTATTTATCAACCATTACTCAGGGGACCAGCTATGTCTCCTCAACTCAAGAGTGCTCCACATATGTCATCAGAGACCAGTTTACCACCAGGTGCACTATTGCTAAGAACTGTGCAAAACATATCCCATGATGATGGCAAGGTGCATAACAAAAATATTGCTTTCATTTCATTATCCATGTCCAATTTCTGAGCCTCTAACTGGGAGAATATAGCATCAAAATCATTTAGATGAGCAACAACACTACCTATGTCCATGCGAAGGTCATATAACTTTCTCATCAGATACACTTTATTTGATGCCATTTCTTTTTCATATGTATTGCATAATGTCTTCCAAAGTTCCTCAAAATTTTCACAGTCCAATACTGTAAAGTAAACATTATCTGCCAGGTGAAAGCGAATGGTAGACTTGGACATTTCATCCAAATCATCCCAATCATCTTCATCCATGTTAGCAAACTTCTTTGAGATTCCATTTACTAGCTTCCAATGCCTCCTTTGAATCAACACATGTTTAATGTGATTCTTCCATAGAGCAAAGATTGTGCCATCAAATTTTCGGATCTCAAAATGGTCTTGCCCTACAATTTATAGCTCCTCCTTGGAACAATGGCACTAGACCCTAATCCACCAGACATGCCTAAGACTCTGACGCCATGATGGTAGAGAACTGAACAGAATGATAATGGAGCTAGGAGAGTCCAAACACCATTAAGGCTAAAAAAAGGATGACCAAGTGTCAGATTATGGGAAAAAATTCAGCAGTCTTCCCAAAAAAATGAATAAATGAACATTAATGACCAACCAAAAGGATTATGTGAGAATAAATGCACCTCACACCAATAAGTGTATCAAGGAGTAAATCGACCACTATATAGCTGAAAAAACCAAAAAATCTGGAAAAAGTTTGCTAGAGTATCCTCTACAAATAATCAATTGCCCAAAAGAAGCCAACTAGGATTATCAAGCACCTAAGAACAACTAGCTAGGTTGCATTATTCGTTATTGGACAGTTCATTTACTCATGAATAATTATGAAATTTTACGGTAAGCCATTATTATTAGATCAAATTATTCAATGCCATGTCAACTTATTCGGACATGCCCGAATACTTTTTGCATGGTAATTAGATGATTTTTGATCAAACGTGCTTTCGATTGAAAAAGTTTTTGAACAAAAATATTTTCGATTGAATACTTTTTCGATTGAAATAAATTCGGTCGAATAATATTTTATAAAAGAATACAACTATACTCATTTTTCATAAGAGTTACCCTTTTTTATGAACTTAAAGTGTCGTAGAAAGAACAAGGTATAAACTCTTGCTATAAATATTAAGTAATTTAATATTAAATCATAAAGAAACATATTTTTGTTTGTGAGTTAAAAACTATTGTGATTGTTTGACTCAATGTTGATTCTTACTTCACAATAGTATATGCATGTGTGTGTATGAGTATATAGTATATATGAAGTTTCATCCGATAGTATGTGTATGTATATGTGTATGCATATCTATTGTGATTGTTTGACTCAATATTGATTCTTACTTCACACTAGTACGTGTAAATGTATGTGCATATGATTGGGAATTTAGAATCTATTGTGATTGTTTGACTCAACATTGATTCTTACTTCACAATAGTTTGTGTAAGTGTATGTGCATATGATTTGGAATTCAAAATCTATTGTGATTGTTTGACTCAACATTGATTCTTACTTCACAATAGTGTGTGTAAGTGTATGTGCATATGATTAAGAATCTAAAATCCATTGTGATTGTTTGACTCAACATTGATTCTTATTTCACAATAGTATGTGTCAGTGTATGTGCAAATGATTTGGAATTTAAAATCTATTGTGATTGTTTGACTCAACAATGATTTTTTCTTCACAATAGTATGTGTAATTGTATATGGGTGTATGATTGAGAATTAAAGTCTATCGTAATTGTTTGACTATCGTATTTGTATATGGGTGTATGATTGAGAATTAAAGTCTATTGATTGTTTGATGCAATATTGATTCTTATTTCACAATGTTATGTGTAATTGTATGTGTGTGTATGATTGAGAGATAAAATCTATTGTGATTTTTTGACTCTACATTCATTCTATATCTTATTTGATGTTGATTTATGTTGTCTTTTTGTAGATATAGTCTTCATAAACAAATTCGCAAGCACTATGGGAAAGGGAAAAGAATGTTCTTATGTGATTGATCATCAAGGGGGTAAAATAGTTTCCACAATACAATGCAAATGTTGTGGACATCATTATGTAGGAAATGTATGGGAAACTTTTGCAAGTTATGCAAATAAATGTAAATATCAAGGTATCACATCAAAAAGATTCAAAAGCATGAGTAGTTTACAACACTTTCGAAGTAACCCAAGTGTAGAGCAAGAACGTGTAGATGCATCGATGACAGTAGAGGATCATTACGATATTTCTAGTCAAGTCTCTCAAACTATTTTTGAGGATAACCAATATACATGTACTCCAGTTTCTCCAATTGGGTAAAAAAAAGAGTGGATTTGGTGAATGTAGTAAAAATGGTGGATCTAATACTGTGTCACCATGCTTTGTCCGTACTAAATCACAAAATACTATACCTATAGCTTTGAAAAGCAAGATTATCTCGAGCTTCTTCATAAATGGACTCAAGCATTCTTAACATGTGGGATTCCTTTCAATGTTATTCATAATCCCATTTTCAAAGATGCTTTGATGTCAATTGCACATAAAGGATTCACCATGCCATATTATAATAAAATGCAAACAGAGTATGTAGATAAAGGGAAAAAAAGTACTGAAGCTATTCTAAAGCAAATAGTACTTGATCATGTACCCATGTATGGATGTACAATAGCATTGGATGGATGGACAAGTTGTCAAAAGAAACCATTGATTAATGTCATGGTTATATGTCCAAAAGGAAGCATGTTTTTAGAAGTTGTTGATACTTGTGTTAAAGAGAAAATTTTAGCTTTTCTTGTAAAGGTATATGAACATGCTATATCGTGCATGAGTGGTTTGAAGAATGTGAATGCGATAGTGACGGATAATGCCTCTAATTTTTGAAGTGTTGGAATTACAATTCAAAACAAGTATGAAGGCATTACTTGGGTTCCATGTGCAGCTCATGCATTAAATTTATTATTGAAAGATATAGGTAGATTATCTTTCGTTAAAGAAAGCTTATTAGATTCAAATCATGTGGCCAATTTATTAGAGAGCATCAATTTTCATATTTTCTCTTTTGATCAAAATCTCCCAATTAAGCACTTCAAATTTTTTGCCACACGATTTACAAATGCATATATTGTGCTCAATGGATTATTAGAAGTTAAGCCAGCTCTTGTAAAAATGATTACTAATCGAAGGTGGGAGGCACCTTCTTATTGAGTTGCGGCATCAAAGTGCACGTCTTAATACAATCGCAAAATTTTTGGCATAATCTTGAAAAAATCATTGGTATCACTAAACCTTTTGTGGAACTTTTACAAATGGTCGATACTGATAATTTTGTGATTGGAAAAGTTTATTGGATTATGTGAGAAGCTATTCAAAAAGTAAAAGACTTTAATCAATTTTTATTACAAGAAAAACCACAGATTGTATCGTTAGTAGAGAAGAGATGGGCACAAATGCATACTCATTTGCATGGAACGACATTCATTTTGGATCCAACATTTCAACTGAATGGTCAAGCTTCAAACAAAGAAGTCATGGAAAACTTCAAAACTACATGTTAGCTATTACTTCCAAGTATAGATGGTTGAGATGCATTCCACTGAAGAGTAGCTTATGTAAATTGAGGAGGATCTTTTGGAGATCTATGGCACATTGAAGTAATTCAAAAGCATACACCTCCTATTTGGTGGAAAGAGTATGGAGGTGAAGTAGTGGAGTTGCAACATATAGCTATGAGAGTGCTTTCAGTAGCAGCTTCAAGTGGTATTTGTGAACGTAATTGGAGTGCCTATGTTTTTCTTCATTCAAAATGAAGGAATTGCTTAAGTGTATCACGTGCTAATGATTTGGTATATGTGTTTTGTAATATGCATTTGTTACATGCTCCAACCAAGATAGCTTATAACATAGCACAACAAACGTTTGGAGAATTTTAAACTCATGAAAGTTTAACAAATGATTCATGGAGTGATCATGATTTAGATGTAGATCACAATGATGGTTCAAACGTGGAAGAAATGGATGACATGGTACCTGTCATAGATGATGATATTCAAAATGAAGAAAATGATGTACTCTGTATACTTTAATTAGATTCAAATGCAAAATCGATGGCTTTACAATAGTCGTGTCTTTGATTACAAAAAAAAGCTTGTCTATTCAGTGTTTTGTTGATTCAATAATTCATAGGTAGAAAGCGATCAAAAGATGATGATGCCTCTGAGTGTCCTCCATATTTGCTCTCATATGCATCCACATAAATTTGTAAATTTTTCATTGAATTTCTAGATCATGAATCCTCTTTTGTTGATCATCTATAGTTCTTTGTAATGCAAGAATTGTTAATCCTTCATTGTATACTTTTGCTCCTTGTGATGACAAATCATGTATAAGGTTATGTTCTTCAGGTAGAAAAATGTAAAGCCACTTGCGAGGAAGAGGGCCTTCGTTTCGTTGATTATGAAATTCTGCTCGATTTTGAGGACGACCCAAACCGATACCTGCAGTCTTCAGACGATCATCCCAATCTACACGTTGATGAAGAATATCTTGTACAAAAACTTTCTGAATGAAATATAGTGCTATTTGATTATTATTTGGTAATGATCTCTCAACTTGCACAAAGTGTCGAAGTAGACTTTCTGCTAATCCTTTATGTTGTAAGTTAGAAAGATTTAAGGGTGCTATTTCTTTTGCCCTTCTTGTAACGCGAAAGAGAACATCGCGAACAAAATGATTTGGACATAGCCTTTTTACTTCTTGCATTGATAATGGTTCTCCTTCTAATCCCTCTGGCTCTAAATCTTGGTGGAATAAAAATGCTAATCTTGATTGTGCAAATTCAGCATCCTGCTCACATAAAATCCTTTGAGATTCAACATGATCAAGGTCATTATTCACATCTGGCATTCTTGCCATCTTTTACTTTCAAACGTAAAACAAAAACCTTAATTTTACCTCAAAAGAATCCACATAACTCAAACAAATCCTATTACCGCTTCATCTAATCCACATAGTTCAAATGATATCACTTCATTTAATCCACATAAATCTAATGATAATACTTCATTTAATCCATTTAACAAAAATGATACCACTTCATTTACTCCACATAATTTGAATGAATCCATAACATTTAATCCATATAACTCAAATGAATCCACTTCATTTAATGCACATAATTCAAATGATACCACTTCATTTAATCCACATAATTCAAATGAATCCATAACATTTAATCCATATAACTCAAATGATAACACTTCATTTAATCCACATAATTCAAATGATACCACTTCATTTAATCCACATAATTCAAATGATACCACTTCATTTAATCCACATAATTCAAATGATACCACTTCATTTAATCTACATAATTCAAATAAATTCACATCATTTAATCCACATATTACAAGTGAATCCACTTCCTTTAATCCACTTAACAAAAATGATACCACTCCATTTACTCCACATAATTCAAATGAATCCACAACATTTAATCCATATAACTCAAATGATACCACTTCATTTAATCTACATAACTCAAATGATACCACTTCATTTAATCCACATAATTCAAATGATACCACTTCATTTAATCCACATAATTCAAATAAATCCACATCATTTAATCCACACATTACAAATGAATCCACTTTATTTAATCCACTTAACTCAAATGATACCACTTCATTTACTCCACATAATTCAAATGAATCCACAACATTTAATTCACATAATTGAAATGAATCCAGAAGATTTAATCTGCATAACTCAAATGATAGCACTTCATTTAATCCAGATAATTAAAATAAATCCACATAATTTTATCCACATATTACAAATGAATACACTTCATCAGGAAAACATGTTTGTGCAAGCTTTATTTTGGGGAAAATGCAGCGTTCTTCCTTTCCACAAGATGGGTCACTTCGGGCTACTAAGAAATTGCAGCTTGTACATAGTGATGTCTATGGTCCTATGCAGATGCCTTATTCTGGAAATTATCTCTACTTCGTGATTTTCGTCGATGATTTTTCTAGGCATGCATGGGTATATACATTGAAGGAAAAGTTCGAAGTGTTCATGTGCTTCAAACAGTTTTTGGTTTTGACTAAAAATCTGTTAGCATGTAAAATGGGCACCCTCCGTTCTGATCGAGGGGGGGAATATATGTCTTTTGATTTTAATGCATTTTTGGTTGAACGTGGGATAAAACACCAGTGTACAGTGCCGTATACACCTCAACAGAATAGAGTTTCTTAATGAAAGAACAGGTCACTCGTGGAGATGGCGAGGTGTATGGTCAAGAGTCACACTTTACCACATAGTTTCTGGCTTGGAGCTCTCATGTGTGAAGCATATGTATTTAATAGATGTCCCACTAAAGCGATGTAGTCTATCACTTTATATGAGGCTTGGCATGATTGCAAGCCATCTATTGCTCATCTGCGTGTTTTTGGTTGTTTGGCATATGCATTAGTGCCTGAACAACATCACAAAAAATTGGATGATAAAGTAGTAAAATGTATTTTTGTTGGGTACAATTCTGAAAGTAAAGGCTATCTTCTATATCATCCACAAACTAAACGCATCTTGGTTAGCCGCGATGTTGTTTTTATGGAAGATGCTATTCAACCATTGCTTTCATGTACTAAGGAGACATCTGTTAGCTCCAAAGACATGTATGATACTTTGCTCCCTCTTTTTACAGGTGGATAGTCTAGTGCTGGTCCTAATGAGGCAACTTCTCAGTCTTTGCAAGTTTCATGTGATGATGCAGATCATCCCATTTCTGATGCAGATTTACATGATGCACTTGTTGATGAGAGAGCTGACATTGAGGAGGCAAAAACTATGCCAAAATGGCTAGTGCAGGCTTTGCGTGATAGCAAATTAGATGCATCTTTGTCATATTGTACTCGATTAGGCTCTCATAGTGCCTCTTTTGCATCAGATTTCTATGCTATGGCTGCATCTAGTCTCTGTGATGAGAATGACCCAATTTCAGTTAACGAAACACAAAATTCAAAAAATTGGATGGCTGCTATGCAATCAGAATATGATGTTATAATGAAGAACGGTACTTGGTCTTTATGTGACTTGCCTCTGGCAAGAAGGCCATTTGCACTAAGTGGGTTTACAAGCTGAAGTGTAAGTCTGATGGAACAGTTGACAAGTATTGTTGGGGGATTCTTAGACAAGAAGGAGTTTGAGGGTTTGTAGGAGAAAAGGAAAAGACCAAGAGAGGAAATACACCTTGGAAGCTTCTACCGATTGATTACAGTAAGAGAATTACAATGTTTGAAGCACAGTACAAACCAATACTTCTGTGCACAATCCCACACAGAGTGCTCAATGACAAAATACCAAATATCCCAAAGTCTTCTTGCCGCCAGCCTCCTGTGCACTATACCTCCACCTGCTTCAAGCTTATCCTTGTGCACACCTTGCACCAAGCTTCCACTAAGGGGAAGGAATGAATACCTTCTGTCGGCACGCGCACCTTGCAAGGAGACCTTGAGATCCTTGGGGGACTAGCTTAGCACTCTCTGCACAATCCCTTAGTCACTCTCCATGCACTCCTTCAACTCCACTTCTCTGCGTCGCACATTGGTGACTCTTGCACTTCCCTCTCTTGCTTCACTTAGACTATGCTTCTCTTGCTTACTCTATAATTGGTCCAAGAATAGTCCTTGCCTTGAATTGAGTGTGTCGATCACGTACGCTCCTAACTGCAATAGTATCTTGGTGGTCACTTTGATGTCCCAAGATTGTCTTCACAAGTGGCAGCCAACGACTCACTGTTTTGTCTTGTAGTGACTTTAGACTAAAACCCAAAATTTTAATTGGGGGGCCGTACTTTCCCCTGTGCGTACGGTGCCACTTCACATACCTTCACATTTCCTTTTAAGTCTTCACTTTTGCACATAAGAGAGGGTTCACTTGAACCTTCCAAAATACTTTAAAAACACTTTGAACCTTAGGGAAATTAGAGAAAATACCTCTGCAACCTCCAACCCACTTTCTCCAATTTACCCTTTGTGGACAACTGATTGTGCACTACCTGTGCACTTTGACACCTGCACTTTAGCACTTTGACTTTGCACCTGTTGACTTTGACCGTGAACTTGTTGATTTTGACTAGTTGACTTTGACCTTTTGACTTTGACTGTAGTTGACTTTGACCAACATGACTTTTATGGGCTCAACAGTTGCCCACCACCTAATGTGCTCTCCGTCCCTGAGAGCTATAACCAAAGCTCTGAGCATAGAGGACATCATGAATTGTGAGCTGCAAAATCTTGAAGAGGACACCTGAACAACAAACAACTCCACCAGAACAAGCACCAAGGGTAGAAAGGGGTGGAGGGGAGGGCTGAGGGGCGGGGATTGAAGGGATAGGGAGGGTTAAGGATTGTGGTTGGGCAGATTTGTAAAGGTAGGGCATGGGGTAGGATGATGGGGTCTCGAGAGGGTTAAAATGGTTAAACAGTAGAGCTACAGAGGGTGCATATGGGAGATTATGAAACATAAGGAAAGACAAAGGGAGAATAAGCCATGTGAAAAATATGGGGAAATAAAAACATGTGAGAAATGTGCATAAAACATGTGGGTTATCAAAAGTCAGAGAAAAGGTGTGATTTTGATAAAATTAATTCAAAAATTGAATCCAGAGGGGCCAAAAAACATGAAAATGACTCCAGTTTTGTAAAAAACGGCCAACCGAGGCATGATCCCGAGCCAAAAGCCTTGAGCCATAAAAAATAAAAAAAATTAAGTTTTTAATTTTTTTTTTTCCTCAAGCGCCCATACAAAAAAATAAAACAAAAAGAAAAATAATTAAAAAATAAAGAAAGTAAATAATAAAATAAATAAAATAAAAAATAAAAATAATAAAATAATAATTAAAATCATAAAATAAATAAAAAATAAAAAATAAAAAATAAAAATAGGGGGGGGGGAGGTGTGTCAGAACGGGGGGGGGGGGGGGGGTGGTCGGTGGGTTGGGGGGGGGGGGGGAGGGGAGGGGGGGGGGAAGAGGGGGGGGGAAGGGGGAGGGGGAGGGGGCAAGATAGAGAGATTTTTTTTTTTTACCCTCAACCCGAAAATCCTGAGGGGCTTTTTTTTTTGGAAAATAACCCAAAAATAGAGAAAAATGAGGGAAAAATCCAAAAAATTACCAAAAATTTCTGAAAAAATTATCATGAAATTTTCTACAGGGCTAGGCCCAATTTCCTTCATCAAACCACAGAGAGCCTCCTTTTATTCCTCCTATTTGGCAAGAAAATGATATCAGAAAAGGATAAAAAATGCTAGAAAAATCTCCAAAAATACCCAAAATTTGTGCTTTTGCAGAGGTTATGAAATGCATTCTAGGTTTGCTAAAAACTCGAGGAACAAGTATGAAATTGATAAAGAAAACTACTAAAACTGAGCGGAATGAGATGAGAAAGCTATGTACAACCTAGACAGATTTTGCAGTTCCAGGTGATCCATACTTCTTCAAGTGTGTTGATGGTAGGCCTTGAGCCTTGAAATGTTGACCAGTGGCAAAGCCTCTCCTTTCAGTGTCTCTAACTCCACAACACCCCAATTTAGCATTGTTTTGACTCGATAAGGTCCTTCCCAGTGTGGAAGCCATTTTCCTCTTAATTGTGTATGAAGATGAGGTCTATGGAGAAGAACTAACATGCCTGGTTCTACGTTGTTGTTCCACAGATGTCAATCATGTGCCTCCTTCCTCTTCATCTGAGTCTCTATCAATTGTTTTGTTGCTAGTAGACGAATCTCCTCCACTTTATGTAGTGCACCAAGCCTCTGAGAGACATCACAATCTTTCCTGCCCTGCATGAATGCTATTTTAGGCGATCCATGTAAAAATTCAAAGGGCTCAATGGGCAATATGCCATAAACCAGTTGGAATGGAGAATATCCTGTGGCCTCTTTGTAAGCTAACCTGTATGCCCATAGGGTACCTTGATAAGCAATGCCCCAGGAAGTGGGTTGTAACATACACTCCTTCCTTAACATTGAGATTAAAACCTTATTGGTCGATTCAGCCTGTCCATTGGCTCTTGGATAGTAGGCACAAGAGGTCCTATGTAAAATTCTATACCTATTGAAAATTTCGTGCAAGACCTTATTGACAAAATGGGTACCCTGATCTGTACAAATTTCAAGTGGACATCCAAACCTGCAAATGATGCTACTGTAAATGAAATCAGCAACAGTTTGGGCAGTGCAGTCGGGGGAGGCAATAGCTTCAGCCCACTTTGTTGCATAATCTGTAGCTATCAAGAGATATTTGTCTCTTTTTGGAATCGACGAAGGGTAGATGGGCCCTACAAAATCTAGCCCCCACTTCTCAAATGGTTGCCAGGAAGTGGAAACAATCAAGGGGTTATGCCTCTGCTTTTTTGGCTTAGGTCCACACCTCTGGCAAACGTCACATGCCTTTCCCCATTCATTTGCATCCTTAAATAGTGTAGGCCACCATAGACCAGCATCCAGTATCCTCTGACTCATAATATGTTCTGGAAGGTGCCCACCACCTATTCCTTCATGTGCAGATTGAAGTACTTCTCTCACTTCTTCTTCTTCTTCCAAGCACTTCCTAAACCTGTCATCCTTTCCCTGTCTATATAATTTATCTTCAATGAAGGTATACGGTCTACTCTTTATTAGCAGTCTCTTCTTTTGCACATCACTAGCCTTTTCTGGATACACACCAATTTTAATGAAATTCTTGATATCATAATACCAACCTTGAGCTTGTATAGCGAACAGATGGGCATCTGGAAAATCATCATTGATTCCACTAGCTTGATCCATCATATTGATTTTGGATAGGTGATCCGCTATAACATTTTCTTTACCTGGTCTATGGACTACAGAAAAATCAAACTCTTGGAACAACAATAACCACCTCCATATTGTACCAGTGGCTTGTGGTTTGTTGAGCAAGTATTTTAGTGGTTGGTGATCTGTTATAACAATAAATTTTACTCCCAGTAAGTAATGATGAAATTTTTGGACAGCAAAAACCATTGCTAGGGCTTCCCTTTCTGTAGTACTGTAATTCCTTTCAGCCTTGGTCAAGATTCTACTGGCATATTGAATTGGTCTGTCCACTTTAAATTCCTCATTAGGTTGGGTCAAAACTGCCCCCACTGCATAGGCACTGGCATCTACATGTATATGAAAGATTTTTGATCACTAAGGTGTGATCAGAATAGGAGCAAACACTAACCTTGACCATAATGTTTGATATGCTTTTTCCTCCTCTTCTTCCCATTTAAAAGGTACTTCCTTACCTGTAAGTCTAGCCAGTGGTCTGGCTACATTTTTATAAACCTTTTATGGTATCCAGTATGCCCCAAGAAACTCTGAATCTCTTTAGGAGATTTAGGTTTAGGCAACTTTAATATAGAAATGATTTTGTCAGGATCTGGGGCCATACCTTTAGCTGACACCACATGTCCTAAGAGAGTTCCTTCTGTCACAAGGAAATGACATTTGTTTGGATTGAGCTTTAGCTTAATCTCCCTGCATCTCTTGAAAACATTTTGTAGCTGCCTCAAGTGATGGTCCAAACAATCTAGAGGAGTTTCTTTTTGAGAACCTGAAAACGAAGAGAAGTCATCCCTGAAGATTCTAAGTGATTCCAGCAATAGGGGGCCAAAAATGAGATTGACCGTTCTATTAAAGGTGGCTGGAGCATTTCTGAGCCCAAATGGCATTTTTACATACACATATGTTCCCCAAGGTGTGATAAAAGCAGTCTTTTCACGATCCTCTGGGTGTATTGATATTTGATTATAGCCACTAAATCCATCCATAAAGCTATATAATGCATGCCCAGCCACTTCTTCAATGACCTGCTCTGCAAAAGGCATTGGGAAACCATCTCGAATGGTCACCTTGTTGAGTGCTCTAAAGTCAACACAAATTCTGATTTTATTAGTATTCTTCTTTGGTACTATGACCATAGGTGAGAGCCACTCTGAGTGTTCCACAAGAATGATGATTCATGCATCCTCCATCTTTTGTATTTCCACATAGACAGCTTCAACATATTTTGGATTAAGTCTATAACTCTTCCCTCTTATGGGTTTGGCTCCATCAACCAGAGGGATTCTATGCTCTCCATAAGATGCAGGCACTCCTTCTAAGTCTTTATAATGCCAGGCAAAAACATCTGTATAATGGGTCAAGAATGATCTTACCTTTTCAAGGGGCCCTGGGTGACTCCACAACCAAGTGGCCACCAAAACTGGCCGATTATTGTCTTG
This sequence comes from Ceratopteris richardii, assembly GCA_020310875.1. Classification (NCBI taxonomy): domain Eukaryota; kingdom Viridiplantae; phylum Streptophyta; class Polypodiopsida; order Polypodiales; family Pteridaceae; genus Ceratopteris; species Ceratopteris richardii. Next base: position 104,460,360 of record CM035417.1, on the reverse strand, counting down.
AGTGCCTAATTGTATTTCTTTGACAGGATTTCTCTCTACCATATTATCTTCGTGCTCATCTCCTTCCTTGTCTTCTTCCACTAGCTTTTCGTGCATTGCTTCATAAGCAAGTGTATTTTGGATTTCAATGTGTTCCTCCTTGTCCTGCGTCCATCCTGCAGGGATTTCTTGAATCGGGAAAGAACACTCTTCACTAGAATCTTTTATCTTGCCTTTAGCTTTAGTAACTTCCTTATCTGTGGTTGTCATATCCTCCTCCAAGTTGTATTTGAGGGGTGTCTTCCTGCCCCTTATGAAGTCTGTGATGGGCTCTCCCAATCCATCAACCTAGACTTTCTCCTTATCTTCATCATAACCTTCAGTCGTGCAAGAATTATTAAGAAAAATTCCAAAACAAGAGGAAGAGTTGCCTGCTTGGAGCCAATTTAGAATATCCTCTTCTTCCTCGAAATCTATTTGGGGTTGATCCTCCGATTCTGGTTCCATGCATATGCCAATTGTTTGCATCATGCTAGTGTTTCCTTGATTATCTGGGCCCTCTTCTATATGAATCTGTGTCAGCTCTTCCCCTTTCTTTTGTACCCACATAGTGTCCTTGCCCCAATCATGAATGACACTTGCATGCCTCAGCCATGGTCGTCCAATTAAGAGGGGAAATCCTCCTTCAACCTGGGGCAATCTTAAAACCACAAAATCTAGAATGAATAGATTACCTTGTACTTCAAGTGGAACTTTTGGGATCACTCCCAAGGGCCTTACTTTGCTTTGATCTGCTAAAGTAACAGTGAAATTTTCAGGCCTTGAAGGTTGGAGTCCAATCTTTTCCATTGTATGTTCAGGCATCAAGTCAATGCCAGAACCACCATCCACAATAACCCCTTGAAATTCATGACCTTTGATAGATACAGTCAGCCGAGGAATTTTATAATCTGTAAGGGGTGCTTCCTTCTCCTTTATGTAAAACAGTAGTCTTTGCCACCAAACTTGTAGTGGAAGCTTCATCAATTATCTGCAATAACTCTGACCTGAATTTCCCATCCATCTTTATTAAATAAAAAATACTAACCTCCTTTTTCATGGACTTGAGTAGTTTTGAAGCCTCTGATTCCTTAAGAGCATGGGCTCCAGTTGACTTATCAAACCCCTCATGATCCCTGTTGAAGGCATGCCCAATGGCATCACTAGTATATATGAGATTTCCTTTTTGCTTTGTATATGCATCTGTGGTGGCTTTATCTTCAGACGGTTCTCTGTCTTTATTCCATTCCTTAATCTTTGATCCTTGTCCTATGTCTGCTTGAAACTTCCCATTGCTTCTTGTCTACAGAGTCAAAGATTCTATTTCTTCTAATTGCACCACCTTGGTAGATGGTGATGGCTCATTGACTAGATCACACACTTCTTCTTTGTGCACAGAAATCATTTGAATATGGGGCCCGGATGAAGAGGCTTGATTCTTAGGACAACAATTTGTATAATGGTCTCTTACCTCAGGGCAGTTCCTGCAAGGAGGGGCATTTTCTGGTAGGGTGCACCTACTTTGATAGTGCCCGCATTCTCCACATCTGAAACAGATGATTGGCCTCATAGGCCCATTTCCAAAGTTATTCCTCTATCTAGGATTATAGTTGTTACCTTGATTTGGTGCAGCAGCCATCACATTTGCTGGTGTTGGGGGTCCTCCTTGTGTCCAGTATGTCGTTGCAGGCATTCCCCTTGATTGGCATTCATGGGCCGCATGGCCAACTTTCCTGCATAATTGGCAAGTCACACTTAATAAAGGACATTTACTTACTATGTGACCTTGCTTGCTGCACATGGAACACCAAAGTCCACTCTTGATGCCACTCCCTTTGAGTTCTTGCAGCTCCTGTCGCAGCTGAGCCAATTCCTCTGCTTGGGCCTCCTCCTCCTTTTGGAGCTTTAGTGCTTCAATCTCCCTTCTCAAATGAGCAACAGTATTCTCCTCCTTTTTGTAGGGCTTATTTCTTTTTAAGCCCTCTAGCTCCTTCCTTAGCTGGATCACTGGATCCTCCATTTCTGTACCATATGTTGGTTGGGAAGAAGTTGCTCCATACTGGTGCCTTATTTGCTCCAAGCGTGTGGCTGTGTTGATGAACTCCTCTATGGAGGCTGTAGGTAACACTAATTCCTTTATTTTGCATTGGGTGACCACTGGTAGGGGCTTAGCTAACCATTTCTTAACAAAAAAATCATGTGGTGGATCTGGCAATTTAGCCATTAGTGCTTTGGCCCTAGTCACAAACTCTGGGAACTTTTCTCCTGGACCCAATCTCAAATTTTCTAGTTCTTCTATGATGATCTCCGTAGTGTTGCCATGCTGGAATTGATGTTTAAATGCATCTTTCATCACATCCCAAGTGGTAAAATGGTTTTCAGCAAACTGGCTGAACCACTTATCTACTAATCCCTCTAATGTGGCAGGGAAGAGAATCAAAAAGGCATCCTCCCTACCCATTAAGCCTCTATTCTTACATAGTGCCAAAAACCTTCTAATGTGTTCATCCGGATCCTCTTGAGCTAGGCCTTTGAAAGAAGGAAACTTAATATTTAATCTTGAGAGTAAGGTTTCCAAGTCTACCTGTCCCGCCATGCTCTTTATTGATGAGGTTGAAGATAGTGGACTGGAGGATCTTCTAACAACCTTCCTTCTTGTTTGCTTGCAGGTGACCCTCAATGTTTGGGACCGGGTTGCGGTCATGAGAAGCTCATAGCCCACTTAATATGAGACACTTGATAAGAATATTTACCTTTTGGTTGATGAAGTAACACTGTAGTAGCACTGTAGACACGTGACCTCTGCTATGCTTTGCACTTGGTTTCTCCTAAGCTCAAATCTCCTTGGAAGTCCCACCGGGCGTGCTAAATTTTGTTGGGGGATTCTTAGACAAGAAGGAGTTTGAGGGTTTGTAGGAGAAAAGGAGAAGACCAAGAGAGGAAATACACCTTGGAAGCTTTTGCCGATTGATTACACTAAGATAATTACAATGTTTGAAGCACAATACAAACCAATACTTCTGTGCACAATCCCACACAGAGTGCTCAATGACAAAATACCAAATATCCCAAAGTCTTCTTGCCGCCAGCCTTCTCTGCACCAGACCTCCACCTGCTTCAAGCTTATCCTTGTGCACACCTTGCACCAAGCTTCCACTAAGGGGGAGGAATGAATGCCTTCTGTCGGCACGCGCACCCTACAAGGAGACCTTGAGATCCTTGGGGGACTAGCTTAGCACTCTTTGCACAATCCCTTAGTCACTCTCCATGCACTCCTTCAACTCCACTTCTCTGCATCGCACACTGGTGACTCTTGCACTTCCCTCTCTTGCTTCACTTAGACTATGCTTCTCTTGCTTACTCTAGAATTGGTCCAAGAATAGTCCTTGCCTTGAATTGAGTGTGTCGATCATGTATGCTCCTAACTGCAATAGTATCTTGGTGCTCACTTTGATGTCCTAAGATTGTCTTCACAAGTGGAAGCCAACGACTCACTGTTTTGTCCTGTAGTGACTTTAGACTAAAACCCAAAATTTTAATTGGGGGGCCATACTTTCCCCTGTGCGTACGCTGCCACTTCACATACCTTCACATTTCCTTTTAAGTCTTCACTTTTGCACATAAGAGAGGGTTCACCTGAACCTTCCAAAATACTTTAAAAACACTTTGAATCTTAGGGAAATAAGAGAAAATACCTCTGCAACCTGCAACCCACTTTCTCCAATTTACCCTTTGTGGACAATTGATTGTGCACTACCTGTGCACTTTGACACCTGCACTTTAGCACTTTGACTTTGCACCTATTGACTTTGACGGTGACCTTGTTGACTTTGACCAATTGACTTTGACCTTTTGACTTTGATTGTAGTTGACTTTGACCAACATGACTTTTATGGGCTCAACAAGTATAAGGCTAGGCTTGTTACAAAGGGTTATGCACAGGAAAGAGGCATTGATTTTGATGAAACCTTTGCACCTACATGCCTTATGACTACTGTTCGAAGCATCTGTGCACTTGCAGCCCATCATGGTTGGAAGCTACATTAGTTGGACATTAAAATTGCATTTCTGAATGGTGACTTGCATGAAGAAGTGTATGTTTTTTAGCCCCGTGGCTTTGTGCAAAAAGGGCATGAAAACTAGGTGTGCAGTTTAAAGAAGGTATTATATGGTTTAAAGCAAGCACCACGTGCTTGGTATGAGAAGATACATGCCTATCTAATTGCACATGGTTTTAAGAAGAGTCCAACTGAAAGCACCTTATATGTTAAGCGTGCTAATAATGTGCTTATGATCATTGTTGTCTATGTTGACGACATGCTGCTCACTGGTCCTATTGAGAATCATATTGCTGATTTTAAGGCTGATTTGCGTGCCTCATTTGAGATGTCTGATTTGGGGCATTTGCATCACTATTTGGGCATTCAGTTTATGCAAGTTGATGGTGGAATGGCTTTTTCTCAAACCAAATATATTGACACATTATTGCAGCATTTTGGACTTGAAGACTCTAAGCCTATTGCCACTCCTATGGAGATAGGTTTACGATTGTGGCTTCATGATGCTCGAGATGCATTTGATGTTGTCCTCTACCAGCAGACTGTTGGATGCCTGATTTACTTATGCATTACTCGGCCGGATATTCGGTTTGCTGTCTCACAGATGAGCAGGTTTATGCATTGCCCTCAAGTCAAGCATTGGCAGGTGGTTAAGCACATCTTTTGCTACTTGAGTGGTACCCAACTAAATGGTTTGTTTTATCCTAAGGGGGGATCACTACCGCCAGATTTGCATGCTTTTTCTGACTCTGATTGGGCTGGTTGCTATGACTCTCGTGTGTCCACTAGTGGCTTTTGCTTCATGCTTGGTAGCTCATGTATATCTTGGTTGAGCAAGAAGCAGCCTACTGTGGCCACTTCCAGTTGTGAGGCTGAGTATAGGGCAGCTTTCACAACGACTGTTGAGTGTGTGTGGCTCAGACGCCTTATGGCTGATTTGGGTGTTGATCAATCTTCTGCCACCACCATCTTCACTGACAGTTAGAGTGCATTGGCAGTTGTGAGGAACCATGTGTTCCATGCTCGCACTAAGCACATTGAGGTGCATTATCATTATGTTAGGGAGAAGTTCTCTGTTGGGGAGATCAGCTTGGCATATGTGCCCATGCAGAAGAACATTGTAGACCTTTTCACGAAGGCTCTGCCTAGGGAGAAGTTTGAAGCTTTCCGCAAAGCTTTGGGCTTACTTCCTTTTGTGGAGTGATTTCCACATAGCTTGGCACTTCCTTATACATGAGTGCTAGCTACTTGTTTAGCGCATCACTCCTAGGGGGGATTTATTGATATATTTAGGTAGTGATGTTTGTGAACACACTAGGACCACCAGGGCACTTTTTTCCCTCTTTAGGAGGTTTTTTCCCTCGGCTTGTATATATGCCTATTTCCCTAATGGGCTACTTATCTTTGTACATTCTCTAGTAATACATTCAGTATTGTGTGTTGTGCTCCAAGCTTCTTCTTCTTCCTTGTGTTGTTCGCATGCTTCCGCAGACGTCTAACTCCAACAATGAAGACCAAAGGGTATTCTACATTGACTCAGGGTGCAGTAATCACTTGAGTGGGAACATCACTTTGATGATTGACTTGGAGAATGAGGTAATCAATCATATAGTTCAAACATGTGAAAATACAAAGCACAAGGTGAAATCTATTGAATCAGTTAAGGCTAAACATGGAAGTAATCTTTTGAGTAAGGTTCTGTATGTTCCTACGATTCCAAAGAACTCGATCAGTGTAGGACAAATTGTAGAAAAGGGATATGAAGTGAGGTTCACTAATGATGGAGTTTATGTTGAAGACCCTAGTCAAGGGTACAAAAAAATTGTTAGAAGGAAGAAAGAAGGAAGGCTCTTCACATTGAAGGTACAAGGTAATGTTGGAGATGCCTTGTTCACATATGGAGAGCAAAAGATATCTGAGTTGGATCTCTCACACAAGAGGCTTGAACACTTCAATGAAAGAGATATTAAAGAGATGATTAATAATAGTTCAGATGTTGGATTACCTAATGTTGTAAGTCAACACATGACATAAAGATGTGAAGCATGTCAATTAGGTAAGGCTCACAAGCAATCATACATAAGAAAGGTTTCATGTACTCATAAAAATTTGAATTGGTGCATACAGATATGTGGGATACTTCAAAGGACTTTAGTATAAATGGTTTTGGATATTATGTGATTTATGTTGATGATGTTACCAGGTGGATCACTATTTATGTGATCAAAGACAAATCAAAATTTTTTAGCACATTTAAAAACTCATGTATATTTAGAGAGGTTTACAGGACAAAAATTGAAGAGATTAAGGTCAGATGGAGGGGGAGAGTATTTCTCAAATGAATTCAACAATTATTTGTGGAATGCAAGTATAAAAAGAGAACTTACTTGCAAGTACTCTCCTCAACAAAATGGTGTAGTAGAAAGGAGAAATAGAACTCTTGTTGAGTTTGCAAGGTCAATGATGAAAAAGAATAATTATCCTAATTATTTGTGGGTTGAGGCTGTAAATACATCCACATACTTGGTTAATAGGCTACCATGTAAAGCTTTGTAGGGTATGATACTGTTGTATATTATTGAACAATGCATTGTTAAAGTATTATATTATTAATGTGTTTTTGATGTTTTTGATATAGCAGCTGAAGGTTCGTGAGGAGCGTGCAAGGCGTGAAAGGGTGAACATCAATAATCGGAATAATTATTATTTATCTTGTAAATAAACCCGCGTAGAAGGTTCTATTGTTAGAAAAGTAATTGTCAGAATAAGGGTCATTGAAGACCGTAGTTTCTGTTATTGAAAGCAATGGCTTTCCGTAAAAGTTATCAACTTTTAGTTTCACGCCTGCTTTTCGAAGCCGCCCTCTTGTAACCACTCTTTTCGACGTAATCAAAATTCCTATAAATACATGCACTCTGTGGACTGTCGAAACAGTGTGCATGGGGGGAGATTGCACCCAATACTGCGTTCTGTCTCGTCTCTTGTTGCGTCTATTCTCTGTGTGTTTTTCTGTGCCCGTAATCTCTGTATGCGCGTAAGCAAGATCCTGACAACAGTGGTATCAGAGCTCTGCACGCGTCAATACAGAGGGTTCTGTTCTCTGTTGGCGATTCTGAATTCCGATTCCATCTCCATCTTCGTCTCCGTCTCCGTCTCCGTCTTCGTCTCCGATTCCGGTTCCTGTTCCTGTTTCTGTCTTCGTCTTCGGTTTCGGTTTCGGTTTCTGTTCCAGAACCAGAACCTGCGTTTACACCTGCGTTTACTCCTTCGGCTTACTCCAAGGCGTCGACTAAGGCGTCGACTAAGGCAAAGAACTTAGGCAATAACTTAGGCAATACATTGGCAACATTGGCACCCAAGGCTCCCTTGGCGACCGTTGGCTACGCGCGAGTCAATTTTAATTTTTGAGTGGTAACAGAGAGGTTTAGAGTCCCTAAGGTAGGAGGATTTGAACCCACAACCTCCTACTTTCAAGGGAAGTACTTTGACCACTCCACCATCTCTTGGAGTTGTTATTCAAGTTCTCTTTCTTTGGTACTTGTGCAAGGCGCTCGCGGCAATTTCAAGGATGGACCCAACAAAGAATTAAGTGTAACTTTCAATCCGTAGGTCGGATTGAGGCGTGTAATATACCGTTGGAAAGCTCTCGGAACGAACTTTCCAATGAGCTAGCTTGGAAGTGTGAATTCCTTCAAAATCCTTGGTTGGCACTTGATTGAGTGTTCAAGATACCAAGCAAGGTTGAGAGCAAGGATCCAAGAGCACCATGGAGGATTACAGTGATTCACCTCTACCTGCGGCAACACTTGAACAACAACTAGAGCTCTTGCGGCATGAGCTTCAAGGAGCTCAGAACGAGATCCAACAACGTGATGAAATCCTCCAAAAGATGCAAGCTGAGGAAGACATCCTTACGAGAGTAGTAAAAGCTATTGTGTCTGCCCAATCTGATGTTACTCATTCAAAGATGTGTAATAGAAACTACCAGTTTCTACGATTTGATGGCCGAAAGGATGGGCCTTTAGTACTTTCTTGGTTGTCGTAGTTTGATGATTTTTATACTGATGAAATGTATGCTGAAAGTGAAAAAGTTAAATTTGCCACTAACTATCTAGTAGGTAAAGCACAACTCTGGTGGAATGTCCTGCGGCACAGTACGGAGCGTCCAACAACTTGGAAGGCTTTTCAAGAAAACGTGAAGGATTCATTTCTTCCTCCTCAATACCATTTGCATGTTCGACGTGCATGGACGACCCTTACATGGAAGGAGGGTGATACGATTACTACCTACACAGAGCGATTCTGGCAAAAGTTACTACTTGTACGAATGCTTGAAGATGTATCAGAGGATATCTTGCAGCAGAAATACGAACATGGTTTGGAGGTCGGTATCCAAGCGAAGCTTCACACCCTACGACCTACAACCCTCAACGAGGCTATATCTTTTGCTTATGATGCAGAAAAAGAATTCCAGTCCATAACCAAGTCACTCCGTCTACAACAACCACGTCCACGACCATTTCCTGTTAAACCTTCATTTCCTATGAAGCGTAATTTTAATGCCCCATCTTACCCTAGTTTTCCTCGTCCTCCACAATCCAATTACTCAACTCCACCCGTTGCTTCATCTCTCCAACCAACCAAACCACCTACCCTTCAAACATCAGTAGTGAATGCCCAACAGAAGCGACCACGAATCACTTGCTGGAATTGTGGTAAACCTAGACATACAAAAATAAGGTGCAGATTGCAACCTCTTCATATGAAACCGGCTACAGCTCGATTGCATAACATGGAGGTCTATAAGGAAGAAATTCCTCCTGTTTGGACAGAGGAATCACTAGAGAAGGACTTAAGTACCTTGGGTAACGATATCTCTCTACACTCTCTTCTTTGCATGCAGGGTACAATAAATAACAAAATGGTTAAAATTCTACATGACGATGGTAGTTCACATGACTTCATTTCACATTTATTAGTACAAGAACTTAAATTACAAACGTTTCCTTCTTTGTATAAAGTGAAAGCTGCATTTCAAGGTAGTCGTTATAATGTAACACGAGAAGTGCAAGATGTTACGATTAGCATAGGCCCTTATGTTGATTCACGAACATTTTTAATTGCACCTTTGCAATCTTATGATGTTATACTAGGTATGCCTTTTTGTCACCATTATAACCCACGTATTGACTACCATACTCATACCTTTAAGTTTGTTTTCAAAGGTCAAATCATTACTTTGTCTGCACGGCATGATTTCCAGCCATTTCCATTGATTAGTCACACTCAAGTAAAGCGTGCATTGTTTTTGTCAATGTCATCAATGATTATACTCATACACTTCCAGATGCATATAAACCTTTCATGAGTACTTATAAGGATTGTTTTATGTCTGAATATCCCTCTGAACTACCACCATCTCGAGGATCCTTTGACCATAGCATAGACTTAGTACCTGGTAGTTCTCCTCCTCATAAAGCACCTTATAGACATGGCCCACTACATCAAAAGGAAATAGAAAATCAAGTAAAAGACCTACTACAAAAAGGACTTATAAGGCCTACTTCTTCCCCATTTGGAGCACCAGTTCTCTTAGTAGAGAAGAAGAATAAAACTTATCGAATGTGCATTGATTATAGAGCCCTTAACAAGATCACGATCAAGAATAGATACCCTATTCCTCGAATAGATGATCTCTTAGATAAGTTACGAGGAGCTCGTGTCTTTAGTAAAATTGATCTTAAATCGGGTTACCATCAGATTTGTATGACACAAAGTGATATTTTTAAGACTGCATTTAGAACTCAAAATGGCCATTATGAAGTTATGGTAATGCCCTTTGGACTTACTAATGCCCCTGCTACATTTGCGCGAATGATGAACAATATTTTTCTTGATTACCAAGCTTTTGTTCTTGTATTCTTTGATGACATTCTTGTTTACAGTAAGAATGATCGTGAACATGAAAAGCATCTTGAAATAGTTTTTCATTTGTTACGAGAGAACACACTTTATGCTAATCCTGAAAAGAGTTATTTCTTTCAGCATAAGCTAGAATATTTAGGACATATTATTTCAAGTAAAGGTGTGCATGTGGATCCGAAAAAGATTAGAGTTATCATAGAATGGCCTACACCACAATCAGTCAATGATGTTCGTTCTTTTCTTGGGTTGGCTAGTTTCTATAGGAAGTTTGTTCGAAATTTTTCTTATTTAGCATTACCTCTTACCTTGTTGTTGAAAAAGAAAATAAAATTTGCATGGGGACTTACCCAACAACAGTCCTTTGACAAACTTAAACATGCACTTTCACATGCACCTGTTTTACTATTACCTGATTTTTCACAACCCTTTCATGTTGTTACTGATGCTAGCGGTTCAGGAATAGGTGCTGTTTTAATGCAAAATGACCATCCCATTGCATTTGAGAGTAGAAAGCTTAAGCCCTCAAAACAGAATTATAGTACGTATGATAAAGAACTGTTAGCAGTTGTGCATGCTTTGCGAATTTGGAAACACTATCTTATGGGCTCTGAAGTATTAATCAAAACCAATCAACAGGCTATTAAGCATTTATTAAGTCAGCCCTTAATCTCTAATAGGCATCTTAAATGGGCATCATTCATTCAAAATTTCCAACCCATGATACAATATCAGCCAGGTAAAGCTAATGTCGTAGCTGATGCTCTTAGCCGTTTTCCTTTGCATTCTGTTGTTTTGAATAATATTTCTGCCATCCAAATTCATTCTTTTCAAGAAATGGTTTCCACGTGCATGGCATGACTTCAACAATGCTGCATCTTTATCTGATGAACATTATACATTTCATAATGGTTTTCTCTATTTTCAACATAGATTGTGCATAACCCAAGCTTTTAAAGATTTTGTCATTAAAGAAATGCATGAACCATCTTACATGGGTCATAGAGGCATACAGAGCACTATTTCTGTTTGCAAAGATTTCTTCTTTTGGCCACACATGGAAAAAGACATTGCACATTATGTTTCTCAGTGCATTGTATGTCAGCGTGTCAAACGTCATCATGGTAAACCATTTGGATTATTAATGCCACTTCCTATTCCAAATGAACCATGGGAACAAATCTCTATGGATTTTATCACAGGTCTTCCTATCACTTTATCACATAATGATATGATTTGGACAATAGTTGATAGGTTTAGTAAATATGCATATTTCATTCCATGTAGAAAAACTTTGACTGCACCTCAAGCTACAAAATTATTCATTAAATGCATTTTTCCACATCATGGATTTCCTAAAGTAATGTTATCTGATCGTGATGTTAGGTTTTGTAATCATTTTTGGGTTACCTTTTTGGTTCTAAAATAGATTTTAGCTCTGCATTTCATCCTGAAAGTAATGGACAGAGTGAGGCTACAAATAGTACTATTCTTGATTTATTGCGATGTTATTCATTAGATAATCCTTAATAACTGGGATGACAAGTTGCCATTGCTTCAATTTGCTTACAATAACACTTCACACACCACTACTAGTCGTGCACCTTTTGAAATAGTTTTTGGTAAAAAGCTTCCCACTCCCATGTCCCTCACCCAAACCGACATTCCAATGGCTGATTCTATTGCTCAAGATCACGTTTCTATACTTCATGATGTTCATGAGCACATTAGGAAAAGTCAAGAGCGATATACACGTACTATCAATACTAAACGATTAGCCAAAGAATTCAAGGAAAATGATTTTGTATGGTTGCGTATCATTAAAAGACGTCTCAAAAATATTTTGCAGCATCCTAAAATTAAACTTGCACCACGCTATTATGGACCGTTTCCCATTATAGAAAAAATTAATGATAATTCATTTCGATTAGATATTCCATCCCATTGGACCATTCATAATTCTTTTCATATTAGTTTACTTAAACCCTTTAAAGGAACTTTACCACTTGCTCCACTTCTTGATGACCCTCCTTTGATTGAAGAACAATCTGAAATCTTAGTTCTTGAGAAAATCATTGATCATGATGTCACTACTACACGCACAGGTACTCAATATCATCGCTATTTGGTTAAGTACAAAAATCACTCTATTGAAGAATGTCAATGGATACATAAAAAACAATTAACACCTCATTATGACCATTTAATTTCTGCATATCATACACAAACACATTAATGTACCAGCTCCATGAACATTTCCATGCATGTATTTTTACATGGCACATGCCTATTTTCTTTATTCAGTGATGAAACATGTGACTGGCCATCCCTGTTTATTATTTTATCACCTGAGGTCAGTTGCTTGTTCAACTGAGGGGCATGTTATACCTTATGGAATATGTTGAACAATGCATTGTTGGATTGTAACATGGAATATGTTAGCCAATGCATTGTTGGATTGAAATATAAAATAGCCAATGCATTGTTGGATTGAAATATGGAATAGCCAATGCATTGTTGGATTGTAACAGTAACATGGAATATGTTGAACAATGTATTGTAATTGTTAGAGTGTTAAATTATTTTATCAACTGAGGTCAGTTGCTTGTCAACTGAGAGGCATGTTGTATATTATTGAACAATGCATTGTTAAAGTATTATATTATTAATGTATTAATATGTTTTTGATGTTTTTGATATAGCAGCTGAAGGTTCGTGAGGAGCGTGCAAGGCGTGAAAGGGCGAACATCAATAATCGGAATAATTATTATTTAGCTTGTAAATAAACCCGCGTAGAAGGTTCTATTGTTAGAAAAGTAATGGTCAGAATAAGGGTCATTGAAGACCGTAGTTTCTGTTATTGAAAGCAATGGCTTTCCGTAAAAGTTATCAACTTTTAGTTTCACGCCTGCTTTTCGAAGCCGCCCTCTTGTAACCACTCTTTTCGACGTAATCAAAATTCCTATAAATACATGCACTCTGTGGACTGTCGAAACAGAGTGCATGGGGGGAGATTGCACCCAATACTGCGTTCTGTCTCGTCTCTTGTTGCGTCTATTCTCTGTGTGTTTTTCTGTGCCCGTAATCTCTGTATGCGCGTGAGCAAGATCCTGACAAGAGATACCATATGAATCTTGGTGGGGTAAGACACAGATCATTGCAAAGTATTTTGTTGCTTGGCCTATGCTTATCTTCCCTCTCAATTAAGGCATAGGTTAGAACCAAAAGCTGAAAAGTATTTATTCATTAGTTATGATGATAAACAAATGGGATACAGGTTGTGGAGTCCATTTACAAAGCAATTCCTTGTATCAAAGGATGTCATATTTGATTAGCAAGGTACATGGTATTCAGGTACAAATAGTGCTTATGCAGGTCTTGAAGAAACATTGAATCAAAAGAAAGGTAAATCAAAGGTTCAAATCTCTGAGGGAGAAGAGAATGATATGATGAAGTACTAGTTGAAAGTGAAGAATTGCCAAGGTTTGATCCAGAATATGATGAACCAGAAACTTCAAGAAGTGGAGAATTAGAAGGTCATCAAGGAACAAAAGACAACCTATAAGGTATGGCTATGACACCTCTTTCTTAACAACTAAAGATTATGCTTACATAATGAAAGCAGATGAAGAACCATCTACATATGATGAAGCCAAAGGAAAGGAGAATTGGGAGAAAGCTATGAAGGAAGGATATGATGCACTAATTGAGAATGAGACTTGGGACTTATTACTCAAACCAAGTAATCAGAAGGTAATTGGATGCAAATGGGTCTACAAAACAAAGAGATTTGCAGATGGAAGTGTGTCTATGTACAAAGCAAGACTTGTTGTGAAAGGATATGCACAAACTTATGGTGTGGACAATGATGAAACATATAGTCCTGTTGCAAAGATGACAACCATAAGGACTCTCATAGCTTATTGCTGCTTGCAAAGGTTGGAAATTATTGTGAAGAATGCATTTTTAAATGGTTACATTTTAGATGAAGTCTACATGGAACAACCAGATGGTTTCAAAGATCAACATAATCCAGATTATGTGTGTCAGCTCAAGAGAGCTTTTTATGGCTTGAAACAAGCCCCAAGGGCATGGAATTACAGGCTAGTAAAGTTCTTGAAGGAACTTGTTTTTCAAGCATAAAAGGTAGATAGTAGCTTGTTAGTCAAAGCAAGTGAAGATGGTTTTATTTATGTTTGCATTCATGTTGATGACATAATACTTACAGGTACATATGAGAAAGGCATACAAATGCTTAAGAAGTAGATGGAAAAAGAATTCAAGATCAGTGACTGGGGAGATTTATCATAATTCTTGGGAATGGAGATTCTATATACTTAACATGGAGTATATGTGACTCAAGAAAGGTAGTTGAAGAATTTGCTAATCATGTTTAAAATGGAAGATAACAGGATTGCATCTACCCAAATGGAGGTGAACTAAAAATTGAGTAGATATGGAGGAGAAGAATTCAAAGATATGAAGCTTGATCGGAGTTTTGTGGGTAGCTTGATTTATGCTACATTGACTAGGCCTGATCTATCATATGCAATTGGAGTTTTATCTCAATTCATGCATTGTCCAAGGAAGGAACATTGGATTGCAGGTCAAAGGGTGCTAAGATATATTAAGGGCACACTTAAAGAAGGTTTGTACTATGGGTTTAAGATATATAAGAATCAAGATATATAGTGTTACAGATTGGGCAAGTAACTCTGATGATAGACGATCAACACATGGGTATTTGTGTTATGTGGGAGATAAAATGATTTCTTGGTGTTCAAAGAAGCAACATACAATTGCTCTATCATCTACATAAGCAGAGTATAAAGGTATGGTGGAAGCTACAAAGGAGGTCATATGGTTGAGAACTCTCATGAAGGGTTTTGACATCAATCAGAGTGTTCCTATCATTTATGGAGACAATATGAGTTCTTTGTATTTGGCAGCTAACCCTGTGTTTCATGCGAGAGCCAAACATATTGAGATTCAATATCACTTCCTGAGAGAAAAGGTTATTGAAAAAGACATAGAGATCATGTATACTCCTACAAAAGATCAAGTTGCAGAAATGTTAACAAAGAGCTTGGATGGACCTAAGTTGCAAAGGTTTAAAGAAATGGCCGTCATAAAGAAGAGGCAAGTAATCACAATCAATGATTGAGGGGGAGATGTTGGAGCAAGAAAATCACTAATTGATGGTTACAAAGAATATTGAAGAATGAAGAATGAAGAAAAGGATAAAGGATGAAGCATAAAGTGAAGTGAAGATTCAAAGAGAAATGATATGAAGACACATGTACATTAATCTTGTAAATAGTTCGTACACACCTTGTAATAGTGATGAATTAGAACATATATGCCTATATATACTTATATATATACTTTTCATAAGTGAGAGAAGAAATATAGATGAATAGAAGATGAGTTTGGGTATGAAAATTATCTATCAGATGTATCTTTAAGAGTATAGAAGAAGTTTTTGAAAATGGTGACTTGATCTTTCTTTAATCTCTCCTTCTATGCTTAATCAATTAAGAAATTCTTTTTTACTTGTCAAAGTCCATAGTTGATGCATCTATGGTCAAGATTTGAGATCCTAATTGTATTCAAGCTAAGAGAATTGTGAGTAGGAACATTCATATGTGTGGAAGGTGATGAGAGACTTCTGAAACAAGCACAATCCCAATGGTCAAAGATTTGATCAGAACTAATTCATGATCTGTCAAATATGGACGTGCTTATTTCTTCTAGCATTTTATATCGTGGGCTATATAAGCTTATAGACTATGAAAGATGAATTATGAATGATTCAACATGTGCAATACATGATTCTTAGGCTATGTCAGATGGAAAGCTTTGGCATGCACGCTTTGGTCATCTGAATTTTGCTAGTTTGCTATGCCTGCAGAAATCTGAAATGGTGTCCTCTTTGCCCAAACCTGAGGCACGTGATAAACATGTATGTGAAG
Source organism: Ceratopteris richardii (assembly GCA_020310875.1). Classification (NCBI taxonomy): domain Eukaryota; kingdom Viridiplantae; phylum Streptophyta; class Polypodiopsida; order Polypodiales; family Pteridaceae; genus Ceratopteris; species Ceratopteris richardii. The sequence continues at coordinate 104,444,390 of CM035417.1, read as the reverse complement.
GCTATATTTTGGGCAAAATGCAGCGTTCCTCCTTTCCAAAACATGGATGAGTTTGAGCTATTTAGAAATTATAGCTTGTTCACAATGACGTCTGTGGTCCTACTTGGACAAGATCAGTCTAGGCAAAACAAGTCCATTATGCGTGTTGCAGATCAAGCTTTCCTCGCTAGTCAGAAGGGCAAAGGAAAATGGAGCTCTTCAACAAGTAAGTAGAAATCTGCTAATTCTGCACATTCGAAGAGGGAAGACAAAGATGAAAAGAAATCAAAAAAGCAGAAATTGTTTTGCAAGTATTGTAATGGTAATGATCACATCATAAAGAATTGTCCAAAACTGACTGCTAAAGAGGCAAAGAAGAAAGAGGCTGGAATGGTTGTTGAAGAGGCCTCTACACCAAAAATAGAGTCTACTAATCTTGTGAGGGAAGAAGAATGGGCGTTTACTACTGTTTGCACTTTTGACCCATCTTCTCATGAGCAGTGCATGTCATCAGTAGACTCAGATGTTTGGTACTTTGACAGTGGGGTGACCAAACATATAACCTTGCAGCATAGTTTCTTCTCTTCACTTGAGCTGCCCCTATAGGGAATACTGTTACATGCGCCAACAACTCCTCTTATCTTGTTATGGGAGTTGGTAAGATCATCTTGACTATTGCTGATGGTAGTTCTTTCACTTTGTCAGATGTTTTGTTTGTGCCAGGGATGAAGAAAAATCTGTTATCAGTTTCTACATTAGTCAAGATTGGCTTGGTTGTAAAATTTGTTGATGAAAGATGTACAGTTCATAATCTATCAAATGGCGACGTGATTATTGCTTCTGGCATCTTATGTCGTGGGTTGTATAAGGTCATAGACTATGAAATATCTGTAAGTGATTCGGTATGTGCAATACATGATTCTTAGGCTATGTCAGATGCAAAGCTTTGGCATGCACGCTTTGGTCATCTGAATTTTGCTAGTTTGCTATGCCTACAGAAATCTAAAATGGTGTCCTCTTTGCCCAAACTTGAGTGCGTCTTTGTCTGCATAAAAAGAAAAAGAACGTTTTTATTACTCAGCGGGTGGAGCCACGAAGCATGGTTGATGAAGCAAAAGCAAAGGGCAATATCTTGAAAATGCAAATGCAGAGTGTTGAAGCTTGAACTGGGTGTTGTGAACAACCATCCATGCTTCTTGGAAGCTTTCCCAATTGTGCCACTCGACATGGGCATCAGAAGAAGAGAGAAGGGCAACAATTTGGGCAAGTCCTGGGAAGTTTTTGGGTATTAGATTCAATTGCTGCATATACACTGAACAAGCGTTGACTATCCTTGGTGGTATGGTGATGTGAGGGATGGCAAATATGAGCCGGAGTACAAAGGGTTGAACTCTCTCACCGTTTGATTGCTCGCAAGAAATTGATTATGGCTAACAAGTTTTGAACAATTGGATTCTTGACTAGTTGAGATCGGGTATGAAATCGTTGATTTGCTTATCGTCATGTTTAAAGGAAGCATGTAAAGTGCATCAAGTAGAGTATCGAATGATGAACCATATTCTATCTCTGCACATCAATTCTGAAAAACTGATTATAACCTTGTGAAAGCAGTGATTTTTTGTAATAAAACTTAGAATCTATCAAGTTGGTATGGTAACTTTCGATGTAACTACCTCGGCAGTTTAGAGATGATGGTTTTTCAATCATGATTCGGAGGTTCTTTTAGGAAATCCGACATATTGTTGGAAAGTTTGGAAAAATATATGCTTTGTGGATAAAGTTTTCATGCTGAGTGTACGATTATTGTCCATAAAGGAGTGTCACAAAGGTAATAATTATGCATGCGTTCACTCAGACTCTTAAGGACTGCTGTGAAACTTAGCTATATATATGCTCTTCTAGAATGGTAGGAAATGCTTTGGTTTTTTTTTCTCCCCAGACCTTATAATAATCTGAATTCCTACTTGTTCGTATTGGGAGCAAGGCATCATTTGTTTGCACTACTGTGCAAAGTAGGAAATTCATCCTAAGAGAAATATGTGCTTAGTTGCACAATGAATTAAGTAAGCGGGCAGGATTCTTAGCCGAATGAATGGTTCATAGATCTGTTTGTGAAATTTAACTATCATGTATGGGTTTGGATCATTTCATGATCATCTTAGAACCCATTAAAATTTCTGAAATTTAGCTTAGACTCACACGTGATCTCAAGGTTATGAAAAGTTGAGTATAGTCTGTTAGAAAAACCCCATATCTTTGCTTATATGTGTTTTGACTCACACAGACAAAAATGCTAAGTTGAGGGCTTCTTTGAACAACTTCGTAATTCTTGCCCAGGGATTAGATTTGGAAGTTAGTAGTTGAAAGTGAGTTAATAATCTTGGCGCATGCTGTTTGTTGGAGGGGAATTGAAACATGAATGAAGATTTGCATGAGTGAAAGGAGGAAAAGTATAAGTGTTGAGTTGCCCATCAAAAGAGTAAAGTTGTGCATATATGCGAAGTTAATTAAGAAGGAAATTTATTGAAAATTATATGTGGTAAGGTCTTTCATATACTGTGTGGACCTTGTCCATTTCTTTGATGTAGTAATATATGCTTTCTTCTTTTTCCCACTCTTCATCCGATGATACAAATCATATTGAATTTCCTCTTGTCACATCAAAAACCTGCTGGTTTCCAATGTGCCCCTATTTATTTATTTCCTATGTTAGGAATATCGATAGTGTTGGAGATAGATCTCTGCGGAAGCACGCGAACAGCACAAGGAAGAAGAAGAAGCTTGGAGCACAAACACACAATAGTGAGTGTATTACTAGAGAATGTACAAAGATAAGTAGCCCATTAGGGCAATAGACGTATATACAAGCCAGGGGAAAAAAAACCTCCTGAAGAGGGAAAAAAGTGCCCCGGCGGTCCTAGTGTGTTCACACACATCACTACCTAAATATATCAACAAATCCCCCCTGGGAGTGATGCGGTGAACAAGGAGCTGGCACTCATGTATAAGGAAGTGCCAAGCTATGTGGAAATCACTCCACAAAAGGAAGTAAGCCCAAAGCTTTGCGGAAAGCTTCAAACTTCTCCCTAGGCAGAGCCTTCGTGAAAAGGTCTGCAATGTTCTCCTGCGTGGGCACATATGCCAAGCTGATCTCCCCAGCAGAGAACCTCTCCCTGACATAGTGATAATGCACCTCAATGTGCTTAGTGCGAGCATGGAACACAGGGTTCCTCGCAACTGCCAATGCGCTCTGACTGTCAGTGAAGATGGTGGTGGCAGAAGACTGGCCAACACCCAAATCAGCCATAAGGCGTCTGAGCCACACACACTCAACAGTTGCTGTGAAAGTTGCCCTATACTCAGCCTCACAATTGGAAGTGGCCACAGTAGGCTGCTTCTTGCTCAACCAAGACATACATGAGCTACCAAGCATGAAGCAAAAACCACTGGTGGACACACGAGTATCATAGCAACCATCCCAATCTGAGTCAGAAAAAGCATGCAAATCTGGCGGTAGTGATCCCCCCTTGGGATAAAACAACCCAAGTAGCCGAGTACCACTCAAGTAGCGAAAGATGCGCTTAACCGCCTTCCAATGCGTGACTCCTGGGCAATGCATAAACCTGCTCATCTGTGAGACAGCAAACTGAATATCTGGCCGAGTAATGCATAAGTAAATCAAGCATCCAACAGCTTGCTGATAGAGAACAGCATCAAATGCATCTCCAGCATCATGAAGACTCAATCGTAAACCTGTCTCCATAGGAGTGGCAATAGGCTTACAATCTTTAAGGCCAAAATGCTGCAATAATGTGTCAATATATTTCGTTTGACACAAAGCCATTCCACCATCAACTTGCATAAACTGAATGCCCAAATAGTGATGCAAATGCCCCAAATCAGACATCTCAAATGAGGCATGCAAATCAGCCTTAAAATCAGCAATATGTGTCTCAATAGGACCAGTGAGCAACATGTCATCAACATAGACAACAATGATCAGAAGCACATCATTCGCACGCTTAACATATAAGGTGCTTTCAGTTGGACTGTTCTCAAAACCATGTGCAATCAGATAGGCATGTATCTTCTCATACCAAGCACGTGGTGCTTGCTTTAAACCATATAACGCCTTCTTTAACCTGCACACCTGGTTTGCATGCCCTTTCTACACAAAGCCATGGGGCTGAAAAACATACACTTCTTCATGCAAGTCACCATTCAAAAATGCTATTTTAATGTCCAACTGATGTACATTCCAACCATGATGGGCTGCAAGTGCACAAATGCCCGCCTTGATATTTGTTAGAGTATTGTTACACTATTGTGAAGTTCTGAGTATTGTTAATGTTGATCTCTGTTCTGTCTGCATCGTCTACTTACACTGAAGTTCACTGTGATGACTGTTAAGTGACGGATTGTGTGTCTGAGTATTGTCTCCGCATAGTATTGTTGTATGCTCTTCGGTCGTTGAAGTACTTTGAGTCAGTTTGAGTAGTTATATTACGGCGTGATTTGATTTGATAACTTAATACACTGTTGAGTATGTTCTGTTTGTTTTACTGAACTTGTTGCATTCGGTGATGAGAACGGACTAGTATTTTTGGTAACGTGAGCTTTTAGTTGAGATCGCTATAAAGCGTTGTGACAAACGAATCTATCAGTTAAAGTATTGTTTCTGGTTGATTACTACTGTTAAATCGGTATCCCAGACTACTGCTCTGTCCCAATAGCAGGTTAGTCTGGAGAGTTCGGTATGTAGAAATATAGAGATCAAAAGTTGTTAGTTACTGCCAGTAACTAAGCTAAGACGCGTATACATGTTTTGGATGTTGTGTTGAATAATTGGGAAAAGAGTATAGGGCCTCTGTCTAACAGTCCCCTACCACTCCCAAGAACCCACGCTGGTCTAGTAACGTTTTTTGGTAATGATACTGAAAGTTTAACACTGTTTCACGTTTAACATTTGTTCGATAACGATTTCGGCTGGTCAGCGCTACTGTTTCTGTAACACGTTAACATCACAAAGTAAAGGTTATTTCCAAAAGAGGGTGTCTGCATAGGACCACAGACATCACTGTGTACAAGCTGCAATTTCTACGTAGCCCGAACTGAACCATCTTTTGGAAAGGATGAACGCTGCATTTTGCTCAAAATACAGCCTTCACAAACATGTTTTCCAGGTGCCTCAAGTTTGGGCAAAGAGGACACCCTTTCATATTTCTACAGGCGTAGCAAACTAGCAAAATTCAGATGACCAAAGCGTGCATGCCAAAGCTTTGCATCTGACATAGCCTGAGAATCATGAACTGCACATGCCGAATCATTCATAGATCTTTCATAGTCTATGAGCTTATACAGCCCACGACATAAAATGCCAGAAGCAATAATAACATCGCCATTTGACAGATCATGAACTGTACATCTGTCATCAACAAATTTCACAACCAAGCCAATCTTGGCTAATGCAAAAACTTATAACAGATTCTTCTTGATCCCTGGCACAAATAAAGCATCTAACAAGGTGAAAGAACTACCATCAGCAGTAGTTAGAATGATCTTACCAACTCCCATAACACGATAAGAGGAGTTGTTGGCGCATGTGACAGTAATCCCTGTAGGGGCAGGCTCCAATGAAGAGAAGAAATTGCACTGCGAGGTAATATGTTTGGTCGCCCCACTGCCAAAGTACCAAACATCTGAGTCCACTGCAGACATGCATTGCTCATGAGAAGATGGGTCAAAACTGCAAACAGTTGTAAATGCCCATTCTTCTTCCTGCACAAGATTTGCAGACTCTGTTTTTGGTGTAGAGGCCTCTGCAACAACCATTCCAGCCTCTTTCTTCTTTGCCTCTTTTGCAGCCAGTTTTGGATAGTTCTTTATGATATGATCATTCCCTTTACAGTACTTGCAAAACAATTTCTTCTTTTCTGATTTCTTCTCATCTTTATCCTGGTTCTTCAAATGTGCAGCATTTGCAGATTTCTGCTTACTAGTAGAAGAGCTCCATTTTCCTTTGCCCTTCTGACTAGCCAGGAAAGCTGATCTGCAACACGCATAATGGACCTGTTCTGCCTGGACTGATCTTCCTGCAATAGAACAGAGACTAACTCCTCAAGTGATAAGGCATTCGGATTGCCTTTCATCATCAACCGAAGAGTAGAAGCAAAACTTTGATATGAATCAGGAAGACCATTCAGAATGGTCTGCACAAGTGAGCTATCTGGTATAACCTCATCAGCAGAAATCAATTGTTCCTTCAAATCTTTGATCTTTGTTAGGAAATTGTCCATAGAATCACCTTCATTCATGTGCTCACTCTCCAACTGTTTTCGAAGGTAAGCAACACGAGCCTCATTCCTAGCTTGGTACAATGTGGTTAGTGTATCCCAAGCATCCCTAGCTATTTTGCAAGAGCGAATATGAGGAATAATGGCACGTTTGACAGACAAAGCTATCAATGCATGTGCCTGGGCATCTCTGCCATCCGAACGAATTTGCTCTACAGTAGGTGCAACAAAAATAGAAGCACGAAGAGGAATCTGCAGAATATCATCTTCGACACCATCTTCATCAGCTCCAACACCTGTATTTGCAGTACCTGTAGTTGCAGGTGTAACAGGACGTCTTTCAACACCCTGCACAATGTTCTAGAGTCCTTTTGCAACCAATACATGTTGCATCATATAAGCCCATAATGGGTAGTTGGTACCATCCAACTTATCCTCAACAGCCAACATACGGAATACATCACTGCTTTCAGCCATGGCCGGTGACTCAAATACCTTGATGCAGAAAATTGACTGTATCTCAAAAAGTTGAACAGAACTGCCCAGACGAGTTCTGCTAGACCTGTAGCAGACTTCGAGACGCTTAAACTAGCAAACAGAAACTGGTATATACCTTTGGCACAAAAAGACGAAATAGCTTGCATAAGCACTGTGATAGTGCGTTCGGAGGTCGAAACGAGCTCAGATCACGATTTCGGCACGACAGAGCGAAGACGTTTTGATCTCGGAAACACGCTGAGTATGCTCACCAAAATTCGTGCGATTCTGAGACTGCAAACGGAGAAGTGTCGACGGCACCCTAGATGAAGCGATCGACCTGCTCTAATACCAATTGTTGGAGATAGATGTTTGCGGAATCACGCAAACAGCACAAGGAAGAAGAAGAAGCTTGGAGCACAAACACACAATAGTGAGTGTATTACTGAGAATGTACAAAGATAAGTAGCCCATTAGGGCAATAGGCGTATATACAAGCCGGGGGAAAAAAAACCTCCTAAAGAGGGAAAAAAGTTCCTCGGCGGTCCTAGTGTGTTCACACACATCACTACCTAAATATATCAACAAATAGATCCAATGGAGCTACTTCAATTGTTTTCAATTCTATATATGAGTGTTTTTGAATTCCTTATAAATCTACCTCTCGTTCATGAAACCCCACAACATACTTGGGGAACCCGACGTGAAAGGAGGGGTTGAATAAAATATTGAGCTAGTTCACTGAAAATAGAGTTAGCATACAAAAATTGAGCGATGTAGCACTTTAGACATGGAAGATCTCCTAGCTCAGTTCATACGCTTTTAGGAAGAGGATAGGCATCAAAAAGCCATCCAGTCACTCCATGAGCAACTACTAAAGCGGTGCAGGTTTTTCAATGGCAAAAGTATATCTAGGTTCTGTAAAGAGTATGAACTCGAGGCCAAATACCTAGGTGTAGGATTGAATCCGATGACGGATGTGGAGTTATGCAAAAACTTGGCTATGTGTGAATATAGTTTACACGATCAAATCATGCAAATAAACCATATGACATGGTCGCAATATAAAGCAATGCTCCTCAAGCAGTTCATGCTGGAGGACATAGACAAAGTGACTCGTATGTCCTTCCTGAGGTGGGTTCATATACCCAAGAACCAACCAATCCTAGAAGTTAAAAAAGAGTTCGAGAAGCAATTCAAAGATATGTCCGAGTATGATCAAAGATGTATAATGCATGAAAGGGTGTTCTTATTCTTACAAAAAATAGATATTAGAGCCGGAGAGGAACTAATTTCGTTTCTACAAGACCTAGAATCTGAATCGGGGCTCACAGAGGATTGGACACTTGTTCATGATGTTATAACAAGATATGTTAGAAAGCAGCAATTATAACAAGATATGTTAGAAAGCAGCAAATGTTTGAGAATATCCGAAATGATTGGAAATAAGATCTTCATACGGATATAGCTGATGCACATATTTCATGCATGCCAAATGTTGAGAATAATATGTAAACTCAAAGACACTTAGAAAATCCGGTCAGAAAAGAAAGAAGTATGATTGGAAACCACATATATAACCATATTGAGGTTCGTCAAGCAGAACCAATAATAATAAATGATACAAACCCTAAACCTTTAAGTTGTCATGGGGCAGTAGATATCTTTGCAATAAATACATCTTTAAGTGTGCCAAAAGTACAAACCCTAATGAGGAAAGGAGTAAAGGAGCTAGGAGAAGCTAACCAAATACCAATTAATTAAAAAAACAAATCAAATAAAAAATCAAGATACTCAAACAAGAAATCAATATGACGATTCTTCTTGTCCAACAGACTCCTCCCATCTCATAAGAAGTAATTATATAGATATTAAACCAAGATATACAATAAGCCAAAAGCCAAAGATGTCTACAATGTCTCATGATGAACATGAAGAAATTGTCAATAGAAATGATGTCAACAGAAATGATGTCAAGATCAAGGAGATATTAATAAGTAGTTCTCTAAAAAGTGATATGCATGCCAAACATGATGAGTGCAATGCTCGTCATGAGGATAACTCAATTACAGATCAAGTTTTTGATATTCCTCTGAGTGATACTACATTAGATATATGTCATAAGATACAGGATAATAATCCTACTTATACGATAGAGGATAAACCACTAATTGGAGTTCTAGAGAATGATATGTATGTAGATGATGCCACACTCCACAAAGAGGGGTATGAGAACGATCATGAGAAGGATGAAAATAAGTCATTCATATAGTGATATGCATGCCACGCATGATGAGTGTGATGCTCATCATGAGAATAACTCAATTACAAATCAATTTTCTGATATACCTCTGAGTGATACTACATTAGATATATGTCATGAAGTGGAGGACAATGATCCTACTTATATGATAGAGGATAAAACACTAATTGGAGTTCTAGAGAGTGATATGTATGTAGATGATGCCACACTCTATGAAGAGGGGTATGAGAACGATCATGAGAAGGATGAAAATAAGTTTTCGATTGCTCATTCATACAGTGATATGTATGCAAATAATAATCATGCTGAGTTGAGTTCCTATGAGGATGAGATTGAGCATGAAATGTCAAACAAAACACTCATAGAAATGCATGAAAAATCTGCTGAAGAATCTGTACCGAGTGAGGGCAAGCATGAAATGATAGAAATGTATGACTCCACTAAAGAGGCTAGATTTAGCCACTATGAATCGAATGAACAATTAGTTGATTCAATTGTCACTGTAGAAGGATTCGTATGTGAGGATGCACTTGATCAAGAGTCGATCATCGACAAGATGGATGAAGAATGTGGTCTAAGCATATCCTTTGAGGAGAATAGGCAAGAGAGAATTTAAGTAGGTATAGAACACGATAGTGAGCTTTTGAATGAAAAATTTCAATTGACATTGGATGATATCCAAAGCCCCAAAAAGATTTTTGAGGATGAATATAAAGTCTATAAAGATTCTTACATAAAGGGAGAGTTCAGTGATTCAGATGAACAAGATTTTCTTAATTTTGATGAAATTGAATCACTCCGTGAGAAAGGTCGAGTGGATTTGGAAAGTGACGATGATGGAGAGTTCCTGGAAAGGTTGGAGAAAGAACCAAACTTCATAATTTCTAGAACTCAGTCAGAAAGGAGTGATTTTACCATGGAGAATAAAGTTGACTCTATTTTGATGTCTGAGCATGATGAGCACTTTTGTTTGAAGTGGGATTCAAATGATTCTATTCAAAACCCTCATTCTAACGAAATGGAAACATGATAGAAGATAATGAAATGGATAAATTTCCTATAATGATCTCAAACATGAAATAAAAGAAAATACATGCTTGCAAGAAAAGTTTGATTATGAATCAAACATATGCAAATTTCAAAGTTCATATACATGTGTTCTTGACTATGCACATGATGAACTTGAAAGAATGATAAATAAAGATACTTATGCTCAGATAATTGAAACATGGATGTCCAAATTCTCTGAGAGTTATAGAGACCAAACAAGTCACCAAGAGATAGACAAGCAAATAAGGTGGCTTATATACATGGCCAGCATATTTATGAATATGACTCTCATCGATGCTATTCAAAGATGGCTATTTTTTTAACATAGGTTTTTCAGAGAAAACCTAGCCATGAGGATGTATTGGGAAGGAAGCCCTAGAATCTGTAAAAGTAAATTTTGTAAATATAAATATGTAAATACTTAATAATTATATTTTGATTCTTTGGGATGGATAAAGGTAAATATAAATAAATAAATAAATAAATGCATAAATAAATAACAAAATAAATAAATACGTAAATAAAATAAATAAGTGAATACAAATAAAATATAAATAAATATCCTTTGCGGGGGTTTGTTGGTGAGCTTCGTCATGAAGCTATAAAGGTTAACCTCACACGAGGATCCTCAGAAGCTAGTACCTAGAAATTCCTTGGATAAAGCTTATGTCAGAAAGTTGGTCAGAAATGGATACAACATTTGGGCCTCGCTAATTCCCATTGGATGACTATGGATGGCCGACGGTGGGATTCAATTATGGAAAGAGGAAAGAAAACGTGGGACCTAGCAAGAGGCCGTGGTCTAAAGGAAGGGGATGCACGATTTCTTTGGGGGGCATTCGGTAAGGATTAGAACATAAGGAGAAACTGTGAAACGGTTGTACCATATATGTTTCCTAAGTTTGTAGAGAGTCTTCAAGGAGAGAAGCATTTCATTTTAGGTTGTTGTATCTATCTGTACAGGCATCTGCTGCATCACCTTCTGATCGCTTTCGGCTTCGGCATCAACTTTTGAACCTTGTTGCCATTCCCTTGCAGATCGTTTCCTACCAAAGTGTAGTGTTTCTTTGAAGAATATGTCTAGTGATCACCTTTGCAGTCTTCATATCAGTAACGTTTCATGATTCGTTGGATCTGGCTACAGTTTTGGCATCCACCAAGCTACCTCTTGTTCTGCTCATTGGAAGCTGACAACCCTTTACCGATATTGGTCATATCCATGTTCTTTCAGAAAACGGCAAGAAGACCTTCCCTTATCAAGTGTATGAATATGTGGCAGCTTCTCCTATTCATTCTATGAAGAAAGAAGTATGGCAGCAAGTGCATCTTTGTCCGCATCAAAAGAAAAAGAACATTTTTATTACTCAGTGGATGGAGCCAGAATCATGGCTGATGAAGTGAAAGCAAAGGGCAATATCTTGAAAATGCAAGAGTGCTGGAGCTTGAACTGGGTGTCATGAAGAGCCATCCATGCTTCTTGGAAGCTTTCTCGACTATGCCACTCGACATGGGCATCAGAAGAAGAGAAGAGGGCAACAATTCAGGCAAGGCCTGGGAAGTTTTTGGGCATTAGATTCAATTGCTGCATATATCGCTGAACAGGCGTTGACTATCCTGGGTGGTATGGTGATGTGAGGGATGGCAAATATGAGCCGGAGTACAAAGGGTTGAACTCTCTCACCGTTTGATTGCTCGCAAGCAATTGATTATGGCTAACAAGTTTTGAATAGTTGGATTCTTGACGAGTTGAGATCGGGTATGAAATTCTTGATTTGTTTAAAGGAAGCATGTAAAGCGCATCAAGTAGAGTATCGAATGATGAACCATATTTTATCAGAATGATGAACCATATTATCAGTTTTTCAGAATTAATGATGCACATTAATTCTGAAAAACTGATAATAACCTTGTGGAAGCGGTGATTTGTTGTAATAAAACTTAGAATGTATCAAGTTTGTATGGTAACTTTCGATGTAACTACCTCGAGGGTTTAGAGATGATGGTTTTTCAATCATGATTCGGTGGTTCTTTTAGGAAATCCGATATATTGTTGGAAAGTTTGAAAAAATATATGCTTTATGGATAAAGGTTTCATGCTATATATATTGTTGAGTGCACGATTATTGTCCATAAAGTAGTGTCGCAATGAAAAGCATATTCCTACCTTGGTTTGCGGGTTTTCCATTTGTGTATTTTCTGTTTATTGTTACACTTTTAACACCGGAGGGTTTTTTTTTTTAAGGGAAGGTCGTAAGGGAATTTTAGTGCAGGGAATCTCCATTTCATCATTTGGATAGATAATTATCATACCTTCGTTTACTGCCATGCAAATGAGTCAAGCGATGTTGGATTTGTTCCGCTATGCTTCGAGTGTTGCGCTTGTAAAGCTTTTAAAGTTTAGTAATAATCTGAATTCCTACTTGTACAAAGTAGGAAGATTCATCCTAAGAGAGATACGTGCTAATTTGCATAGTGAATTAAGTAAGTGGGCAAGATTCTTAGCCAAATGAATGGTTCATAGATCTCCTTGTGAAATTTAATTGTCATGTGTGGGTTTGGATCATTTCATGATTATCTTAGAACCCATTAAAATTTCTGAAATTTAACTTAGACTCACACGTGATCTCAAGGTTATGAAAAGTTGAGTATAGTCTGTTAGAAAAACCCCATATCTTTGCTTATATGTGTTTTGACTCACACAGATAAAAATGCGAAGTTGAGGTCTTCTTTGAACAACTTCATAATTCCTGGAAGTATTTCCCTTTCTTGCATAAGGATAAAATAGACTGAAATACGTGAAAGGAGGGGGTGAATAAAATATCGAGCTAGTTCATTGAAGAATAGAGCTAGCATCCAAAAAGAGCGATCTAGCACTTTAGACATGGAAGATCTCCTAGCTCAGTTCATATGCTTTCAAGAAGAGGATATGCATCAAAAAGCCATCCAGTTGCTCCACGAGCGATTAGTAAAGCGACCCGGGTTTTTCAATGGCAAAAATATATCTAGGTTCTGTAAAGAGTATGAACTAGAGGCCGAATACCCAGGTGTCGGATTGACTCCGATGACGAATGTGGAGTTATGCGAAAAATTTGTCTATGTGTGTGAATACAGTTTCCGCGATCAAATCATGCAAATAAACCATATGACATGCTCGCAATATAAAGAGATGCTCCTCAAGAAGTTCATGCTGGAGGACATAGACAAAATGACTCGTAAGTCCTTCCTGAGGTGGGTTCATATACCCTAGAACCAACTGATCCTAGAAGTTAAAAAAGAGTTTGAGAAGCAATTTGAAGATATGTCTGAGTATGACCAGAGATGTATAATGCATGAAAGGGTGTTCTTATTCCTACACGCAATAGATGTTAGAGCCCGAGAGGAACTAATTTTGTTTCTGCAAGACCTAGACTCTGAATCGGGGCTTACAAAGGATTAGACACTTGTTCATGATGCTGTAACAAGATATGTTAGAAAGTAGCAAATGTTTGAGAAATTCCAAAATGATTGGAAATCGGATCTTCGTATGGATATAGCCGATGCACATATTTCATGCATGCCAAACCTTGAGAATAATATGCAAACTCAAAAACACTTAGAAAATCCGATAAAAGAAGAAAGAAGTATGACTGGAAACCACACATATATAATCATATTGAGGTTTGTCAAGAAGAACCAATAATAATAAATGATACAAACCCTAAACCTTTAAGTTGTCATGGGACAATAGATATCTTTGCAATAAATACATCTTTAAGTGTGCCAAAAGTACAAACCCTAATGAGGGAAGTTGTAAAGGAGATAGGAGAAGCTAACCAAATACCAATTAATTAAAAAACAAATCAAATAAAAAATCAAGATACTCAAACAAGAAATCAAAATGAAGCTTCTTCTGGTCTAACAAACTCCTCCCATCTCATAAGAAGTAATTATATAAATATTAAACCAAGATATACTATAAGGCAAAAGACAAAGATGTCTACAATGTCTCAAGATGAGCATGAAGAAATTGTCAATAGAAATGATGTCAACAAAAATGATGTCAAGATCAAGGAGATGTCAATAAGTAGTTCTCTAAAAAGTGATATGCATGCCAAACATGATGAGTGCAATGCTCATCATTAGGATAACTCAATTATTGATCAAGTTTCAGATATTCCTCTGAGTGATACTACATTAGATATATGTCCTGAGATGCAGGACAATGATCCTACTTATACGATAGAGGATAAACCACTAATTGGAGTTCTAGAGAGTGATATGTATGTAGATGATGCCACACTCCATGAAGAGGGGTATCAGAATGATCATGAGAAGGATGAAACTAAGTCATCAATTGCTCATTCATACAGTGATATGCATGCCACACATGATGAGTGTGATGCTCGTCATGAGGATAACTCAATTACAGATCAAGTTTCTAATATTCCTCTGAGTGATACTACATTAGATATATGCCCTGAGATGCAGGACAATGATCCTACGTCTTATACGATAGAGTATAAACCACTAGTTGGAGTTCTAGAGAGTGATATGTATGTAGATAATGCCACACTCCACAAAGAGGGGTATGAGAACAATCATGAGAAGGATAAAAATAAGTTATCGATTTCTCATTCATAGAGTGATATGTATGCCAATAACAATCATGCTGAGTTGAGTTCCTATGAGGATGAGATTAAGCATGAAATGTCAAATGAAACACTCATAGAAATGCATCACAAATCTGATGAAGAATCTGTACCGAGTGAGGGTGAGCATGAAAAGATAGAAGTTTATGACTCCACTGAAGAGGCTAGATTTAGCCACTATGAATCGAATGAAAAACCAGTTGATTCATCCATAGCTGTAGAAGGATTGGTATGTGAGGATGCACTTGACCAAGAGCCGATGATTGATGAGATGGATGAAGAATGTGGTATAAGCATATCCTTTGAGGACAACAGGCAAGAGAGAACTGAAGTAGGTATAGAACACTACAGTGAGCTTTTGAATGAAAAATTTCAATTGACATTGGACGACATCCAAAGCCCTAAAAATATTTTTGAGGATGAATATAAAGTCTATAAAGATTCTTACATAGAGGGGGAGTTCAGTGATTGAGATGCAGAGGATTTTCTTAATTTTGATGACATTGAATCACTCTATGAGAAAGGGCATGTGGATTTGGAAAGTGATGATGATGGAGAGTTCCTCGAAAGATTGGAGAAAGAAGCACACTTCATAATTTTCGGAACTCAGTCAAAAAGGAATGATTTTACAATGGAGAATAAAGATGAGTGTGTTTTGATGTCTGAGCATGATGAACACTTCCATTTGCAGTGGGATTCAAATGATTCTATTGAAAAACCTCTCAAGCCGATCCCCCTAGTAGAGAACCTCTCCCTGAAATAATGATAATGCACCTAATGTGCTTAGTACGAGCATGGAACATAGGGTTCCTCGCAATTGCCAATGCGCTTTGACTGTTAGTGAAGATGGTGGTGGCAGAAGATTGACCAACACTCAAATCAGCCAAAGGTGTCTGAGCCATGCACACTCAATAGTCGGTGTGAAAGTTGCCCTATACTCAGCCTCACAATTGGAAGTGGCCACAGTACGTTGCTTCTTGCTCAACCAAGATATACATGAGCTACCAAGCATGAAGCAAAGGCCACTAGTGGACACATGAGTGTCATAGCAACAAGCCCAATCAGAGTCTGAAAAAGCATGCAAATTTGGTGGTAGTGATCCCCCCTTGGGATAAAACAACCCAAGTAGCCGAGTACTACTCAAGTAGCAAAAAATGCGCTTAACTGCTTGCCAGTGCTTGACTCCTAGGCAATGCATAAACCTGCTCATCTGTGAGACAACAAATTGAATATCTGGCCGAGTAATGCATAAGCAAATCAAGCATCCAAGAGCTTGCTAATAGAGAACAACATTAAATGCATCTCGAGCATCATGAAGACTCAGTCGTAAACTTGTCTCCATAGGAGTAGCAATCGGTTTACAATCTTCAATACCAAAACACTGCAATAATGTGTCAATATATTTCGTTTGACACAAAGCCATTCCACCATCAATGTGCATAAGCTAAATGCCCAAATAACGATGCAAATGCCCCAAATTAGACATTGCAAATGAGGCATGTAAATCAGCCTTGAAATCAGCAATGTGCTTCTCATGAGGACAATTGAGCAGCATGTCATCAATATACACCACAATGATAAGAAGTACATCATTAGCACACTTAACACATAAGATGCTTTTAGTTGGACTGTTCTCAAAACCATGTGCAATCAGATAGGCATGTATCTTTTCATACCAAGCACGTGGTGCTTGCTTTAAACCATATAATGCCTTCTTTAACCTACACACCTGTTTTCTATGCCCTTTCTGCACAAAGCCACGGGGCTGAAAAGCATACACTTCTTCATGCAAGTTGTTGGTGCAATACAAGCCTTCACATTTGGCTTGGATATCTACTTTGAAGATTATACATGAAGCGTAGACTATAGGAACTTATGCCTATGATTTCTTACCATTTTATCTCGTGTAAAAATATAAATGACTTGGCGTATTACGCAATGACGCCTAATTGATTGGAAGTTGTGAAAAGGTGGTTGATAGATCGAGAGAATATCTCAATCACTTTTTTAGGTGAAAGATTTTAGGAGATTGATTTGAATTCTAATTCAAGTCATCACTCAATTCCTATAAAAGCTACAAGGAAAAATGTCGCGGTGCAGTTCTTCACTCATCCCGAGGCATTACTGTATCAATCACTGAGTGTGTGAGGACTACCTTATAGCCTACACCTCTGAGTACCATTGAGCTATGTTTATCACGCCAGTGGGAATGTACATGTACATGATCTAATACAAATACTTACATTCATTTACTCTGTGATTCTCTGAGTCATTATCTTCAAGTCTGTGAACCTTGAAGAAGTATATCTCAGGATCTACTGAACCAAATCAAGTGATTCAAAGCTTGATAGATTCAGCTCTAAGCATATCACAAGCATACAAAGTTTGAAGTTACTTGGTTCAGCCAATCTTGAGAAATCAAGAAATTACAGTCAAAGTGTTCACTGTTGCAATTCTTATAGTAAACGAGTAATTTTCCGGTAGAAGAACAAAATAGATCTCGCAGAGTAATGCAAAGCTTTGTATGAGAAATAGCTCACTCTATAGCTAGACATCTCTATTTTTAGTTGATCAATCTTTCCGGTGAAAAAGATATCTATACAATGTACAAAGTCTGACCGAAAAGAGGCTGTCTGAACTAGAGAAGTTTTTTCTTAAACTTCAGAAAAAGTTCTGTTAGTTAAGAGAGTTCATGTGTCACTTCCTTACTTTATGTATGTTCACATGAAGTAATTATAAACAAAATTATAGTTCATTCCGGTACAATTCCGGTACAATTACGGTGACAGTACAGTGGCAGTCTGGTGAAATTTCGGTCTGATGAAATTTCGGTGAAATTTTTTCCAGAAAAGTTAGAACACAGTCTTATATCAGTTTCCACAAGGCTCAGTCTTCGCTGCATCATCAAGGAGTAGAATCAAAGAAAAGGATCATACAGGGCTGGTGCAAAGCAGGATTAGCAGTACCAACTCAATCTTCTGAGTGCATTCAACCATCACTCTCTACAGTGGTATCAGAGCATATAAGGTAATCATGGGTGATGGTTTCCCTTCCTTCATTGACAAATTGGACAGGAACAATTACCAAGCTTGGTCATTGAGAATGAAGACCTATCTACAAGGGAGAAGCTTGTATGGATACATATCAGGAGATGAGGAGTTGCCCTCATTCAAGACCAGAGGCCTACCTACAAAGGATGAACATGAGAGGCTCAACCAATGGTGTGCAAAGGATGCTTTGGCAAGGTCTTATCTCTTAAACTCTATATCTGACTTTCTTTTACCTCATGTAAGGAATTGTAAGACTTCCCAAGAGACTTGGGAAACCTTGTCAACGTATTTTTCATCAAGCACAAGGGCCAGAAAGAATCAGCTATGGATTGAGTTTACAACTCTTAGGAAGCAATCAAAACAATGTGTCTCAGATTTTGTCACCAAAGTTAAAGATATTGCAGATCAACTTGCAAGTGTTGGAGAAGAAATTGAGGAAGAGCAGATAGTCAGACAAGTGATCAATGGACTAAAGGCAGATGACAAGTGGGAGAGCTTTACTACAGCAATGGACTTGTACATGGACATCCAAGCACCTGATCTAACAACTCTGATTGGACAACTCTTTACACATGAAGCAAAGATCACAAAGAATGGAGAGCAATCAAAAGGTAACAATCCCTCTGCCCTATATACTGATAAGAAGACTAAAGACAAGGGTAAAAGCAAGAAGGTTGATGAAGAAGGCTCTACCTCCCAAGCAAACTATGCAGGGAGAGGTAGATCATCTAGAGGTAGGGGCAGAGGAGGTAAGTAAGGTAGGGGGAGACCCTACAATCAATCTCCATGTAATATTTGTGGCTTGTCTAACCATACCACAGATGAGTGCTACAGAAATTATAAGAATCAGAGAGGAAGAGGCTACTCTAGAGGAGGATACTCTCAAGGTAGAGGCAGATTCAATCAACATCAAAGCTACAATGGATACAACAATCAATACAACAATAATTACAATAACAATCACAATGGAAATTATCAAGGTGGATACAAAAATAGGAAAGACTACAACAATTATGCAGAGGAGCAAGATGATTCCCTGTTGATCATGAACATGAAATCTAAGTCAGGTATCAATAATGATCACTTATTCTATATTGATTCAGGTTGCTCTAACCATGTAGCCGAAAATGTTGCCTTACTCTCTGATTTGGAAGAACCCAAAGGCAAGCATCAAGTGCAGACAGGCGATGACACTAAACATTCAGTTATTAAAGTAGGCAATGTCAAAACAAGTGATGGTAATCAGAATTTACTAAGCAGAGTGTTGTATGTTCCAACAATCACCAAGAATCTGATGAGTGTAGGTCAGATTGTTGAAAAAGGTCTACAGGTCAGGTTCACTCAACATGGTGCATATGTGGAGGATCCAAGACATGGATTCAGAAGGATAGCCAAGGGAGAGAAATCAGGTAGATTGTTTACCTTTGAACTTGAAGACACTAAGAGTATTGCTCTGTACAATTACAAGGATCAAACGCTATCGGAATTGGAAATTTGGCACAAGAGGTTAGGTCACATTGGTGAAAGGACCTTAAAGCAAATATGCAGGGATCAATGTGTGCTTGGGATACCCAATATATCCAAGCAACACATGATATACAAGTGTGGAGCTTGTCAATTTGGTAAGTCACACAGATTGCCTTATAACAAGAAAGGTTTCATGCATAAAGATTATCTGGAATTAGTGCATACAGATGTTTGGGGACCTAGCAAGGAACCATCCATATCTGGATCGAGGTACTATGTGTCCTTCATTGATGACTATAGCAGGTGGACTGTCTTATACTACATGAAACATAAAGATGAAGTGTTTAATTGTTTCAAGAAGTATCTTGCACTGGTTGAAAACCAAACAGGAAGAAACTTGAAGAAGCTAAGGTGAGATGGAGGAGGAGAATACTTCTCAAATGATTTTGAAGACTTCTTGCAGGAAAGAGGCATCAAAAGGGAGATCACTACAAGGTACTCACCTGAACAAAATGGGGTAGCTGAGAGAAGGAATAGACTCATTGTAGAAACAGCGAGGTCTATGCTTAATGAAAAGAAGTTGCCAAATTATCTTTGGGCAGAGAGTGTATCTACTGCCACATATCTAATTAACAGGTTGCCATCAAAGACACTTGATGGAATGACACCCTATGAGGCTTGGCATGGTAAGAGACCATCTCTGGATCACTGCAAAATCTTTGGGTGTGTTGCATATGTGCATATTCCCTCACAGGTAAGGGGAAAGCTAGACCCTAAAGCTGAAAAGTGTATCTTCATTGGTTATGATTTGAATCAGAAGGGGTACAGGTTCTATAACCCCTCAAACAAAGGCTTCAAGGTAAGCAGAGATGTCATCTTTGATGAAAATGATTCATGGTATGAAAATGAGTGCAGGAAAGTTAGTCTACCTTATGACATGGAAGAAGACTTTCCCAAGCTTATCAGGCAAGAACCAATTCAGAAAGAGGACACAAGCTCAGATGATGAAGACACCATCAATATTGAAGAGTTCAAGGCTTGGAAATCCAAAGGGAAGATGAAGATGAAGCAACTAGAAGACAATCCAGAATCCTCAACTCAAGCTATGAGGAGATCTCAAAGAGAAAAGAAGAAGCCTATCAGATTTGGGTATGACACATCACTTGTAACTAAACATTCTGTATATCTTGCAAAGGATCTATTGAATGAAGAACCAGGTTCATTTGAAGAAGTAATCACTAAACCAGAATGGAAGGAAGCAATGGATGAAGAAATGCAGGCTCTCAAAGAGAGTGACACTTGGGACTTAGTACCCAAGAAAGAATCTATGAAAGTGATAGGATCTAGATGGATCTACAAACTAAAGAAGAACTCAGATGGTACAATAAACAGGTACAAAGCTAGGTTGGTAGCCAAGGGTTTTGCACAAACCCAAGGCATTGATTATGAGGAGACATTTTCTCCGGTGGCAAAGATGCCAACTATCAGAGTTATGGTGAGTATAGCTGCATCCAAGAATTGGAACATGTACCAATTGGATGTGAAGAATGCATTCTTGAATGGATGGATATCTGAAGAAGTCTACATGTCACAACCACCTGGCTATGAAGATCCCAATAAGGTAAATCATGTTTGTAAATTGAAGAAGGCTCTGTATGGATTGAAGCAGGCACCTAGAGCATGGAATTACAGGTTGACAACCTATCTCCTAGATCAAGGATTTGTGATGAGTAAAGCAGATACTTCATTGTTTATCAAAAGGAACAATTCAGAGGTAATATACTTGTGTGTCTATGTTGATGACATCATTATTACAGGAAATGATGTTCAGGGAATAAGACACATCAAAGGACAGATGATGAAGGAATTCAAGATCAATGATCTTGGATTATTGAAATATTTCCTAGGACTTGAATTGGTCTACACAAATTCAGGTATCTTTATTACTCAGAAGAAGTACATTCAGGACATGGTCAAGAAATTTAATTTGCAGGAAGCTAAAGTCTCAAACATTCCTATGGAGGTCAACCACAAACTCAGTGCACATGAAGGAGAAGAGCTCAAAGATATTACAGGTTACCAAAGTTTGGTAGGTAGTCTAAATTATGCTACCTTAACCAGGATTGATATATCATATGGTGTTAGTGTACTTAGCCAATTTATGCATAAACCAAGAGTACCACATTTGGAGGCAGCCAAGAAGATAGTAAAGTATCTAAAGGGAACACAAAACCATGGTTTGTACTTTCCTTATACATCAGACATTGATATTAAAGTGTATTCAGATGCAGATTGGGCAGGTTGCAAGGATGACAGGAGGAGTACATCTGGTTACATATGCTTTGCAGGTGATAAACCAATTTCTTGGTCATCCAAGAAACAACCCACAGTAGCTCTATCATCTACTGAGGCAGAGTACAGAGGGCTAGCCAATGCCACTCAAGAAGCCATATGGTTGAAGCTATTATATTCAGAATTGGGCCTACATACAAGGCCACCAATCATATTTGGGGATAACACAAGTTCACTTCACCTAGCAGCCAATCCAATTTATCATGCTAGGACAAAACACATAGAGGTTCACTACCACTATGTGAGGGAGAAGTTACTTAGCAAAGAAATTCAATTATCATATGTGTCTACTAATATACAATGTGCAAATTTGCTTACTAAAGCTCTAGATGGAAGCAAGCTATGCAGATTTAAATCCATGATTGGATTGCAGGAAATAATTGAAGACTAGTGATGAAGACTTGAGCCAAAGTGTTTGGCTTGAGGGGGAGCTGTTGGTGCAATACAAGCCTTCACATTTGGCTTGGATATCTACTTTGAAGATTATACATGAAGCGTAGACTATAGGAACTTATGCCTATGATTTCTTACCATTTTATCTCGTGTAAAAATATAAATGACTTGGCGTATTACGCAATCACGCCTAATTGATTGGAAGTTGTGAAAAGGCGGTTGATAGATCGAGAGAATATCTCAATCACTTTTTTAGGTGAAAGATTTTAGGAGATTGATTTGAATTCTAATTCAAGTCATCACTCAATTCCTATAAAAGCTACAAGGAAAAATGTCGCGGTGCAGTTCTTCACTCATCCCGAGGCATTACTGTATCAATCACTGAGTGTGTGAGGACTACCTTATAGCCTACACCTCTGAGTACCATTGAGCTATGTTTATCATGCCAGTGGGAATGTACATGTACATGATCTAATACAAATACTTACATGCATTTACTCTGTGATTCTCTGAGTCATTATCTTCAAGTCTGTGAACCTTGAAGAAGTATATCTCAGGATCTACTGAACCAAATCAAGTGATTCAAAGCTTGATAGATTCAGCTCTAAGCATATCACAAGCATACAAAGTTTGAAGTTACTTGGTTCAGCCAATCTTGAGAAATCAAGAAATTACAGTCAAAGTGTTCACTGTTGCAATTCTTATAGTAAACGAGTAATTTTCCAGTAGAAGAACAAAATAGATCTCGCAGAGTAATGCAAAGCTTTGTATGAGAAATAGCTCACTCTATAGCTAGACATCTCTATTTTTAGTTGATCAATCTTTCCGGTGAAAAAGATATCTATACAATGTACAAAGTCTGACCGAAAAGAGGCTGTCTGAACTAGAGAAGTTTTTTCTTAAACTTCAGAAAAAGTTCTGTTAGTTAAGAGAGTTCATGTGTCACTTCCTTACTTTATGTATGTTCACATGAAGTAATTATAAACAAAATTATAGTTCATTCCGGTACAATTCCGGTACAATTACGGTGACAGTACAGTGGCAGTCTGGTGAAATTTCGGTCTGATGAAATTTCGGTGAAATTTTTTTTAGAACACAGTCTTATATCAGTTTCCACAAGGCTCAGTCTTCGCTGCATCATCAAGGAGTAGAATCAAAGAAAAGGATCATACAGGGCTGGTGCAAAGCAGGATTAGCAGTACCAACTCAATCTTCTGAGTGCATTCAACCATCACTCTCTACACAAGTTACCATTCACAGATGCTATTTTAATATCCAACTGATGTAAATTCCAACCATGATGAGCTGCAAGTGCACAGATGCTATGAACAATAGTCATTTGGCAAGTAGGAGCAAAGGTTTCATCAAAATCAATGCCTCTTTCCTACGCATAACCCTTTGCAACAAACCTAGCTTTATACCTCTCAACTGTACCATCAAGTTTACGCTTCAGCTTGTATACCCACTTAGTGCCAATGGCCTTCTTGCCAGGAGGCAAGTCACATAAAGACATTTTACTGCTTTATCAGCCAATTTTTTGCGATGTTGTTCAACCACTAATGCATATGCTAAACCACCAAAAACACGCAGATGAGCAACAGGTGGCTTGCAATCATGCCAAGTCTCATATGGAGTGATAGACTACAGTGCTTTATTGGGATATCTCTTAAGTACATATGCTACACACATGACAACCTCAAGCCAGAAACTATGTGGTAAAGCCTGATTCTTGACCATACACCTCGAAATCTCCATGAGTGATATGTTCTTTCCTTCAGCAACTCCATTATGTTGAGGTGTATATGGCACTGTACACTGGTGTTTTATCCCACGTTCAGCCACAAATGCATTAAAATCAAAAGACATATATTCCCCCCCTTGATTAGAATGGAGGGTGCTCATTTTACATGCTGACAAATTTTCAGTCAAAACCAAAAACTATTTGAAGCACATGAACACTTTGGACTTTGCCTCCAATGGATATACCCATGCATGCCTGGAAAAATCATCGATGAATGTCACGAAGTAAAGATAATTTCCAAAAGAAGGTGTCTACATAGGACCACAGACATCATTATGTACAAGCAGCAATTTCTGAGTAGCCCGAACTGAACCATCTTTTGGAAAGGAGGAATGTTGCATTTTGCCCAAAACATAGCCTTCACAAACATGTTTTCCAGGTGCCAGTGGCATCAAAGCAAGTTCAACTACTTAAGTTTTGATTTTTTGTATTGTGGCGCATGTGCACTTTTAGCAGTGCAAATCAATTTTAGATCATAGAACATTGATTTTGAGTATCCAAAAAGCATTTCCAATAGTTGCATCATGCATTGGACTCTTACCCCATTTTGAAGCCATTCGTGCAGTCAAAATTGCCATCAAAGTGGTCGATTGTGAGCTGAAATTTCACCATTCATTTGAACTTTCATTGAAGTAAAGCTCTTGTCACATTCTTGTTCCTTATTGAAATGAGGGGGTAGCAAATACTTGTTTGGCATGATTCAAGTTCAAGATAAGACTGATGAGACCAACAATTTAATGTGGTCTTACATGATGAAACATGTTCTTGTTGCAAAACAACTATGGAACATAGTGGCAGATGTAGATCGAAGACCCCCAAGTTCTTCTAGTTCAGAATCTACTACCACATATGGAGTTTCTTCTTGAAGAAAAGTGGTTACTCCTTCTCCACCTACATAGGAGCAATATAGATGGGATGGAAAAGATTCTCAAGCTCATGCATTGATTGCACTTTCTCTGAAGCATCATTAGTGAAGTATTTCAGTGGCGACGGACCACAGTGGACTCTCCTTCTGGCGAGCCCCACAAGGATACCCATGCCACACATAGTACTATGCACAGAGGCTATAGAATACTTACGAAACACACAAGACATGTACCACAAACACAGATTTCTTAGGTCATACATATGCACTCGAACATCCAATCGATGGCTAACCAGGCCACTATATGTTTTATTAAAGAACATATGCAAAAGTGTCTAGTATGGCCCCTTCACATGGACACTGAACAATCTCCCACTAAAGGCCAATATGGCCAAAGTGATTATGGAGAAAAATAAAGAATGATAAAGAATACCTTAGTGTAAGTATACAAACTATACCTCCCACCTTATGGGGATGTTACATAGTATACAAGTAACTGTGTAAGATCATGAATCAAGTAACTCCCATCAAGTGACAGCCATGTCGAAATCTATCTTGTGGTAGAGCTTTAGTCAAAGCATCTAAAGCATTATCTTGAGTATGAACCTTCTCAAGAATAATGCACTCAATGGCTAAGCAATCTCTAATGAAGTGATATCTCACTTCAATGTGCTTGCTCTTTGCATGATAGACTAGATTCTTAGCCAAAGCAATGCCACTCTGACTATCACTAAGCAAATGAGGTACATGTTGAGGTCGAGCCTTATCACAAGCAAGACAAGAAAGCCACAATGCTTCCTTACATGCCTCACTTGCTGCAACATACTCTGCTTTTGTGATGGAAACAATTGTACATTCTCAAAGACAAGATATCCAAGAGATAGCACCTCTAGCAAAATAAAAAATGTGTCCTAATGTAGACTTATGATTGTCTACACAACTAGCATAATTAGAATTTGTGTAACCAATAATGAATGCTTTCCATCTAGCTAAGCATAGACACTTGTCCATAGTGCCACTCAGATATCTCAAAATCATCTTGATCGCCTCCCAATGCTTCTTGCCATGATTAGACATATATATATGCTGACAACTCCCACTACAAATGAAATTCTAGTCTCGTAGTTACCATAGCATACATGATTCCTTTTCCTCATTTGATTTTGTGCAATCATCCTTGCTCAATTTCGCATATGTGGATAAAGGTGTATGCAATGCCTTTCCACCTTGCATATTGAACATGTGAAGTACTTTGGATATATACTCACTTTGAGACAAGTATATGTATCTTTTACTCCTATCACGAGTAATGCGCATGCCAAGAATATATTTGACATCCCTCAAATCCTTCATATCAAATGTCTGACTCAACTTCTTTTTGAGAATTGACAAGTCATATGAGGACTTCCGAGCAATCAACATATCATCAACATAAAGTATCAAGCATATCAAGCTGCCATCTGAGCATCTCTTTGTGTAGAGACAATAATCCTCATTGCTTCAAGAATAGCCTTGAGATTTCATAAAAGCATCAAAATTTTGGTACCATTGTGTATAGGAATGTTTAAGTCCATATAAGGTCTTCTTGAGCTTACAAACTGGACTTTCTTTGCCAAGAACTACATAACTACTAGTTGTTCCATATAAATCTCATATATAAGATCTTCATGTAAGAAACTAGTTTTCACATCCATTTGGACTAGGTCTAAGTCCTCCATTGCAATGAATCCAAGCAACATGCACAAGGTAGTCATCTTGAGCATCGAAGAGAAGATTTCCTCAAAATCAACACCATGTTGTTGCTTAAATCCCTTTGTAACAAATCATGCTTTATACTTTGGAGAAGCACTATCTGATGTGAATGCTTATATACCCATTTACATGGTAAAGCTTTCCTGCCCTTTGGCAAAGGTACTAAATTTCAAGTACCATTCTTGTGAATAGAATCCAACTCACTCTTCATTGCCCGCTCCCATTTGACATGATCTTTTGTCTGCATAGCCTCTTTATAGCAAGAAGGCTCACCAACATCTGTTAGCATGACAAAATCCAAACCTAGAACATATCTATCATGTGGATGTGAGACACTTGTGGAGTGTCTCAATGATTGCTAAACAGGAACATTTGTAGACTAATCTGATCGGACATTCTCTTGGACATCCTTATGTGCAACATTTTTATGCATGCTTACTGGAGGGCTAGTATCCTTAAACACCACTCTTCTCACTTCAACCTCCTTAATGGGTTGTTTATGCATCTTAGACTCATTGAAAATGACATCACTACATTTGATCACTCACCGTGTTTCAAGAACCCATAAGCGGTATCCAAATTGTTGTTCTCGACCATATCCAAGAAAAATGCATTTCTTTGACTTATGGTCCAATGTTTTTATGAGATTCTTGGGTATATGAACATATGCTTCGCACCCAAAAACTTGAACATAATCATAATATGTTGGCTTCCCTATCCACAACTCTTTTGCCACTTTAACCTTTGGCAGTACTAGGTGAAAGGATAATCATGTGAACTATGGTCAATATTGCTTCTAGCCAAAATATTTGTGAAAGGTTTGCATGATGCAACATAGAGACTTCTCTATCTTGAATACTCATGTTCATCCTTTTAGCTACACCATTTTGTATTGGGGTATAAGGAGCTATAAACTCTCAGCGAGTTCCTCTAGACTGAGAGAAAAGGTTGACTTCATGCAATGTATACTCACACCCATTATCTGAACATAAAGCCTTAAGCTCAGTTCCTTTTTTAGTCTCAACTAAAGCAAACCATTTTTTGAAAATAGGGAATACCTTATCCTTCAATTTGATAGGATATACCTAGACTTTTCTAGTAGCATAGTCTATGAAAGTGAAAAAGTAAAGAGAACCACCTAATGACCTTGTGGGCATAGGACCACACATATCTGTATGAATGAGATCTAAAGGCTAAATTGAAGAGTCAATGTGTGTTTTATGCACATTCCTAGTTTTCTTTCCATATTGATAATGCTCACAAAATGAAAAATCAGAGAAAGATAACACAAGTAAGTAGCTAGAATGAGAAAGATTTCCAATTCCAATATGAGATATATGGCCCAAACGACCATGCCAAATACAAGCAATTGGTTGTCTAGTAAGAGCTAACAGGTGTTCTTTCTATGATACAAATAAAGGATAAAGTGATCCAACTTCACTTCTTTTTGCAATAATCATATTGCTCTTTGATATGTGAAAGGACTGAGCATAGAAAATCACCTTGTAACCAAGGCCATGAAGTTGACCAACTGACATCAAACTAGGTGATAATTGAGTTATATGGCATACATTATGCATAGTAAATTTTGAACCATCAATGAACTGCACAACCACATCTCCAATCCCAACAACATCACACTGGTAAGAGTCACCAAGTTTCACAGTACTAAGAGATTCTGCTACATAAGTAGAGAACCATTCTCTATGTGGTCTCACATGGAAAGAAGCACCAAAATCTAACAACCACGCATGGGAAAGAGAATCAACCATAAGAGTTTCAATAGGCATAATACTATCAAGTGTCAATACATCAGCATCATTAGAAATAACATTGATTTCTTCAATCTTCATAGTCAAATTAGATGGTGTAGATAGTTGTTTAACATGCCCATCAACATTCTACCCGTTACATTTAGTATTCTTTAATGCATAGCAGTATTTCTTCACGTGTCCTTTCTTATGACAATAATGGCATTTGATATCTCTCTTCCTTGATTTACTTCTACTCTTATTTTGCTGACCATTCTTTTCCTTGTTCTTGCTCCTACCATGTTGTTGATTCTTTCCTTGATAAGAATCATGAACATTATATGCATCTCCACTCTCAGTGCCAACCATAGATTTTCTACGAATATCCTCACTCAATCGTGCTCCATATATGTCATCATAGAATAGTTTACTACCAAGTGCACTATTGTTAATAGTTGTGCAAAATGTATCCCATGATGATGGCAAGGTACATAACAATAAGACTGTTATTTCATTATCCATCTCCATTTTTTGAGCCTATAACTGGAAGAATATAACATCAAACACATTTAGATGAGCAACAACACTATCTGTGTCCTTCATATGAACATATAACTTTCTCATCATATGCACTTTATTTTTCTTTTTCATATGTATTGCATAATTGCTTCCAAAGCTCCTCTGCACTTTCACAGTCCAATACTATAAAGTAAACATTATTCGCCAGGTGGAATCAAATGGTAGACCTGGCCATTTCATCCAACTCATCTCAATCATCATCATCCATATCAACAAAGATCTTTGAGGTTCAATTTATTGCTTCCATTGTCTCGTTTGAATCAACACATCTTTTATTTGATTCTTCCATAGAGCAAAGTTTGTGCCATCAAGTTTTCGGATCTCAAAATGGTCTTTGCCTTGCAAGTCATAGCTCCTCTTGGCAACATCCCCTTCCTTCATACCATGGCCTCTTGCTACGTGCCACATTTTCTTTACTCTTTCCATAATTGAATCCTCCGATGGGAATTAGCAAGGGCCAAATGTTGTTTCCATTTCTGACTAGCTTTCTGACATAAGCTTTGTCCAAGGAATTTCCAGGTACTAGCTTCTGAGGATCATCATGTGAGGTTAACCTTTATAGCTTCATGACAAAGCTCACCAACAAACCCCCCTAAAGGAAGGTCATCAAATAAAATAAAAAAGCTCAAACCAGCATACATTCTCAAATGCATCCTTAAACACCTCCACTTTATCCTCATCCATGATTTTTATGAATACTAAGATCATGGCAGTCAATGGCACTATGTCATGATGTTGAACACCCTTTTAGCGGAGATTTAAATGGGTGCCTCATGGTTGATTACTAAGCTCAATTTTGAATCTCGACCACATCCACCGCGAATCGCATCGATCAGAGTCACATTCATAACTATGGGGGCTATGTATATAAACCACCTTATTTGCTTGTCTATCTCTTGGCGAATTCTTTGGTCTCTGTAACTCTTAGAGAGTTTGGACATCCATGTTTCAATTATCTGAGCATAAGTATCTTTATTTATGATTCTTTCAAGTTCTGTTGATATATTTAGGTAGTGATGTGTGTGAACACACTAGGACTGTCGAGGCACTTTTTTCCCTCTTTAGGGGGTTTTTTTCCCCCGGCTTGTATATATGCCTATTGCCCTAACGGGCTACTTATCTTTGTACATTCTAGTGGTAATACATTCAGTATTGTGTGTTGTGCTCCAAGCTTCTTCTACTTCCTTGTGTTGTTTGCGTGCTTCCACAGACGTCTAACTCCAACAATTGGTATCAAAGCAAGTTGCCGCTTCATCTAGGGCGTCGTCGACACCTCTCTGGTTGCAATCTTAGAATCATGCAAAATTTTGGTGAGCATACTTACCGTGTTTTCGAGATCAAAACAGCTTCGTTCAGTGTTGCCAAAATCACGATCTGAGCTCGTTTCGGCCTCCAAATGCATTATCGTAGTGCTTGTGCAGGCTGTTTCATCTTTTGGTGCCAAAGGTATACACCAGTTTTGGTTCGCCAGTATAAGCATCTTGAAGTCTATTGGAGGTTTAGCAGAATTCATTTGGGCAGTTCTGTTCAACTTTTTGAGATACAATCAATTTTTTGCATCAAGGTATTTTAGTCACTAACCATGGCTGAAAGCAGTGATGTATTTCGTATGTTGGTTGTTGAGGATAAGTTGGATGGTACCAACTACTTGTTGTGGGCTTATATGATGCGACATGTATTGGTTGCAAAAGGACTGTGGAACATTGTGCAGGGTGTTGAAAAACGTCCTATCACATCTACAACTATTACAACTGTAGGTACTGAAGCTGATGCAGAAGGTGTCGAAGATGATGATATTATGCATATTCTTGTTTGTGATACGGGTCTGCTGCACCTACTACAGAGCAAATTTGTTGGGATGGCAGAGATACCCAGGCACATGCATTGATAGCTTTGTCTATCAAACATGCCATTATTCCTCACATTCGCTCTTGCTGAACAGCTAAGGATGCTTGGGATACACTTACCACATTGTACCAAGCTAGGAATGAGCCTTGTGTTGCTTACCTCCGAAAACAGTTGGAGAGTGAGCACATGAATGAAGGTGATTCTATGGACAGTTTCCTAACAAAGATCAAAGACTTGAAGGAACAGTTGATTTTTGCTGATGAGGTTATACCAAATAGCTCACTTGTGCAGACCATTTTGAATGGTCTTCCTGATTCATATCAGAGTTTTGCTTCTACTCTTCGGTTGATGATGAAGGGCAATCCAAATGCCTTGTCATTTGAGGAGTTAGTCTCTGTTCTATTGTAGGAAGATCAGTCTAGGCAAAATAGGTCCATTATGCGTGTTGCAGATCAAGCTTTCCTGGCTAGTCAGAAGGGCAAAGAAAAATGGATCTCTTCAATAAGTAAGCAGAAATCTGCTAATTCTGCACATTCGAAGAGGGAAGACAAAGATGAAAAGAAATCAGAAAAGCAAAAATTGTTTTGCAAGTATTGTAATGGAAATGATCATATCATAAAGAATTCTCCAAAATTGACTACTAAAGAGGCAAAGAAGAAAGAGGCTAGAATGGTTGTTGCAAAGGCCTCTACACCAAAAATATAGTTTACTAATCTTGTGAAGGAAGAAGAATGGGCGTTTACTACTGTTTGCACTTTTGACCCATCTTCTCATGAGCAGTGCATGTCATCAGTAGACTCAGATGTTTGGTACTTTGACAGTGGGGTGACCAAACATATTACCTTGCAGCATAGTTTCTTCTCTTCGCTCGAGCTGCCCCTACAGGGAATACTGTTACATGCGCCAACAACTCTTCTTATCTTGTTATGGGAGTTGGTAAGATCATCTTGACTACTGCTGATGGTAGTTCTTTCACTTTGTCAGATGTTTTGTTTGTGCCAGGGATGAAGAAATGTGTTATCAGTTTCTACATTAGCCAAGATAAGCTTGGTTGTAAAATTTGTCGATGACAGATGTACAGTTCATGATCTGTCAAATGGCAACATGATTATTGCTTCTAGCATCTTATGCCATGGGTTGTATAAGGTCATAGACTATGAAAGATCTGTAAGTGATTTGGCATGTGTAGTACATGATTCTTAGGCTATGTCAGATGCAAAGCTTTCGCGTGCATGCTTTGGTCATCTGAATTTTGCTAGTTTGCTACGCCTGCAGAAATCTAAAATGGTGTCCTCTTTGCCCAAACTTGAGGCACCTGGAAAACATGTTTGTGAAGGCTATGTTTTTGGCAAAATGCAGCATTCCTCCTTTCCAAAAGATGGTTCAGTTCGGGCTACTCAAAAATTGCTGCTTGTACATAGTGATGTATGTGGTCCTATGCAGACACCTTCTTTTGGAAATTATCTTTACTTCGTGACTTTCATCGATGATTTTTCCAGGCATGCATGGGTATATCCATTGGAGGCAAAGTTTGAAGTGTTCATGTGCTTCAAACAGTTTTTGGTTTTGGCTGAAAATTTGTCAGCATGTAAAATGAGCATCCTCCATTCTAATCAAGGGGTGGAATATATGTCTTTTGATTTTAATGCATTTGTGGCTTAACGTGGGATAAAACACTAGTGTACAGTGCCATATACACCTCAACATAATCGAGTTGCTGAAGGAAAGAACAGATCACTCATGGAGATGTTGAGGTGTATGATCAAGAATCAGGCTTTACCACATAGTTTCTGGCTTGAGGCTATCATGTGTGCAGCATATGTACTTAACAGATATCCCAGTAAAGCGCTGCAGTCTATCACTCCATATGAGACTTGGCATGATTTCAAGCCATCCGTTGCTCATCTGCGTGTTTTTGGTGGTTTGGCATATGCATTAGTGGTTGAACAACATCGCAGAAAATTGGCTGATAAAGCAGTAAAATGTATTTTTGTTGGGTACAATTCTGAAAGTAAAGGCTATCATCTGTATCAGCCACATACTAAACACATTCTAGTTAGCCGTGATGTATTTGTGGAAGATCTTATTCAACCATTGCTTTCATGTACTAAGGAGACATATGTTAGCTCTAAAGACATGTTCTTTGCTGCCTCTTTTTACATGTGGACAGTCTAGTGTTGGTCCTAATGAGGCAACTTCTAAGCCTTTGCAGGTCTCATGTGATGATGCAGATCATCCCATTTCTGATGCAGATTTACATGATGCACTTGTTGATGAGAGAGCTGATATTGAGCAGGAAAAATTATGCCAAAATGGTTGGTGCAGACTTTGCGTGATAGCAAATTAGATGCACCTCTGTCTATGGTATTCGATCAGGCTCTCATATTGCCTCTTTTGCATCAGATTGCTATGCTATGGCAGCATCTAGTCTCTGTGATGAGACTGAGCCTGTTTCGTTTGATGAAGCACAAAATTCAGAAAATTGGATGGCTGCTATGCAATCTGAATATGATGCTATAATGAAGAATGGTACTTGGTCTTTATGTGACTTTCCTCCTCGTAAGAAGGCCATTGGCACTAAGTGGGTATACAAGCTGAAGCGTAAAGTTGATGGTACAGTTGAGAGGTATAAATCCAGGTTTGTTGCAAAGGGTTATGCGTAGGAAAGAGGCATTGACTTTGATGAAACCTTTGCTCCTACTTGTCGAATGACTATTGTTCATAGCATATGTGAACTTGCAGGTCATCATGGTTGGAATTTACATCAGTTGGACATTAAAATAGCATCTGTGAATGGTAACTTGCATGAAGAAGTGTATGCTTTTCAGCCCCGTGGCTTTGTGCAGAAAGTGCATAAAAACTAGGTGTGTAGGTTAAAGAAGGCATTATATGGTTTAAAGCAAGCACCACGTGCTTGGTATGAAAAGATACATGCCTATCTGATTGCACATGGTTTTGAGAACAATCCAACTAAAAGCATCTTATATGTTAAGTGTGCTAATGATGTACTTCTTATCATTGTGGTGTATGTTGATGACATGCTGCTCAATGGTCCTCATGAGAAGCACATTGCTGATTTCAAGGCTGATTTACATGCCTCATTTGCAATGTCTAATTTGGGGCATTTGCATCCTTATTTGGGCATTTAGTTTATGCACATTGATGGTGGAATGGCTTTGTGTCAAACAAAATATATTGACACATTATTGCAGTGTTTTGGTATTGAAGATTGTAAACCTATTGCTACTCCTATGGAGACAAGTTTATGACTGAGTCTTCATGATGCTGGAGATGCATTTAATGTTGTTCTCTATCAGCAAGCTCTTGGATGCTTGATTTACTTATGCATTACTCAGCCAGATATTCAGTTTGTTGTCTCACAGATGAGCAGGGTTATGCATTGCCTAGGAGTCAAGCATTGGCAAGCGGTTAAGCGCATTTTTTGCTACTTGAGTAGTACTCGGCTACTTGGGTTGTTTTATCCCAAGGGGAGATCACTACCACCAGATTTGCATGATTTTTCTGACTCTGATTGGGCTGGTTGCTATGACACTCATGTGTCCACTAGTGGCCTTTGCTTCATGCTTGGTAGCTCATGTATATCTTTGTTGAGCGAGAAGCAATGTACTGTGGCCACTTCCAATTGTGAGGCTGAGTATAGGGCAGCTTTCACACCGACTATTGAGTGTGTGTGGCTCAGACACCTTTGGCTGATTTGGGTGTTGGTCAATCTTCTGCGACCACCATCTTCACTGACAGTCAGAGCGCATTGGCAATTGCGAGGAACCCTATGTTCCATGCTCGTACTAAGCACATTAGGTGCATTATCATTATTTCACGGAGAGGTTCTCTGCTAGGGAGATCAGCTTGGCATATGTGCCAACGCAGGAGAACATTGCATTTCTTTTCACGAAGGCTTTGCCTAGGGAGAAGTTTGAAGCTTTCCGCAAAGCTTTGGGCTTACTTCCTTTTGTGGAGTGATTTCCACATAGCTTGTCTTTTCCTTATACATGAGTGCCAGCTCCTTGTTCACCGCATCACTCCCAGGGGGGATTTGTTGATATATTTAGGTAATGATGTGTGTGAACACAGTAGGACCGTCGAGGCACTTTTTTCCCTCTTTAGGAGGTTTTTTCCCCAGCTTGTATATATGCCTATTGCCCTAACGGGCTACTTATCTTTGTACATTCTAGTGGTAATACATTCAGTATTGTGTGTTTTGCTCCAAGCTTATTCTACTTCCTTGTGTTGTTCGTGTGCTTCCGCAGATGTCTAACTCCAATAAGTTCATCATGTGCAGAGTTAGGAACACATCTATATGAACTTTGAAATTTGCATATGTTTGATTCATAATGAAAATTTTCTTACAAGCATGTATTTTCTTTTATTTCATGCTTAAGAGCATTTATAGGAACTTTATCCCTTTCATTATCTTCTACCATGTTTCCATCTTTGTTAAAATGAGGTTTTTAATTAGAATCATTTGAATCCCACTTCAAATGGAAGTGTTCATCATGCTCAGACATCAAAACACACTCATCTTTATTCTCCATGGTAAAATCATTCCTTTTTTACTGAGTTCCGAAAGTTATGAAGTCTGCTTCTTTCTCCAATCTTTCGAGGAACTCTCCATCATCATCACTTTCCAAATCCACTTGCCCTTTCTCATGGAGTGATTCAATGTCACCAAAATTAAGAAAATCCTCTTCATCTCAATCATTGAACTCCCCTGTCTGTAAGAATCTTTATAGACTTTATATTCATCCTCAAAAACATTTTTAGGGCTTTGGATGTCGTCCAATGTCAATTGAAATTTTTCATTCAAACGCTCACTATAGTGTTCTATACCTACTTCAGTTCTCTCTTGACTGTTGTCCTCAACGGATATGCTTAGACCACATTCTTCATCCATCTCATCGATCATCGGCTCTTGGTCAAGTGCATCCTCACATACGAATCCTTCTACAGCTATAGTTGAATCAACTGATTCTTCATTCGATTCATAGTGGCTAAATCTAGCCTCTTGAGTGGAGTCATAAATTACTATCTTTTCATGCTCACCCTCACTCGGTACAGATTCTTCATGAGATTTGTGATGCATTTCTATGAGTGTTTCATTTGACATTTCATACTTAATATCATCCTCGTAGGAACTCAACTTAGCATGATTGTTATTGACATACATATCACTGTATGAATGAGAAATCGACAACTTATTTTCATCCTTCTCATGATCATTCTCATACCCCTCTTTGTGGAGTGTGGCATCATCTACATACATATCACTCTCTAGAACTCCAACTAGTGGTTTATCCTCTATCATATAAGTAGGATCATTGTCGTGCATCTCAGGACATATATCTAATGTAGTATCACTCAGAGGAATATTAGAAACTTGATCTTTAATTGAGTTATTGTCATGATGAGCATCACACTCATCATGTGTGGCATGCATATCACTGTATGAATGAGCAGTTGATGACTTAGTTTCATCCTTCTCATGATCGTTCGGATGCCCCTCTTCGTGGAGTGTGGCATCATCTACATACATATCACTCTCTAGAACTCAAATTAGTGGTTTATCCTCTATCGTATAAGTAGGATCATTGTCCTGCATCTCAGGATATATATCTAATGTAGTATCACTCAGAGGAATATCTAAAACTTGATCAATAATTGAGTTATCCTAATGACGAGCATTGCACTCATCATGTTTGGCATGCATATCACTTTTTAGAGAACTACTTATTGACATCTCCTTGATCTTGACATCATTTTTGTTGACATCATTTCTGTTGACAATTTCTTCATGTTCATCTTCAGATATTGTAGACATCTTTGTCTTTTGCATTATTGTATATCTTAGTTTAATATTTGTATAATTACTTCTTATGAGATGGGAGGAGTTTGTTGGACCAGAAGAAGCTTCATATTGATTTCTTGTTTGAGTATCTTGATTTTTTATTTGATTTGTTTTTTAATTCATTGGTATTTGGTTAGCTTCTCCTATCTCCTTTACTCTTTCCCTCATTAGGGTTTGTACTTTTGGCACACTTAAAGATGTATTTATTGCAAAGATATCTATTGTCCCATCACAACTTAAAGGTTTAGGGTTTGTATCATTTATTATTATTGGTTCTTCTTGACAAACCTCAATATGACGGGTGGACAGCACCATCATTGTAACTGCATTATGCTCGGCAATCTGAGAATTTGAGTTCTCTATCTCTCAGTCTCCGTATATCTTTGTCTGCGTTTTTCTCTCAACTATGTCTATACGTCTATTCCATTGTGCTGTTATTTTCTTACAAGAGCTATTTCAACCATCCCTGCATTTGTGTTTCTTGTGTGTCTTTCTCACTTCTACACACAGTTAATAGTGGCATCAGAGCAAGTTCAACTCCTTAAGTTTTGATTTTTTGTATTATGGTGCATGTGCACTTTTAGCAATGCAAATCAATTTTAGATCATAGAACATTGATTTTAAGTATCCAAAATGCATTTCCAATAGTTGCATCATGCATTGGACTCTTACCCCATTTTGAAGCCATTCGTGCAGTCAAAAGTGCCATCAAAGTGGTCGATTGTGAGCTGAAATTTCAGCATTCATTTGAACTTTCATTGAAGTAAAGCTCTTGTCACATTCTTGTTCTTTAGTGAAATGGGGGGGTAGAAAATACTTCTTTGGCATGCTTCAAGTTGAAGATAAGACTGATGAGCCCAACTATCCAATGTGGTCTTACATGATGAAACATGCTCTTGTTGCAAAACAACTATGGAACATAGTGGCAGATGTAGATCGAAGACCCCCAAGTTCTTCGAGTTCAGAATCTACTATCACATATGGAGTTTCTTCTTCAAGTAAAGTGGTTACTCCTTCTCCACCTATATAGGAGCAATATAGATGGGATGGAAAAGATGCTCAAGCTCATGCATTGATTGCACTTTCTCTCAAGCATCATTAGTGAAGTATTTGAGTGGGGACGGACCACAGTGGACTCTCCTTCTCGCGAGCCCCACGAGGATACCCATGCCACACATAGTACTATGCACAGAGGCTATAGAATAATTAGGAAACACACAATACACGTACCACAAACACATATTTCTTAGGTCATACAAATGCACTCGAACATCCAATCAAGGTCTAACCGGGCCACTATATGTTTTATTAAAGAACATATGCAAAAGTGTCTAGTATGGCCCTTTCACATGGACACTAAACAATCTCCCACTAAAGGCCAATATGGCCAAAGTGACTATGGGATAAAAATAAAGAATGATAAAGAATACCTTAGTGTAAGTATACAAACTATACCTCCACCTTATGGGGATGTTACATAATATACAAGTAACTCTATAAGATCATGAATCAAGTAACTCCCATCAAGTGACAGCCATGTCAAAATCTATCTTGTGGTAGAGCTTTAGTCAAAGCATCTAAAGCATTATCTTGAGTATGAACCTTCTCAAGAATAATGCACTCAATGGCTAAGCAATCTCTAATGAAATGATATCTCACTTCAATGTGCTTGTTCTTTGCATGATAGACTAGATTCTTAGCCAAATCAATGCCACTTTGACTATCACTAAGCAAATGAGGTACATGCTGAGGTCGAGCCTTATCAGAAGCAAGCCAAATCAATGCCACTCGTACTATCACTAAGAAAATGAGGTACATGCTGAGGTCGAGCCTTATCAGCTACCTTACATGCCTCACTTGCTGCAACATACTCTGCTTTTGTGATGGAAACAATTGTACATTCTCAAAGATAAGAAATACAAGAGATAGCACGTCCAGCAAAATGAAAAATGTGTCCTGATGTAGACTTATGATTGTCTACACAACTAGCATAATTAGAATTTGTGTAACCAATAATGAATGCTTTCCATCTACCTAAACATAGACACTTGTCCATAGTGCCACTCAGATATCTCAAAATCATCTTGATCGCTTCCCAATGCTTCTTGCCATGATTAGACATATATGTGTTGACAACTCCCACTACAAATGAAATTCTAGTCTCGTAGTTACCATAGCATACATGAGATTACCAACCGCAAACTCATAAGGAATTTTGTTCATGGATTCCTTTTCCTCATTTGATTTTGCGCAATCATCCTTGCTCAATTTCACATATGTGGATAAAGGTGTATGCAATGCCTTTCCACCTTGCATATTGAACATGTGAAGTACTTTGGATATATACTCACTTTGAGACAAGTATATGTATCTTTTACTCCTATCACGAGTAATGCGCATGCCAAGAATATATTTGACATCCCTTAAATCCTTCATATCAAATGTCTGACTCAACTTCTTTTGGAAAATTGACAAGTCATATGAGGACTTCCGAGCAATCAACATATCATCAACATAAAGTATCAAGCATATCAAGCTTCCACCTGAGCATCTCTTTGTGTAGAGACAATAATCCTCATTCCTTTGAGAATAACCTTGAGATTTCATAAAAGCATCAAAATTTTGGTACCATTGTCTATAGGAATGTTTAAGTCCATATAAGGTCTTCTTGAGCTGACAAACTGGACTTTCTTTTCCAAGAACTACATAACTACTGGTTTTTCCATATTAATCTCATCGATAAGATCTCCATGTAAGAAAGTAGTTTTCACATCCATTTGGACTAGGTCTAAGTCCTCCATTGCAACGAATCCAAGCAACATGCACAAGGTATTCATCTTGAGCATTGAAGAGAAGATTTCCTCAAAATCAACACCATGTTGTTGCTTAAATCCCTTTGGAACAAGTCATGCTTTATACTTTGGAGAAGCACTATCTGATGTGAATTTCAGCTGATATACCCATTTACATGGTAATGCTTTTGTGCCCTTCGGCAAAGGTACTGAATTCCAAGTACCATTCTTGTGAATAGAATCCAACTCACTCTTCATTGCACGCTCCCACTTGACATGATCCTTTGTCTGCATAGCCTCTTTATAGCAAGAAGGCTCACCAACATCTGTTAGCATGACAAAATCCAAACCTAGAACATATCTATCATGTGGATGTGAGACACTTGTGGAGTGTCTCAATGGTTGTTGAACAATAACATTTGTAGACTAATCTGATCGGACATTCTCTTGGACATCCCTATGTGCAACATTTTTATGCATGCTTACTAGACGGCTAGTATCCTTAAACACCACTCTTCTCACTTCAACCTCCTTAATGGGTTGTTTATGCATCTTAGACTCATTGAAAATGACATCACTACTTTTGATCACTGACCGTGTTTCAAGAACCCATAAGTGGTATCCAAATTGTCGTTCTCGACCATATCCAAGAAAAATGCATTTCTTTGACTTATGGTCCTACTTTTTTCTGAGATTTTTGGGTATATGAACATATGCTTCACACCCAAGAACTTGAACATAATCATAATATGTTGGATTCCCTGTCCACAACTCTTTTGCCACTTTAACCTTTGGCAGTACTAGGTGAAAGGATAATCATGTGAACTATGGTCAATATTGCTTCTAGCGAAAATATTTGTGAAAGGTTTGCATGATGCAACATAGAAACTACTCTATCTTGAATAGTCATATTCATCCTTTTAGCTACACCATTCTGTATTGGGGTATAAGGAGCTATAAACTCTCAGCGAGTTCCTCTAGACTGAGAGAAAAAGTTGACTTCATGCGAGGTATACTCACCCCCATTATCTGAACATAAAGCCTTAAGCTCAGTTCCTTTTTTAGTCTCAACTAAAGCAAACCATTTTTTGAAAATAGGGAATACCTCATCCTTCAATTTGATAGGATATACCTAGACTTTCTAGTAGCATAGTCTATGAAAGTGAAAAAGTAAAGAGAACCACCTAATGACCTTGTGGGCATAGGACCACACACATCTGTATGAATGAGATCTAAAGGCTGAATTGAAGAGTCAATGTGTGTTTTATGCACATTCCTAGTTTTCTTTCCATATTGACAATGCTCACAAAATGAAAAATCAGAGAAAGATAACACAAGTAAGTAGCCAGAATGAGAAAGATTTCCAATTCTAATATGAGATATATGGCCCAAAAGACCATGCCAAATACAAGCAATTGGTTGTCTAATAATAGCTAACAAGTGTTCTTTCTATGATACAAATAAAGGATAAAGTGATCCAACTTCACTTCTTTTTGCAATAATCATATTGCTCTTTGATATGTGAAAGGACTGAGCATAGAAAATCACCTTGTAACCAAGGCCATGAAGTTGACCAACTGACATCAAACTAGGTGATAATTGAGTTACATGGCATATATTATGCATAGTAAATTTTGAACCATCAATGAACTGCACAACCACATCTCCAATCCCAACAACATCACACTGGTAAGAGTCACCAAGTTTCACAGTACTAAGAGACTTTGCTACATAAGTAGAGAACCATTCTCTATGTGGTGTCACATGGAAAGAAGCACCAAAATCTAACAACCACGTATGGGAAAGAGAATCAGCCATAAGGGCTTCAATAGGCATAATACTATCAAGTGTTAATACATCAGCATCATTAGAAATAACATTGATTTCTTCAATCTTCATAGTCAAAGTAGATGGTGTAGATAGTTGTTCAACATGCCCATCAACATTCTACCCGTTACATTTAGCATTCTTTAATGCATAGCAGTATTTCTTCATGTGTCCTTTCTTATGAAAATAATGGCATTTGATATCCCTCTTCCTTGATTTAATTCTACTCTTATTTCGTTGACCATTCTTTTCCTTGTTCTTGCTCCTACCATGTTGTTGATTCTTTCCTTGATAAGAATCATGAACATTATATGCATCTCCACTCTCAGTGCCAACCATAGATTTTCTATGAATCTCCTCACTCAAGAGTGCTCATATATGTCATCATAGAATAGTTTACTACCAAGTGCACTATTGTTAATAATTGTGCAAAATGTATCCCATGATGATGGCAAGGTACATAACAATAAGACTGCTTTTATTTCATTATCCACCTCCATTTTTTGAGCCTATAACTGGAAGAATATAACATCAAACTCATTTAGATGAGCAACAACACTATCTGTGTCCTTCATATGAACATATAACTTTCTCATCATATACACTTTATTTTTCTTTTTCATATGTATTGCATAATTTCTTCCAAAGCTCCTCTGCACCTTCATAGTCCAATATTATAAAGTAAACATTATTTGCCAGGTGCAATCAAATGGTAGACCTAGCCATTTCATCCAACTCATCCCAATCATCATGATCCATATCAACAAATTTCTTCGAGATTCCATTTATTGTCTCGTCTGAATCAACATATCTTTTATTTGATTCTTCCATAGAGCAAAGTTTGTGCCATCAAATTTCTGGATCTCAAAATGGTCTTTGCCTTGCAAGTTATAGCTCCTCTTGGCAACACTAGCACTAGACCTAGATCCACCAGACATGCCTGA
The DNA here is from genome assembly GCA_020310875.1 of Ceratopteris richardii. Taxonomy (NCBI): domain Eukaryota; kingdom Viridiplantae; phylum Streptophyta; class Polypodiopsida; order Polypodiales; family Pteridaceae; genus Ceratopteris; species Ceratopteris richardii. The sequence goes on along the minus strand of CM035417.1, from coordinate 104,402,416 downwards.
GATTTCTGATGCCATGATGAAAGAGAACTGATTAGAATGAAAATGGATGTAGAATAGTCCAAGCACCACTAAGGCTCAAGAAAGGATGACCAAGTGTTGGATTCTAGGAAAAATCAATAGTCTCCTTAGAAAAATGGATTAATGAATAGTATTGACCAACCAAAAGGATTATGTGAGAGTGAATGTACTCATATCAATAAGTGTATCAAGGAGCAAGTCGACCACTGTATAGTTGGCAAAACCAAAAGAAATCTTAAAAAAAAATTCCTAAAGTCTCCTCAGCAAAATGAGCATTTGATAAGTGCCAAAATCTCATAAAACGGCAATTACTGACATGGATATCTAGATAGTGAATCACTGACTCGACTGCATATAATGAGTTACCTAAAAGAAGCCAACTAGGCTTATCGAGCATCTATGAACAACTAGCATACATCTCTTCTGGTGAGGATGGGTAAGTCTTCCACTTGCATCATTGAAGAAACCCGACATCTAGGTGTCTCCCAGGTAAGAAAACCTCACCATAACCCTCTATCAAACGTTGTGGGAGCGATTCATGATGGCTGGTGGATCAAGTCAACCGTCTCGATAACGGCGCATGTCGGGTGCTTGGGGCAACCTCAAGTGCGGTGGGAAAACTCAAGAAAGGATTAGTGGTTCAAAAATTTTGTCATTGCATCAAACGATTTGCCAACTATGTTCCAAGCTAGACGAGAAGTTTCAATCCAACACAAGTGTTAAATGATCGCACTCAAGGAGACTGTCAAATTTATAAAACCTTTGGCAAAAAGATCAGTTTTTATATCAATTGAACAAAATTCTTGTGCAAAAGAATTTGAGTTGCATCAATATGCTTTGGAGCTCAAAAGAGTATATGAAATATATAAGTAATCATATTTTCTTTTTTTAGAATTGCGTGCAAGAAAAACCACAAAACTTATCTCTTATAACCTTCGGGGTTTGAAAACAATCACAACAACACGTTATCATCCATTCAAAGTATATGTCAAATCAAAAGGTATGGAAAGGTTCTACTACTTGATCTCGCACAATTGCTTTTAATGATTTTGAAAAGCAAAGTAAGGTTTGGTTTGTTTTTCCCACGCTTACAACCCTTGTGGCTTTCAGATTTTTACAAGAAAATTAATTTTTTATTGGACCAGTAAGTATTAAAGGCTTTTCGAATGTGTATATCTCAAAGAAATGTCTGTTAACTTTGGACCTTATTTATGAAGTGTACTAAAACTTGTTTGCATTCTTGATGAACTTCCTTCGGATAGTCAATAGCTTAAATAAGTTTGCTAAAACTATATTATTTTAGTAGCGATGAAAATATATGTTGCAAAGTGAAGTGCGAAACAACTTTCATGCAAGAGAGCAAGGATTATGACCACCACATGCTAGAGAGATGACTCTCCTCCCAACCAAATGCCTATATATATAGCTCTCTCCAGGGGACTGCCTTCTTGGGCAGGTGGATACTAACCATCCATGTGTCAGCCATGTAACTACATGTGCGCCAAGTGTCCTAGTTAACTCGAGTTAACTCAAGTGGATGCTTCTAGAAGGCTCTAGATCTCTTTGGGCAAAATACTCTCCCCATGTCTCCCATGGGGATTGAACCCAAGACCTCTTCCTTCACATCCTTGAGACTTAACCACTAAGCTAAGTGGATCACTTGTTCACAAGAGCACAAGACCTCCTAGTAAGTCTAAACTCGAGATCTTTGGTCATACACACAGATGACCAAACGGTATCCGATTTCAGATCTTTCTGAACCGGCCAGACCCTTGGATCGTAGACTTACATTATTACATTCTTCTCCCCTTGGAAAATATTTTCGTCCTCGAAAATAGAGCTATATACATACTGTAGGCAACCCCCGAGCCTCATGTTCTAAACTAGAAGAACATAGTCATGTTCTAGAACTGGAAGAACATGTCTCATCTCTGTGGTGGCATCCCTGCCCAAATGATTGAAAAAACTATGTGATTTTGCACTTTGATGAACGGGACAAAGTACAAACTAGTGAAGAATAATGAGAGTGGATCTAAAAACATCCCTGGCCAATTCATAGTTTCTAGATGTGCGATCTAGGCACAAACATGTGAATTGGGTGGATTCAAATTACTAGTCCATTTTTAGGCATAACTGATGCATGAACTTAGTAATGAAGGTGGGATTCGTATCCCTCGCAAGTCTTTAAGAATTCTTGATTCATTTTGTTTTGGAGAACTTGAAGTTTGGTTGTCCCATACATCTACTTAGATGTTTGTACAATGGTTTACTTTGATCCAACAGTTACTTGATTTTTTCACCCGACTAGAGGACTACTTTTTCCTAATGAGTTTAAAAATCCTTTGTAAACTGCAGAAGAAAGTTTACCATTTCGGTGGAATCAACCATACTAACTTCACCAATTCAAATTCAAAATGAAAATTGTCCAACTTAGGACACTTTTCTCAAAGACTCTAACTGAAAGTTCTTGGGAATTGTCAATCTAATGAGCAATTCCTAACTTCCCTATTCTAGAGTATACTGGACTCTAGGAAATCATTTATGCTATAACTTGAAGAAAACTCAAATGAATAAGTCCACTTAGACTTATCATCTATTGAAGATTGAAAAGGTTCTTGTACATAACATCTATCTAGGATGTTCAAGTTATCTAATTCTAACCGGCTAACCCTGGTCTTTTGCAAAAGGAATCAGATACCATGTCCGAGCCAATTCCAAAAGATTTGGAAAGCGGAAAGAAATAATTAAAACTCTGTACAACCAATTCAAACTTCGAACACATGTAAACTTGCTATGAGTCAAAGTCTAGTTGACTTAGGACTTTAACTTCTGAATGATCTATTTCAACAAAGATTTCAAGCATTTTCTTTATCTTTAAGAGAAATAAGCTGGATTCTCAAAAAGATTCAAAGCAACTCGAAAACATCATCCAACCACAAGATACTCGTGTGGAAAACCAACATCAGTGTGTCGACCCACTGAGGTTCTATCGATGAGTTTAGTTTTCAAATAATGCTTCACTTGAGACTAAGTTCAAATCCAATTCAGTCTTTCTGACACCTTACTAGTAATGCAATTCTTGTGCATTTCTTTGAGTCAAAAGAGTGAATTTACTAAGTTTCACTAGGAACTTGATACACGACTTAGTCAATTAAATCTTTAGTTGAAAAGATCAACTATCTTGAGATCCTTCTTGAATTTAAACTCCTCCTTTGAAGTTTTAATTCCCTTGAAAATAAAACCTAACTTCAAGATCCAAACGAAGACTAAAAGATAATCATCATCTCATGGTCCGATGTCCCATACTATCTTTCCTACGTCAATCTGAGTATAAAATTTGGTGTCCCATACCACCCTATTTTATACTCACATTGACATGTGAGTGAATTTTATCCTAAAGTCTACAACATCTCTTGATAGAGAACTTTCTAGCTTAAATTCTTGACAAGAATTTCGCAGTTTTAGGCACTATCTCTATCTTGATATTCTAGGTTTTAATCCCTTGACATGATCGTTTCACGATCTTGTGCTTAACCTTGGGAACTTGAAAACCTTTAATAGAATATCTCCAATCCTTTTTGCTAGGATTTTTAAATAAAAACCAATCAGAATTCCAAGTTCTTGAATTTCTCAAATTCAAGTTCAATTGGCTATTCTTGACCAATTTTGTAGCGACAAGAGCTTTTGACTTCTTGTCTTTAGATTCCTTTCTACTAATGCTTTTAGGTACCTATCCTGGCCAAGAATTTTATAGGAATCTCTCTACTGCTTAAGTCTAAGCATCCGCTCATGCTCTTTGGATTTGTACCAAAATCCCTTTAAGGATAGGCAAACACTTATGTTTTACCTTCCACGGACTTAAGTACCATCTTCACGGTTGCAGACTACATTTTTGGAATTCCTTCACTCTGTTCATACTTTGGAACACCTTACTTTTTTTTCACAATTTTCCATTCGATAAATGGAACTTGAGTGAAAAATTCCTAATGGAATTTTTACTACCAATACTTGGGCAGAGTAGTTATAATCACACATTCTTGTACAATCATGGCCAAGTTTGATGAAATCTAGTTGATACTTGCGACAAAAATAAAGACTTAGTCTTTATCTTTTAAGATCTCTTAAACTATCTTAAGCTTCTTTGCTTACCTGCAGGATTTTAGAGATCTTTCCCTCAACTTAAGTCCAAGCATTTTCTAATGCTTTTCAGATTCCAAAGCTAAGAATCTATGATATACCTTAAGGTTATATCACTTATTTGGACTTAAATACCAAACCTGGTGGTTAGGGATTTGCTGAGAACTACTTACTATAAAACTTCTCTTGAAAGATGCTAGTCTCACATCTGGGGAGATTTTTTCTTTCAAGAACCTTTTGATTCCTACCAAGGAATCAAGTAATACAAAGCTAATGATTCATCTTGGAATCTTTTGCTTTCCAGTCAATGATTCATCTTGGAATCTTCTGCGTTACTAGAAAGATTTTCAAAAGGAATTCTAGACTTTTGGATAAGACCAAGACTTAAGGCTTTGCTTGTCCAAAAGATATTCTCATTTAACTAATGAAATAGTTAATTGGACTCTTTCATTAGCTTATCTTTAGGAAATGGCTTAATTTCCAAAGATTTACTTTGCTTGGGTCTCTTCAAGGCTTTACCACTTGAAGCTAATCTTTTAGGAAAGAACTTGTTTCCTAAATTGTCTTTAGGAAATATCATGATTTCCTAAGATTGTTTCAAAAATGAAAATAATTTGAATCATTTCATTAATTGTCATGACTTTAGGAAATTACTTGATTCCTAAAGATCAATTAATATTTATCTTGGTTTCTTTTTTAAGCCTTTAGCTTAAATAGAATCAAGCAAGTTTCCTTCAAAAGTTTTTGCGTCAATTGAAGACCTTGCATCATTCCTCGAGATGCATTTTTGGAAACTAACATCTATGAACACTAGAGTTCCAGGGATTCTAGAAGTTCAATACTTCTACTTATTTTCATCAATGTTTGATAAATAATAAAGTATTAAACCTTTCAAAATTTGATGAACTTACAAGTTTCAACAGAAACTTCCTTACTTGGATGCATGAACATGAACATCCAAAAACAACTAAATCCTCGTTAGTTGCTAAGAATGTCTAAGTTTCTTCCCAAACTTAGACTAAGCATGCACATTGGAAAGTAGCTCTATTTTCTTGGCATCTTAATGACAAGAAAAAATGAATACTTACTTTCAACATGCTTTCTTTTCCTCAGAAAGACTCCTACTAAGTGGTACCTATGTATCACTTTTTTGAAAAAAATAGACTAGATACCTAGTTGCATGATGGTCAAGATCCTTGCAACTAGGTAATTTTCTATTTTTCCACCTCGCTAAGTCAAGTTAGAAAAAGAAAGGAATGAAAGTATACGTGTTCAGCTACTTACCAAAAGATCATGCGTATGCTCATGCATCTACTTGCATGCAAATGCATGTATGCAAATGCCCATTCTTGGGTGCAAATGCCCATTCTTGGGTGCAAATGCCCATTCTTGGGTGCAAATGCCCATTCTTGGGTGCAAATGCATGTGAGTACATGCAAGTGTAATGAACTTAAGCAAATCTCAAGCTTATTAGGTATGCAAACAAGCATCCATGCAAAAACAACCTGCTTGCTATTCTGGCAAAAGGTAATTATTCAAGTGCATGAACTAGAGAATTAACTACCTTTCCCAAGCAAGTGCAAACTTGATGTGCATATAACATTCTTTTATGCACAAATAATCTTCTGATTTTTGTGCATGAATGGAAATAGAAATTTCAATTGCATTCCTAAAACTGAAAAAGTACTTTGTATACTTTTGTGTCATTTCAATACCGTTTAGTTCTCTAATTAGCTTTCATGTTGAGATAATCATAATTGGACTACGCTTTTAGTCCTAATTAATGCATCCTAAATGAAAGCATTCGAGCAAACAAATATCAAAATGAAAACATAATTTGGAAAATACTTAGCTCCACACAGAGCTACGTCCTTCCCTTGATCCTTTGGAAGAGCTATTCTCTAAAGACTTTGGTCCGAATTCAAAGTTGGTTTGACTTTGATCACCAAAGGCCTCCGGATCTTCACTCCACAGCTCCACTTCCTTCAAACTTTGCTCAAAAACTTTAACTTTCTTTGGCTTTGACCACCACAGATATATTCTTGGACTTGGCTTGATCTCATGGATAGAGAAGAAGTCTCTTCTATTGACGATGTGGGTTCAAGCCTCGGCTCTGCTAACGTCTGCATATGTCCATCAATTAAATGTAGTAGTGACAACCTTCGGGTTTGATTGTGTCACTCTAATCCTTGAATTCTGCAAGAGAAGTAAATCTCTAAGAACTTGAGACACCGAACACCGTTGCCAACTTGGCCAACTTGGATATGCGAGATGCTTGGCAGGCTGGATGTGATGGGATCGAATCCTGGGTTTTACGAAGGATCTTCAGTCTTTTTGGCCCTCGCCTGAAGGCTTCTCAATAGAATCAGCGAATGTAATGATCTGCTCTCAATAATAGACATGTGGACATTTTTACTCGTAGATACAGCCGCACTTCCCAGACGGAAGGCTTGTCAATAGAGAAGCACTTTCCTGACGCAGGGTTGCGAGTTCGAATCTTCCACGGGCTCAAGTACAGATAGTCTCTTCAGCTTTTGCTCCTGGATGAATAATTCTTGGGCGGCGAATTCAGATTTAAAGTTTTTGCAGTGATAAGTCACGAACAACACCTTCTTGGCTAAGGTGGAAATCCATGGATGGAAGAGGTCAAGGGCTCAAAACCCATCTCCCGACCTGCAGGAACCTCCTTTTTCCGCCTGGATGAAGCCCTTTTTCATCCCTGACTTTGGATAATATTATATGCTCGCGAGCGTCTGTGGGCTTGTGGATAGCCTAGAACTCTCTGCATGAGAGGTTTTGAGTTCGAGCTCCCACGGGCGCACAACAGAAGTTACCACTTCATCTTTTGCACACAGATATAGTTACTTCTCTGAGGCTTCTTCAGCGTGAAACTGTCATCAAGTATTGTTGGCCCCGGCAGATGCTCACGATTGGCGCTTGGGTTTCTGGATAGAATAGCTACTTAGCTATGGTCGGGTGGGGAGATCGAATCCCACGCATGCACACAATGGATAAACTCAATCTTTTGCTAATCTATTCTCTGAGCTAAAGCTACGGCCGCCATGATGACTTCAGTATTGTACGTCAAAACAGCCGCGAGCCGATATTCGGAAGAGAACTATGCACGCAAAATGTAAGGAGCAAAATGATCTAGGAGAGCTATGGAGAGAGTGGCTCTGATACCAATGCAAGAGAGCAAGGATTACGACCACCACATGCTAGAGAGATGACTCTCCTCCCAACCAAATGCCTATATATATAGCTCTCTCCAGGGGACTGCCTTCTTGGGTAGGTGGATACTAACCATCCATGTGTCAGCTATGTAACTACATGTGCGCCAAGTGTCCCAGTTAACTCGTGTTAACTCAAGTGGATGCTTCTAGAAGGCTCTAGATCTCTTTGGGCAAAATACTCTCTCCATGTCTCCCATGGGGATTGAACCCAAGACCTCTTCCTTCACATCCTTGAGACTTAACCACTAAGCTAAGTGGATCACTTGTTCATAAGAGCACAAGACCTCCTAGTAAGTCTAAACTCGAGATCTTTGGTCATACACACAGATGACCAAATAGTATCCGATTTCAGATCTGTCTGAACCGGCCAGACCCTTGGATCGTAGACTTACATTATTACATTTCATACGTACGAGACTTGGACTTAAACTTTTCTTATCACATAACATCTCTACACATTACAGTAAGACCGAAAACGTGCAGAGAACGACAACCTATTCAGCATGCATTATAATAAATAAATAAATAAATAAATATATATATATATATATATATATATATATATATATATATATATATATATATATATATATATATATATATATATATATATCGTCACACATTCCTTGCTTGAAATAAACTTAAAATAATAAAACATTTGACTGAAATTGACCTTGTTATCATAAAAATATCTCATTCTGTAAATTATTTCATCACTTCATCGTAAACCCAATACGTACATATGATTCTCTTCATCATATCCAATGTACGAATCTCATATAGTTTAAATGGATCTATGATATAAGAGTGCAAAATCACATACTATTCATGCAATACTTCGAAGACGTTTAAGTGGTATCAAAAGTAATATTGCAATTAAACAAAATATCGACTCATCATAATAAAATGATTTAACATTTCTGAGACAAACCATTTGCGCGCAGAAGTCAAGCACAGAAGATCATCTTATTTTTCAGCAAATTATAGTGCTAATATATAGAGAGAAAATGCATCCTTTGATGTAAGCGCAATACAAGAACTTACATGGCATACACAAAACTGTTAGCGGAAGGCAATTTATACACATTGTCATTTAGCATCATCGTAATCTCAAAAAAAAATTATAAAGGAGTTGAGAATATCGAGGTTCATCTCTCTCACCCGGTTGTACATCTAATTATAGTGTCAGCTTGAGTGTTACTCTGATTTCACATGAATATCTGTCTTCACTTCCCCTCTGTTATGAGACCTATCAACAATCTTGCATGCATGAAAAAAATAAAAAATATGTAAATGTTTCGTGGCACAATTGCCGAAGCTGTTTAGAGGTGCATGATTAAACAAAATTCAAATAATAGGAAAAAAAACTTTTGACTTGTTTCTGCCAAGTTTCAACAAAATACACAAATACTATCATAAGATCACTCAGCATCCGCTTCAAAGAAGATGATGCCATATGTATTCTTATGTTATATTTTTCTGTAGATATCAGAACATAACCTGTAAATCTTAACGCCAAAAAACTTGTTGTAAGAGTAAGCGGATTAGAAGATGTCGGAATGATTCAGGTGACTTCGGTGAAGAGTTATGTGAAGGATTCAAGCAAGAGTAAAAATATTTGTTCATCTATGCAATGATTTGACATCTATTCGTAATATTGATGCATCAGACATTATATGTGCTGAACGACAGAAAATTAAATCAAACACATGCTAAAGAACTATAGTATCTAACGTATCTAATGATTTGACATCTATTTGTAATATTGATTCATCAGACATTATATGTGCTGAACGACAGAAAATTAAATCAAACACATGCTAAAGAACTATAGTATCTAACGTATCTAACTTCGAGAATAGAGAAGCAGAAACTGCGCGATGAATACGTGTAATTAGAAATTGTATTAGATATAAAACCTCCTTACATGTCCACTTAGCATAGCAGAATTCAATCACAGTACCTCTTTCGCTAATCTTCGAAGACTTTCTCAGACCATCATCGCTATCGTCACATTAATCTCCTACTCATCATGTGTCAAGTCTCGAGTCCTCAGATAATCAATCAACATGTACCTCCCTGGTATCTTCTTCAAGCTTCCTCTGTCCTTTCTCTCTGCCAGCATTTCTTCATAAAAGTATGCACCTCGATCAGATCACAAAAATAGGCCTCTCCTCCCCCGCCTTCATATCTGTCGTTCAAATTTTTCAGAAGCTGGAGCTCTGCCCCCAAAAACGTGCATGCCTCCTCCCCTTTTTCTGGTATGTGTCCGATTCCCCGCATTTGCATGTTAGCTTCCTCCTAAAACAGATGTGTGTGCAACCTTTTTTTTCCCTTTTTTGCATGGGCACTTCTGTTTTTGTTTCACTTCATCATTACCTTTCCTTGGTTAGCTACCACTGCCACTTGGTAATTTTGAGTTAATATAATAATTAATTTTTTAAAGCCAAAACTCCTTTGCCAACCCTAGTATTGATGTTTCGGACTTCGATCAAATCTCTCTTACATTCGTAGCATTTCCGAATCATATGTTTTGTTTTGGAAGCAAATGTAGAGATGGAAATCTCTACAACAACGTAAAAAGGCTTTATGCAAAAAGACAACTGTTTTATCAATGACCACATGGACGTACATAAATCATATCCATAGAAGCGTACATAGTGTGTATGTGCTCAATATATGCAATAAAATGGCACTAAAAGGCTTAATTCATAGCCCAAACACTAGCCAACAACACTTGTAAGTGTCTATCAACTCTGTTCTTTGGGCTTAAAAAACCTGCATAAACTTGTGGTGGCTACTCCCACCATAACTAAAAACCTTTCAAGAAACCTGTGGATTTATTAGTGTGGCTGAAAACAAAGCCCCAAATATGAATATTCTTTGTCAGAGAAGTACAAAAGAGCTCTCTTCATGATGTTCTTGAGCATGTGTAATGTGAACTATCTGCAAAAGTACTCCAAAATAACTCCAAAAATCACCCCAAAAATGCTTCAAAACAGGCTTTGAAAGCAAAGAATGAAGCTTTGAGAGCACAAAACATGTTCAAGGTAATGTAACGTAGTCTTTCCCCTTTCTCAAGAACCACAAGAGTATAGCTTAGTGGCAAGAGACTATTGGTTAAGCACACTCCGGGGGGAACAAACTGGGATGGGTGATCTCTTGAAAAGTACCAGGAATCTTTATCTTCCTTGATCATTGAGGTCCTCCCTCGCATGCAGCCAATGACACCAACAATGACTTCTGTGACTTGGATGACAAGGTATGCTGAGTTCCATGCCTTCATTGCTGCCTTACTCATAAGCCTTGGAGAAAGCCTTGAGTGGGTGGGCGGGTGCTCACTTTGCTCACACAAAAGGAACAAAGATTTTGCATAGAAATGTTGTGATACCAATGAAGTATTTTAGTGGCAATGCACCATAGTGGACTCTCCTTCTCGAGAGCTCCACAAGGATACCTTGAAGTAGAAAATGAGTTCTAGATGCCATAAATAGTACTCCGCACAGAGGCTATAGAATACTTAGAAAACACACAATACACAAACCATGAACAAAGATTCCTTAGGTCATACAAATGCGATCAAACATCCAATCTATGGCTGACCATGCCACTATATGTTTTATTAAAGAACATATACAAAAGTGGTGGCCATATGGTCTTTCACATGGACACTAACGATCACAATTAGTTACACACATTTGGTCATGTTTTACATCAAGATAGGGATGGGACACTCTTGCTTCTTTGTATGTCATGCATAATCATGTGTTGCGTACTTGAGGAAGAAACCTGAGGATGTATATGTGGCTCAAAATGATTCTATGGATATGTATGTGATATGAATCAAGGACTTGAAAGAGCAACTGGAGGACATGATTCCTAATGAGATTATCATTGATGCATCACTCATCTCTGTCAGGGGAGCACTAGATTGTGCCCTCTAACTATAATAGAAAAGATTTTGGATTTATACTTGCGATTACAAGAACACCCACATAGGAAAAATAATACAAGGATATGTATCTGATACAAGACATCCCACAATCCGAGACTGATGGGTACAAATAACTGGACTAGAGATGGCATAGGAGATCCCACAACCCGGGATCGTAGGTATGAAACAAGATATCTCGACTACAAGAATTCCCTTTAGGGAGATGAACTAGATATAGGAAATAACTAGACAAGATCTTGCACTACAAGATTACAAGAGGACAAGACAGGAATTTGGGTTTCAAGATGACCTCTTGATATCAAAATGAAGCAAGTAGACAGTCGATCTTAGGGTTTTGCACGTTGCAAAATGGAAACATTGGATTTTCCAAATTTTGAACCAATCATGAGATATAGAAGTCACATGGATGCAAATATTGTCAAAAGGCTAATCATAATATTGATGAGTGTAGAAAGCTTGCTACGCGCATGAAAAGAAGAAGGAATCTCACATGTCTATTATTGAAAATTCTTCAAATGCAAAGAATGATGAAGTCAACAAGGCTCAAGATTGTTGTGCACATTGTTACATATCATTATGATGCATGATTGCATTATAAATGTATGGTTGTGAGTGATGCTGATTCCGATTGGTTCTTTGATCATGGTGCTTCAAAGCACATAACTTCATGAAAAAGTTTTTTTTCATCTTTGAATGATGCACCCGAAAGAGGACATATGTTGTGTGCAAACAATGCCTCTCATCCTATCATTGGACTAGGAGAAATTGAGCTTACTGATGGAAATGGAGGTGTGGTTGTCTTGAAAATGCACTGTGTGTACCCAATATCAAGAACAACTTAATTTCAATTCCTTTGATTGTGAAAGCTAGATTTCATGTACACTTTGTTGATGATAAGTGTATGGTTGATGATTTCAACAATGGTGATATTATCATGATGTTCGATACATTATGCAAAGGCTTGTATCACTTAGATACATACAAGATGGCTACCTCAAATGCCTTGGTTGCTCATACTTCCTCCATGGTTGAAATGGAGCTTTCGCACATTTGTTTTGGTCATCTGAACTTCAATAATTTGCTTTGCTTGCAAAATAAGGACATAGTTATTGGTTTTCCAACACTCAATTCCATTGAAAAGCATGCATGTGAAGGTTGCATTCTTGGAAAAATAACATTCATACACACACTACAAGAAAATTGTAACTTGTTCATAGTGATATATATGGTCTTGTCAAGACTCCATCTTTTGGGAAACATGTATATTTGTTACCTTCATTGATGATGCTACTCACCATACATGGGTGTATCCTATGAAAACAAAGAATGAGGTATTCTCTTACTTCAAAGCATTTTTAGCTATGGCTAAAAATTTTTCTGGAAACAAGCTTTTGACTCTATGCACATATCGTGGTGGTGAATACATGTCACATGAGTTTAATGCTTTCCTTCATGAAAGAGGAATTTCACACCAATGCATAGTGTCATATACACTTAAGCAAAATGGTGTTGCAAGATGTAAAAATAGAACACTCCTTGAAATGGCATGATGTATGGTTAAAGGCCTTCCTCACAAGTTTTGCATGGAAGCCATCACGTGTGCAAAATATGTTTTGAATCGGTGCCCTGCAAAAGTGTTGAGAGTCATCACTCTAGCGAAATAGAGCTGAAAATGTAAAGAATTCCCAGTCAAACATGGCTGAAATTTTCTAGCCAACATGGTTAGAACTGCTATAAATTTTTGGCCACACATGGTTTAACATTTGTGTCAAAATATGGCTGAAAATGAACATGAAATTTGACCCATGTATGACATACATGTTGACGATGTATCAGTTAATGAATTCATGTCTATCAAGAGTGCACAAACTATGTCAAAGTTGTTGAAACAAACTTTTTAGGACAACAAATTGAGTGCACCTTTACTTGGTAGAACAAGATCAAGCTCTTACCATGCACCAACTAATTTTGTGGTATATTCTCTTATTGCAGCAACATATGAAGAGCCACTTACTTTTGAAGATGCATGTGATGATCCACATTGGATGAGTGTTATGCAATCAAAAATGGATTCCATGCATAGGAATGGTTCTTGAAGTTATGTGAATTGCCAAAAGGAAAAAAAGATCATTGGTACAAAGTGGATTTACAAGATTAAGAGAATGTGAAATAGTAGCATTAATCACAACAAAGCTAGATTGGTTGCCAAAGGATATGCACAACAATATGGCATTGGATATGAGGAAACTTCTGCACCTACTTCATGCATGACTACCATTTGTATTGTGGTTGCATTGGCTACCCAATGAGGTTGGAAAGTACATCAGTTGGACATAAAAACAACTTTCTTGAATGGTGATTTGCAAGAAGAGGTTTATATGAAGAAACCTCTTGGATTTGCCATGAAAGGGCAAGAGCATATGGGTTGTCACTTACATAAAGCCTTGTATGGTCTCAAGAAAGATCCACGTGCATGGTATGACAAAATCCATAAGCACTTGATTGCTCTTGGCTTCATATGTAGTCCCATTGAAAGCATACTCTATGTACACAAAGATGGAGCTGATCTTATAGTGCTTGTTCTTTATGTTGATGACATAATCTTGAATCTCTCATGTGATGCAAAACTTGACATCCTTATGGCTGATTTGTAGCACACTTTTGATGTCACTTATCTTGGTCTTTTGAACTACTATCATGGCATCCAATTTATATCCGTTGAGGGAGGGATTATTATGCATCAAGCAAAGTACGTTGAGAAACTACTTCAGCATTTCGAATTGGAGGATTGCAAGCTAGGTTCATAGTTGAGTATTCCAGTGATGCAGTTGAGACTTTTTTTTATCAGAAAGTTGTGGGATGTCTTATATATGCATGCAAAAACAGTGCAGAATATACAGTATGGAGCTTCCTAGTTGAGTCGGTTCATGCATATCCCTGACACGAAGCATTGGCAAGTTGTGAAATGTGTGTTTGGATATCTCAAAGGCCCTTTGAGCTTAGGTCTCTTTTATGGCAATAATATTCAGTCAGGCTTGCATGATTTTATAGATAGTGATTGGGTTGGTTGTTATGATACTCACATGTCACTAGTGGTAATTGCTTATTCCTGGGAGACTCATGCATATCTTGGTTGAGTAAGAAGCAACCCTACAGTGGAGACATCGAGTTGTGAAGCTAACTACAAGGTAGTTTTCACAACTACAATGCAATCTATATGGCTGAGATGCCTATTGATGGATCTTTGCATGGGGATTGATGTTGCTTGGTTGTTGCACAAAATGCAGTGTTGCATGCATGGGCCAAACATATTGAGTTGCATTATCAATATGTGATAGAGCACCTTTATGTAGGATATATTGATTTGGTATATGTACCTACACAGGATAATGTGACAAACAAAGCTCTTCCACGAGAAAAGTTTGAAGCTTAATTTTGCAAAGTTGTAGACTTATTGCCTACTGGGGGCTGATTTGTCACTCCTCTTTAGGGGATTTTGTTACACTTATCTGTTCCTCAAGTAGCTTTGATGTGTATAGTTTCCCTATGCATGGGCACTTTTTACTCTAGTGCTATCTAGAGGTTTTTTCCCCATGTTACCACATACATGATACACTCATATATGGTGATACTTTGTACTTAGGGATATTATTTTTTGCTAGATATTCAGTTTGTTGTCTCACAAATGAGCAGGTTTATGCATTGCCCAAGTGTCAAGCATTGGCAGGCGGTTAAGCGCATCTTTCGCTACTTGAGTGGTACTCGGCTACTTGGGTTGTTTTATCCCAAGGGGGGATCACTACCGCCAGATTTGCATGCTTTTTCTGACTCAGACTGGGCTGGTTGCTATGACACTCGTGTGTCCACTAGTGGTTTTTGCTTCATGCGCTACCATGTATATCTTGGTTGAGCAAGAAGCAGCCTACTGTGGCCACTTCCAGTTGTGAGGCTGAGTATAGGGCAGGTTTCACAGCTACTGTTGAGTGTGTGTGGCTCAGACGCCTTATGGCTGATTTGGGTGTTGCTCAGTCCACTGACACCACCATCTTCACTGACAGTTAGAGCGCATTGGCAGTTGCGAGGAACCCTGTGTTCCATGCTCGCACTAAGCACATTGAGGTGCATTATCATTATGTCAGGGAGAGGTTCTCTGCTGGGGAGATCAGCTTGGCATATGTGCCCACGCAGGAGAACATTGCAGACCTTTTCACAAAGGTTCTACCTAGGGAGAAGTTTGAAGCTTTCCGCAAAGCTTTGGGCTTACTTCCTTTCGTGGAGTGATTTCCACATAGCTTGGAACTTCCTTATACATGAGTGCCAGCTCCTTGTTCACCACATCACTCCCAGGGGGGATTTGTTGATATATTTAGGTAGTGATGTGTGTGAACACTCTAGGTCTGCCGGGGCACTTTTTTCCCTCTTTAGGAGGTTTTTTTCCCCCCGGCTTGTATATACGCCTATTGCCCTAATGGGCTACTTATCTTTGTACATTCTCTAGTAATACATTCAGTCTTCTGTGTTGTGCTCCAAGCTTCTTCTTCTTCCTTATGTTGTTCGCATGCTTCCGCAGACGTCTAACTCCAACAGATGTGAAATCTTTGATTGTCAAATTTATATCTTTGAAAATTTAAGTGTAAATTGTTCAAGTATTATGCTAATTCCAGGACAAAATGGAAGTAAAGGCAAAATATATGTGGAATCAATAGAAGAACTATTGATCGGATCCCACAAATGCACGTACATAGAGGATAGTATAGAAACAAAATCTCACAAAGGCATAAACAGAATAGAAACGAGACAAGAGAATTGACACCAGATTGGGTACAATCTCCCCCCATATACTCTGATGGACAAGTCTATTAGAGCATGCGTATTTCTAGGTATTTTTCATTACATCCTGAATAGAAGATACATGAGGGTGGCACTTCAAAAAGCATGCATTTACGAAAATCTGCTTCATTTACAAAATTGTTGCTTTTCAAGCGATCTATTATTTTTACAAAAACATCGCTTTTTAAAGTGACCTATTGTTTTTAGAAAAAAATAATTAAAATACTATTTTCTAAATATTATTCTAAATATCTGAATAAGTCCATGTGCGTTCACAGCCTCATGAGTCTTCATCTGCTAAGTCAAAACACAAATCACATTATAACCCTCGAGACATTAAAATCCATATAACATTTCATTATTCCATAAAGTATAACACGCCTCCCAGTTGACGAGCAACTGACCTCAGTTGATAAGAATAAAATAGACATGGATGGCCAATTACATGTCCCATCACTGAACAATCATAAGCATGTTCCATGTAAAAACTGTTGATATATTTAGGTAGTGATGTGTGTGAACACACTAGGACAGTCGGGGCACTTTTTTCCCTCTTTGGGAGGTTTTTTCCCCCGACTTGTATATATGCCTCTAGCCCTAACGGGTTACTTATCTTTGTACATTCTAGTGGTAATACATTTAGTATTATGTGGTGTGCTCCAAGCTTCTTCTTCTTTCTTGTGCTGTTTTCGTGCTTTCGTAGACGTCTAACTCCAACAATCGGTATCAGAGCAGGTCGCCGCTTCACTTAGGGTGTCGTCGACACCTCTCTGGTTGCAATCTTGGAATTGCATGAATTTTGGTGAGCATACTCAAGGTGTTTCAAAGATCAAAATAGCTTCGTTTTGTGGCACCGAAATCGCGATCTGAGCTCGTTTCGACCTCTGAATGCATTATCGTAGTGCTTGTGTAGGCTATTTTGTCTTTTTGTGCCAAAGGTATATACCAGTTTAGGTTCGCCAGTATAAGCATCTCGAAGTCTGCTATAGGTTTTGTTGTCAGGATCTTGCTCACGCGAATACAGAGATTACGGACACAGAAAAACACATAGAAAATAGAGGCAACAAGAGACGAGACCGAACGCAAGATTGGGTGCAATCTCCCCCCATGCACTCTGTTCCGACAGTCCACAGAGTGCATGTATTTATAGGACTTTTGATTACGTCGAAAATAGTGGTTACATGAGGGCGGCTTCAAAAAGTAGGCGTGAAACTAAAAGTTAGTAACTTTTACAGAAAGCCATTACTTTGAATAACAGAAACTGTGATCTACAACGACCCTTATTCTAACCATTACTTTTCTAACAATAGAACCTTCTACGCAGGTTTATTTACAAGCTAAATAATAATTATTTGGATTATTGATGTCCGCCCTTTCACGCCTTGCATGCTCCTCACGAACCTTTAGCTGCTATAATAGAAACATCAAAAACATATTAATACATTAATAATATAACACTTTAACAATACATTGTTCAATAATATACAACATGCCTCTCAGTTGACAAGCAACTGACCTCAGTTGATAAAATAAGTTAACACTCTAACAATAACAATGCAGTGTTCAACTTATTCCATGTGACAATCCAACAATGCATTGGCTATTTTATATTTCAATCCAACAATGCATTGGCTATTTTATATTTCAATCCAACAATGCATTGTTCAACATATTCCATAAGGTATAACATTCCCCTCAGTTGAAAAGACAACTGACCTCAGTTGATAAAATAATAAACATGGATAGCTAGTCACATGTTTCATCACTGAACGAAAAAAAAAACATAGGCATGTTCCATGTAAAAACACATGCATGGAAATGTTCATGGAGGTGTGAAGTTATTAAAAGTATCTGTGAGATGCGGACATAGTCTTTCTAATGAATTTGGGCAAGCAAAACTTGAATATGCTCCTATGGACTAAATTCAATATGTAAATGCATCACAATTATCAAACATGTAGGGTAAACTTTAAAGGTAGAAATGAATCCTTAAACTCTTCTTGAAAAGCCTTCCAGGTGCGTGGACAATCTGCACTATGACAAAGATCACTCCACCATTGCTGCGCTCTTCCTACCAAATAATTAGTGGCAAACTCGATTTTCTTATTTTCTGAATATAACTCATCGGAAAAGAAATCGTTGAATAGGGATAGCCATGATAAGACAAAGCGGCCATCTTTTCGTCCGTCGAATTGAAGCATAGCATAACGTCCTTGTATGGCTTGTTGAAGTGCTTGAAGTTCTTGGTTCATAATCTCTAACTCTTGCTCGAATGAAACTCCAGGTAAAGGTGAATTACAGAAATCTTCCATGGTGCTCTTGGACCCTTGCTCTTAACCTTGGTGTATTGAACCTTCTTATTTGCAACCTTGGTGTCTCGATCCCGTGTTCTCAACCTTGCTTGGTATCTGGAACACTCAATCAAGTGCCACCCAAGGATTTTGAAGGAATTCACACTTCCAAGCTAGCTCATTGGAAAGTTCGTTCCGAGAGCTTTCCAACGGTATATTACACGCCTCAATCCGACCTACGGATTGAGAGATACACTTGATTCTTTGTTGGGTCCATCCTTGAAATCGTCGCGAGCGCCTTCCACAAGTAATAAAGAGAGAGAACTTTGAGTACAACTCCAAGAGATGGTGGAGTGGTCAAAGTACTTCCCTTGAAAGTAGGAGGTTGTGGGTTCAAATCCTCCTACCTTAGGGACTCTAAACCTCTCTATTACCACTCAAAAATTAAAATTGCCTCGTGCGTAGCCAACGGCTACCAATGGAGCCTTGGGTGCCAATGTTGCCAATGCATTGCCTAAGTTATTGCCTAAGTTCTTTGCCTTAGTCGACGCATTGGAGTAAACATAGGTGAAAACGTAGGTTTTGGTTCTGGAACAGAAACAGAAACAGAAACAGAAATCGAAACCGAAGACAGAGACGGAGACGGAGATGGAGATGGAATCGGAATTCAGAATCACGAACAGAGAACAGAACCCTCTGTATTGACGCGTGCAGAGCTCTGATACCACTGTTGTCAGGATCTTGCTCACGCGCATACAGAGATTACGGAAGCAGAAAAACACACAGAAAATAGAGGCAACAAGAGACGAGACCGAACGCAAGATTGGGTGCAATCTCCCCCCATGCACTCTGTTCCGACAGTCCACAGAGTGCATGTATTTATAGGACTTTTGATTACGTCGAAAATAGTGGTTACATGAGGGCGGCTTCAAAAAGTAGGCGTGAAACTAAAAGTTAGTAACTTTTACAGAAAGCCATTACTTTGAATAACAGAAACTGCGATCTACAACGACCCTTATTCTAACCATTACTTTTCTAACAATAGAACCTTCTACGCAGGTTTATTTACAAGCTAAATAATAATTATTCGGATTATTGATGTCCGCCCTTTCACGCCTTGCACGCTCCTCACGAACCTTTAGCTGCTATAACAGAAACATCAAAAACATATTAATACATTAATAATATAACACTTTAACAATACATTGTTCAATAATATACAACAGGTTTAGCAGAATTTGTCTGGGTAGTTCTGTTCATCTTTTTGGAAGGAACAATTAATTTCTGTTGATGAAGTCCTTCCTGACAATACACTTGTGCAGACTGTTCTGAATAGTCTTCCTGACTCATATTAGAGTTTTGCTTCTATTCTTCATTTGATGATGAAAGGCAATCCAAATGCCTTAATATTTGAAGAGTTAGTTTCTGTTTTGTTGCAAGAAGATCAGTCTAGGCGGAACATCTCTATTATGCATGTTGCAGATCAATCTTTCCTGGCTAGTTAGAAGGTCAAAGGAAAATGGAGCTCTTTAACTAGTAAGCAGAAATCTGCTAATTCTGCATAATCAAAGAAGGAAGACAAAGATGACAAAAAATTAGAAAAGCAGAAATTGTTTTGCAAATACTGTAAAGCAAATGATCATGTCATTAAGAACTGTCCAAAACTGGCTGCTAAAGAGGCAAAGAAGAAAGAGGCTGGAATGGTTGTTGTAGAGGCCTCTACACTGAAAATAGAGTCTGCTAATTACTATTGTTTGCAGTTTTGACCCATCTTCTCATGAGCAATGCATGTCTGTAGTAGACTCATATGTTTGGTACTTTGATATTGGGGTGACCAAACATATTTTCTCACACTACTGTTTCTTCTCTTCACTCGAGCCCACCCCTACAGGGAATACTGTCACATGTGCCAACAACTCCTCTTATCCTATCATGGGAGTTGGTAAGATCATTCTGACTACTGCTGATGGTAGTTCTTTCAATTTGTCAGATGCTTTATTTATACCACGGATCAAGAAAAAATTGTTATCAGTTTCTGCATTAGCTAAGATTGGCTTGGTTGTGAAATTTGTTGATGACAGATGTAGAGTTCATGATATGTCAAATGGCAACATGATTATTGCTTTTGGCATTTTATGTCGTGGGCTATATAAGCTCATAGACTATGAAAGATGTGTGAATGATTCGGCATGTGCAGTACATGATTCTTAGGCTATGTCAGATGCAAAGCTTTGACATGCACTCTTTGGTCATTTGAATTTTGCTAGTTTGCAACGCTTGCAGAAATCTAAAATGGTATCCTCTTTGCCCAAACTTGAGGCACCCGGTAAACATGTATGTGAAGGCTATATTTTGGGCAAAATGCAATGTTCCTCGTTTCCAAAAGATGATTCTGTTCGAGCTACACAGAAATTACAGCTTCTTCATAGTGATGTATGTGGTCCTATGCAGACACCCTCTTTTGGAAACTATCTTTACTTCGTGAATTTCATTGATGATTTTTCCAGGCATGCATGGGTATATCCATTGAAAGCAAAGTCCGAAGTGTTTATGTGCTTCAAAAAAATTTTGGTTTTGGTTGAAAATTTCTCAGCATGTAAAATGGGCACCCTCCATTCTGATTGAGGGGGGGAATATATGGCTTCTGACTTTAATGCATTTCTAGTTGATCGTGGGATAAAACACCAGTGTACACTGCCATATAAAATTCAACAAAATGGAGTTGTTGAACGAAAGAACGGGTCACTCATGGAGATGGTGAGGTGTATGGTCAAGAGTTAGGCTTTACCACATAGTTTCTGGCTTGAGGTTGTTATGTGTGCACCATATGTAATTAACATGTGCCCCACTAAAGCGTTGTAGTCTATCACTCCATATGAGACTTGGCATGGTTGCAAGCCATCTATTGCTCATCTGTTGTGTTTTTGGTTGTCTGGCATATGCATTAGTGCCTGAACAACATCACAAAAAATTGGATGATAAAGCAGTAAAATGTATTTTTGTTGGGTACAGTTCTGAAAGTAAAGGCCATTTTTTGTATCATCTAGAGACTAAATGCATTCTCATTAGCCATGATGTTGTTTTTTGTGGAAAATGTTATTCAACCATTGTTTTCATGTACTACGAAGACATATGTTAGCTCCAAAGACATGTTTGATACTTTGCTGCCTCTTTTTACAGGTGGATAGCCTAGTGTTGGTCCTAATGAGGCAACTTCTCTGCCTTTGCAGGTTTCATGTGATGATGTAGATCATCCCATTTCTGATGCAGATTTACATGATGCACTTGTTGATGAGAGAGATGATATTGAGGAGGCAAAAACTATGCCAAAATGGTTGGTGCAGACTTTGTGTGACAGAAAAATTAGATGCACCTCTGTCATATTGTACTCGATCAGGCTCTCATAGTGCCTCTTTTGCATCAGATTGCTATGCTATGGTTGCATCTAGTCTCTGTGATGAGAATGCACATGTTTCGTTTTAAGAAGCACAAAATTCAGAAAATTGGATGGCTACTATGCAATCTGAATATGATGCTATAATGAAGAATGGTACTTGGTCTTTATGTGACTTGCCTCGTGACAAGAAGGCCATTGGCATTAATTGGTATACAAGTTGAAGTGTAAGCCTAATGGAACAATTGACAGGTATAAGGCTAGGCTTGTTGCAAAGGGTTATGCATAGGAAAGAGGCACTGATTTTGATGAGACCTTTGCACCTACTTGCCACATGACTATTGTTCATAGCATATGTGCACTTGCAACTCATCATGGTTGAAATGTACATCAATTGGACATTAAAACTGCATTTTTGAATGGTGACTTGCATGAAGAAGTGTATGTTATTCAACCCCTTGGCTTTGTGCAGAAAGGGCATGAAAACTAGGTGTGCAGGCTAAGAAAGGCTTTATATGGTTTGAAACAAGCACCACATGCTTTTTTTGAATATGTAGTTATGCCATTTGGTCTCACAAATGCTCCAGCTATCTTCCAACATATGATGAATGATATCTTTCGAGAATATTTAGATGATTTTGTTGTAATATACCTTGATGACATCTTGATATTTTCCAAAAATCTAGAGGATCATGAATGTCATGTAAAGATAGTCCTAGAGAAACTAAGAGAAAAAGGATTATATGCGAAATTGGAGAAGTGCTCTTTCCATAAGGCATAAGTGGAATTTTTAGGGTACATTGTATCAGATAAAATAATTTTTATGGATCCTAAGAAGATTGAGACAATCCTTGATTGGCAACCACCTTCATGTGTTCAAGATGTACAATGTTTTTTGGGGTTTGCCAATTTCTACAGGATATTCATCAGAGATTACTCCAAGATAGTGACACCTCTTACCAAGCTTACAGAGAACTCCAAATTCTCATGGACCGAAGAAGCAAAAACGGCCTTTCAGACCTTGAAATCAGCATTTACTACCGCTCCAATTCTAGTTCATCATGATTCCAGTAAGTCCTTCTTCCTTGAGACAGATGCATCAGACTTTGCTCTAGGGGCCATTCTTTCCCAATATGGAGATGATGGGCACCTACATCCAGATGCATATCATTCAAGGAAGTTTTCCCCTCCATAAATTAATTATGAAATTCATGATAAAGAACTTGTTGCCATATTAGACGCGTTTGATACATGGTGTCACCATCTAGAAGGAGCAGCTCATAAAGTCACTGTGTATTCAGGTCACAAGAACCTAGAGTATTTTATGACCACCCAGATTCTCAATAGAAGGCAATCTCGATGGAGTAACTTTTTATCTAGATTCGACTTTGTCATCACATATCATCCAAGACGTCAACAATGTCAGCCAGATGCCCTGTCGAGAAGATCTACTTTGCACCAAAGAAGGGTGAAGAGGCGTTTGATCAACAAGAGAGTGTATTAGTCAAGTCTGAGCACCTCTAGTTAGCAGCTATCTCTTCAAGCCATCATGAAGATTCAGCCTTGAATCAGTTGATCCGTGAGAATCTACCACAAGATGAATTGTTTTGTAACGTTAAGCAGAAAGCTCAAGAAGGAAAATTCCAAGAAGTAAACGAATTTCAGGAAAAGGATGGGTTACTACTCTATAAGAACCTATTGTATGTCCCTCCAGGAAAGTCCAAGATCCAAGTACTTCAACAACACCATGATAACCTTGCAGCAAGCCGTTTTGGAGTGAATAAAACAATAGAACTCATATCAAGGGACTTTTGGTGGCCTGAAATGTGGAGGGAGGTCAAAGAATACATTCGAACCTGTGATACTTGCAATAGATCTAAGGTACCCCGACATAAACCTCATGGCCTCTTGCAACCTTTACCTATTCCAGAAAGGCCATGTGCTTCATTATCTATGGATTTCATCACATATCTACCACAAGGCAATCACAGGTGCAGCCACTGCTAGACTTTTTCTCAGGTATATATTTAGGCTTCATGGATTGCCTGATGACATTGTCAGTGATCGAGGCCCACAGTTCATATCCAACTTTTGGAACAGTCCTTGCAAGCTCCTTGGTGTTCAAGTTAAACTATCTATAGCAAATCATCCACAGACTGATGGACAAACAGAACGGGTGAATCAAGTCCTAGAGCAATATCTCCGTTGCACTAGCAACTATCATCAAAATGATTGGTTTGAGCTTTTAACCTTTGCAGAGTTTGCTTATAACAATAATGTTCATGCATCTACCAAGCAGACTCCCTTCTTTGCAAATTATGGACAACATCCAAGGATGGATATACAACTCTCAAATAATGTCAAGAACCCAGCTGCTAGAGATAAAGTCCCAGTACCTGATGGACATTCACAAAGAACTCAAGGAAGAGATCCATAAAGCTCAAGAGCAATATAAGTACTATGTAGATCAACATCGTGTCCATAATCCATCGTATCAAATCGGGGATAAAGTATGGTTACTCAGAAACAATTTGCAAACCTCAAGACCTTGTGCAAAGTTAGATCATCAAAGATTTGGTCCATTTACCATCTTGGCAAAGATTAATCCAGTCACCTTCAAGCTCCAACTACCAAGTACTATGAGAATACATCCAGTTTTGCATGTATCCATGTTGGAACCATATGAGATTTCACCATTGAGGGGGGAGAGACCTAGTCCTTCACCACCTATCAAGATTGATGATCATGAAGAATTTGAAGTCGAGCATGTCCTAGATTCTAGAATATCCCGAGGAAGATTGGAATACCTTATTCATTGGAAAGGGTATGACATCAGTGATCATACTTGGGAACTTGCAAAAAACCTTCAAAGAGCACCAATCAAGGTTCAAGAATTCCATAAGAGAAATCCAACGAAGCCGAGACCAAATAACGTGCTGCTCCTCGTGGAACTCGTCGCTTGAGGGGGAGGTGATGTCATGGACAAAGGAAACCATCCTGAACCTTAGATTCCATGTGAACCCTGTATCTCATGATTGGTTCAGAATTAGGAGAAACAATGCTTCCATTGCATTCGGAACGTGCCAAAACCCGAAGATTGATTGTCTACTTGCCCTGATTTGGATATCTAGAGCTCATGTTTCGAATCAATGACATCATCGATGACATCATCAATTCGTAACCGCCTTTCATGAACCACCCTTGAAAAACTATATAAGGAGGGGTTGGCCACATTCATAATCAGTCTTGCCAATACCAATCTTGGGAGCTCAAGGAGTCGTGACCACCAAGTAAGTACTCTCCAAGTTCCAGTTCCTGTTCTTGTCTTGTTCCTTGTTCCAGTCCTGTCTAGCCTTGTATCTAGGACATCTTGTCTTGTCCTCTTGTAATCTCGTAGTACGAGATCTTGTCGAGTTCTTTCTTGTATCTAGTTCATCTCCCAGAAGGGAGTTCTTGTAATCCAAAGATCTTGTCTCATACTTACGATCCCGGGTTGTGGGATCTCCTGTGTCATCTCTAGTCAAGTTATTCATACCTATCAGTCCCTGGTTGTGGGACATCTTGTATCAGTTACGTATTCTTGTATTATTTTCCCTTCGTGGGTGATCTTGTAATCAGAAGTGTATTTCCGAAATCTTGTCTACTGTGGTCAGAGAGCACAATCTAGTGCTCCCCTAACATGTCCTAGGAACGATATGTTCTATTTTAATTGTGACCTTATTGAGTGCTCTATAGTCAATGCACATCATATAAGTCTTGTTCTTCTTCTCTACTAAAAGAATAGGTGCTCCAAAGAGAGAAGAACTAAGCCTTATAAGTCCTTTGTGGAGTAGATCCTTAACTTGATTAGCTATTTCCTTTTTATGTAAAGGTCCATGCCTATAAGGTGCTTTATGGGGAGGAGAACTACAAGGAATTAAGTCTATATTATGGTCAAGATATCCCCTAGAAGGTGGTAGTTTAGAAGGAAAATCAGCCATAAAACAATCCTTATAAGAAGCCATAAATGACTTATGTCCATTAGGAAGTGTATGTGTATAATCAACTATGTTATTGACAAAAACAATACATGAATTGTAGCCTTTCCTAAATGCATGTTTTACTTGAGTATGATTAATTAATGGAAATGGTTGGAATTCATGCATTGCAGACAAAGAAATATCTTGATTGTTAAACTTAAAACTCATTATGTGTGTATGAGAATCAATGCATGGATTATAATGATGACGAAAAGGCATACCAAGTATAACATCATAGAACTGCAAAAGAGCAATTAAGAATGTGCATTCATCTATGTATGAACCTATACAAATTTGAATATTATGCACTGCACTTGTAACATTATATCTATTTCCTTGAAATGCAGCCTTACCTTTATACATAGAAGGAAGTGAATGTAATTAAAGATCTTGCACTAGTGTATAAGAAATAAAATCCTATGAACTACCATCATCATGTAAAATATTAACAACTTTACCATTAATAGAACCTTGCATGCAAAGCAAAGAATGAATAGAAATTTCATTACCCAAGGTACATAGATCCTTTTCTAATGCTTCTTCACTCCAATAAGGTTGAGTGTCTTCATGAGGCGCCTCCATGTTGTGTACTTGAGCTTTGATAGGCTTCATGTAATTAGTTTGGAACCTACGTTTAGCTTTAGTATGACCAAACTTACCACAATGTCAGCAAGTGATATGGGGCCTCTTTTGTTGAGCATCCATCATCATAATTTGAAAGGTTGGAGGTTTGGTAGGGTGTAAGGGGGATGGCTTGCGAACATTTGAAATTGGACTGAGGGGGGGTACTAAAAAGTAGGTGGGCATTGAAAAGTAGGGCAAGAGAAAGTAGTGAAAGGATGTTTGAAAGGAAAAATAGGCTTGATTGGTTGTTGTCATTGACACGTTCGTTGTAAGCGAATGGACTTGGTGATGGATTGAAACTCCTTCTCAGCATCACATGCAAAAGAAATAGCTTCATAGAGAGTCAAGGGAACAAATAAGTAGTAGTCGTTGTCAAAAGCATTCAGTGTAGGTAGACACAATATCTCCTTCTTTCCATCCAAAAGTTGTCCATGATCGATGAGCATGTAAGTGGAATTGGGGAGGAAGGAAAGACTCCTTGATGTTTTCTTGAAATGCGGTCCATGTGGTGGGGCGATCAGTGCTATGCCACAAAATGTTCCACCATAACTGGGCCTTACCCACGAAATAGTTAGTAACAAATTTCACTTTCTCAATTTCAGAATATGATTCGTAAGAATAAAAGTCATCGAATTGAGAAAGCCATGAAAGAACAAATTGGCCATCCTTGCAACCATAGAATCAAGAAAATTGGAAATTTTTAGCACCAATCTTGGACTGCGTGCCTTGTTCTTGAGCGGTGATAATGGCCTTCACCACCATAACTAGGTTGTTTTCATCACTCTGTATTTGTTGGAATGCAACATCTTGTTCTTTTATCTCATTCTGAGCATGTTAGAGTTCATGTTGCAAAAGCTCCAATTGTTGTTCAAGGAACATCAGGTAGGGGTGATGTACCAAAATCCTCAGTATTATGTGTAGGGTCCATGGACTTATATAGAACACGTGAAAAAGATTTTAATAATAGTGTATATAAAAAAGGAAACCAAAAAAGGAATTAAAAAAACAACAAATAGTGAAAAGGAGAAGGATAGATTTGATGTTCAAGAGAATGTAAACTTAGGGTTTGTATATGTTTTATCATGGTATTCGCTAAAAATTCAAGTTATCCTTTACTTGAGTGTAAATTATACCCAACAATTAGCTCACAAGATGTATTTGATACACTCATGCCTTTGTTTCAAGGTGGTGTACTTGAGTATGACCATATACACCATCCAAATGAGCTTCTAAGAATTGAGAATTTCTTGTCAACCATGGTTGAAAATCTCTAGCCAAAGATGGCTAAAAACTTCCAAACAAACATGGCTGAAAAATTCCAAAATTTGGAGTGAAACATGGCTAGAAAATTCCATCCAAAGATGATTGAAAATGCCCTATTAAACATGGCTTAAAATTTGTAATATTTGCAACCAAATATGGATGAAAATTAGCCCGATATTTAACTCTCCAATGATATACATTTTGATGATGTATCATATGAGGATTGCATGTCTATCAAGAATGCTTACTCTATGCTAAAGTAACCACAAAAGACATTGAAAGATAGCAAATTGAGTGCTCCTTTACTTGGTAGAATAAGATCAAGCTCTCATCATGCATCAATTGACTTTGTGGACGTATATCTTATTGCAAATGCATGTAATAAAGAGCCACTCACTTTTGAAGATTGGATTAGTGCAATGGGATCGGAATTGGATTCTATTAATAAAAAAATATACTTGAGATTTATGTGAATTTCCAAAAGGCAAGAATGCCATTGGTACTTAGTGGATTTACAAGATCAAAATAGTCAAATGATAGCATTGAACATTTCAAAGCCAAATTAGGTGCAAAAGGTTATGTGCAAAAATATTGCATTGATTATGAGAAGAATTTGTAGGACTACCATTTGTATTGTGATTGCATTGGGTTCCATCATTCATGGCCTATTTCTAGCTAGTTCTCTAGCCAAGATATCCAAGTGAGCCAACGTACCTTGTATCTTATATTTATCCATCTAGAGTTATCTAGGTTTCCAATGAAACTCTACTTTGAGAGTGCACAAATGGGAATGCCATCATTTTTATACTTATTATAATTAAAAAATCAATGTTTGCCATTTTTGTTCTCTAGCCTTCTACTGCAATCCTTTCTCGACTCTTTAACGCCATATTTACTCTTTTCCAATATTCTAGTGTAATCATTTTTGCTCTTCTAATGCAATCATGTCTTTAATGTAATTGTTTTCTAACAATCAAAACCAATCAAAACACTCTTTGGAGCAAATGTGCGATCAAACAAATAAGGTACTTTGCGTATATCATTTAGTGCCCTAAGTGAGTTGGACACCTGTAATTATTAAAAAGAAAGGAATATTGTCTATACATTGACAAAAAGAAAACATCTCATCAAAATCAAATGAGAGCCACGAAGGCCCAACTCTCACAAAGTGGCGACACACTTTGTTTGGTCACATTTCATTTTTTAATGAAAACATGAAATGTTTTGGGTTCACCATTTTATGAGACTAACTTCCCCCTTAGAGCAAGAATATACCACTTTGATGATCAAATATACCACTTTGATGATATATTCTCCCTTATTATTTGAATTGCTTAGGATGTACACATATATCTCAAGGATCCAAGGTGTAGTGGTTAACACTTTGAACTTTGGATTGTGAGATGCAAGGTTCAAAACCCATAATGCAGCTTGACATTAGGTTGCTAGAAAGTTGGGGATCTCTAGGATGTGTTGAATTCTTCATTTTATTTTCAACCATAAATAGATGAGTAAGTAGATGATCCGCACATGTTAGCTTGGTTGGATGGGCCTTCCACCTCCTAAGACAGGGGCAAAGATTCAATCCTCATCTACAACATGACATTTTGTGGGCCTAAGGTCGGTGTAAGCACGTTGTATCCATTTGAAACTAAGTGCCTTTCAGACAGTCCTCGCTTGAGTCGCTTTCGGGCAGTCTAACTCCTACTTTGTAGGATACGGGGGGTCCAATGAGTACTATGCCCGTTCATTTGTACAATTGCAATTTCAAAGTTTACGCTAAGACGAGTAGACTTCCGCTGAACCTCCATTTAAAAAAAGTAGATGATCGAACTTCCCCCCAAAAAAAGGAATTAGGCAACATGGAAGCTGATCAGCAAAAACGTGCGACTCATGTGAACGCATCCCAAATCTCAAACTCCATAGAGGCCCATCAAGCAGCATAGGAGCATAGGCCCATCCAGCAGCATAGGAGCATGCACAAACCAAACTTCCCCATCGAACGGCGACCTTGATAGATATTTTGAGTATCGCATCAAGCGATTTTAGGTGTCGCGACTCGCATGTATCGTTTCTGCTTGTTCGCTTAGCAGTTACTCAAAGGCTCTCTCTGCTTCGCCAGAGCGGGGCCGCCCACGCCCTATACAGGCGCCATGGATTTTATTCCCGTTAAAGTAATGTTGTCAGTCATTTACCGCCCTTCCCTGAATACTTGCATTCCTCTCCCGATATTTCGATGAGACAGACGTCTGGTAGCTGAGGGCATCATAGTTTCTTCCGAAATCCTGCACGCTGCGATTCATTAGTCAAGTAACTGCTTCCGGCTAATCAGGGTTCGCAGAAGGGTTCCATTGGAGTGCTTGTATCTACAAACTGTCAACTCTGTTGCAGTCACCAGATTAGTGTTCGGGTCACTATGGCTGATCGAAAAGACGGTTTTCGCAGCGCTGCTTGCTGCGACGATGGGCATCGAGAGTCTGACCACGGCACTGCTTCGCCTGCAGATTGTTGGGAGCTTGTTGGCGATTGCCCGGGATCCCCTTTGCCTGGAGCTAGTGCTGGTGCGTATGCTTGGGAGGAAGCAATGCCTGTATCTTGTTCAAGCGTATTTCCCATTCAGAATGATTACTTTGTTTGCTCCCAGAGCTCTTCTGAGTACGAGTTCCCTCCCATATCAACGTCGACCATAAGCAGGCAGAGGGAAAGGGAGGACTCTTCAGGGAGTTGTGATGCCCTTGTTTCCGTTGATAGTCAGATAGAAGCAAAGGAAGGCGTTACATGCGTCCAACCGGGGCTAGTGTTACCTATCGCAAAAGCTATCGACAGTAAAGAATCTGCAGACTTAATTGCATATGCCCCTCGTATTTCATTTAACGACAGTAACAGTGAGAGGGATAGAGCTCATCAGATGATAGCTAGTGAATGTTCTGATGCTAGAAGTGTTGAACAGTTCAATATGGAAGGCCACCACTATTGTATGCATCGTAGCCAGATGCTGGGTGATGAGAATGATTCATGCAA
Organism: Ceratopteris richardii; assembly: GCA_020310875.1. NCBI lineage: Eukaryota > Viridiplantae > Streptophyta > Polypodiopsida > Polypodiales > Pteridaceae > Ceratopteris > Ceratopteris richardii. Next base: position 104,371,631 of record CM035417.1, on the reverse strand, counting down.
TATGGATGATGCCACACGAGGAAATGAAAAGGCCAAGGACCTTGGATGTGGGCCTCATGTGCCAACGCTTAGTAGGACTGTGATGGACACTCAATGTGGTCTAGATACTGGAAGTGCTTCTCATGGTTCCCAAGACGACCTAATAGGAGTAAGTGGCGAGCCAACGGATGAAGTTGTAGATTCACTGGACGTTAAAGGGAATATCATCAGGATTTTGAATAGTTGCCATTTCAGAACGGTAACGTACACTTCTTGGTTGTGGAATCATTTGATTAGATGGCAAGTGCAATTTGGGTATGCAAATACCCTCTGGTCCGTGGCTCTTGCAGCTGCAGTGATGGGGTTGTTCGTTCTTGGTCGCAGTTGGCATCATCTTCAAGTGCAGAACCGCTCACTTCGCACACGACTACGGGCTAAAGAAAAGGTCTGTTTTTTCTACGTTAAGTCTATTATTAATTTTCTAATTTTTAGTGCGTTGTTCATGGGTACATGTGGCAAGGGCTGCCAGAAGCTTATAAGGCATTTCTTTAATGTTCAACTCCCTTGAAAGAATTGTTCTAATGCCTACTGAAATGGAGGCTGCAAGGGAAGCGAATTGGAATTTTGCAATATCATATTGCCTTATGAGCCAATTGGAATTTGGCTTCCTCTTGTTTTGATTCTTTCCCATGTTAGTTGATGATTAAGTTTCCACATAACATTGTGATAAAGTTGGAAGATAGTCCAATTCTTTGAGAATTTTCCAATAGTTCATAATTCTAGAAGTTTATTTGTTTTGTCTGTGTGTTGCATGGTGGTGTGCATGTAACTCCAATCTTGTTCAGACACTCCCTCTCAAGTGATGAGACTTTCATTATGCCATTGTTCTTAAGAACTAACAGATTTCTTGCCCTTGGCAGAGAATCATTCAGCTCATGTTTCAACTGGCACAAATGAGGGATTCCCTGTCCAAGGCCCACCAAGTTCCAGTGATATGTATGAAGCCTTCTTTACATACTTGAGGACGTGCAAGAAGGGACTGGTGCATGCCTATTGATAACCAAGTCATGTTGATGGGTCACTCAAATTGAGCGACTACATGAAAATCCAGTAAGAAGGGGAAATGTTTTTAATTTGATTGTGAGGTTCACTTAATGTAAACCCTGTATGAAGTTTTGCATTGTTGAGGTCTTGAGCCAAACGGCCTCTGCAAGCATCGTATATCCATTGGCTTTCCATGAGTAATGAAGAGTAAGCCTGTAATCTGAGGGTGCTACCCTGTCGTTATTTCTATGCAAGTCTAGTATATGTTGTACTACTACCACCACCAGATTGATGTGCATCTTTGCCCAAGATGATTCAAAATTGCAAGATACATGTAGGTGGACATGAAACTTATGGCCTATCTAAGAGAAGATGCTCTTTCAATGATTATGGAACATTACGTTGGGCATGGGCCTTTGCACAATAATTATGGAACTTCATGTTGGGCATGGTATTACTTATATGACTTGGGACAGAACAGGGGGATGGCTGTTAGCCTTTTACTTCGGTAAGTTTGTCTCATTTACTTGCTCTGTATCTGTCTCATTCAAGAAACATACTCAAATACCTTCGATACTTATCAGTGAAATTGTTCGGGGGCAGAATTTGATCGAGCTAACAGGAAGTCTGCTATCCTGATTTACTTCAACCCTTATTCACTTGAGGTTTTCCTTCTTTTTAATCCTCCATGATTATAAGGCAAGGCTTCGAGGCTTATGACTGAGCAATAGTAGAGCTTTGTCTTAGAGTCACCTAATTGGCTAATGTTCTAGAGCTGTAATTCTGGTGATTGAGGAAATGTGGCACAGCTTCCATATCAACAAGTTGAAAGCATGTAGGACATGTAATCACTGAAGTGTATGCTTTAATTCTTGCAGGGAGGTTTTTTGAGGCTGTAATGTTTTTCAACTCTTACTGATAGAATGTTATATACATGGCTCTAGACAATAGGAGCCTACCTAAAATTGTATTAATGTATGGGTGTCGAAATTTTCTGCTCTCTTAATGAAGTATTTGCCCATTTGCTCCAGATAATTGGCGTAATGCAAACATTTCTAAATGGATTGCTCTGAAGCTCTCAAGGTTACATGCCTCTGTGAAGATGGCAAGGCTTACATGCTCTGGCCTCTTCAATTGAATGTATTCATATCCTTTGGACAAAGTGGCTACTGAAAACGCATCCGGGTTGCGTCTCCTATGATGAGAGGGTTTTGTACATTGTCTCCTTTTCATGTCGCAGGCTTGCAGGCTCAGCTTAGCCTGTGCTTTTTAAGTCAACTTGAAAGTATCAGAAAGGTGTCAATAGGTATCATCACAGGAGCAGGGAGCCTTGGTGACCAACAGCTCTACCTGGCTAAATGCATCTTGGATTTACTGAAAACCACACACAAGCAACCCCCCCCCCCCCCCCCCCCCCCCCCTCCCTCTCTCAATCGCACACACTCACCACACACACGGAAAAAAATGAAAAGAGAGAAGAAGAAAGAAAAAAGTTAAAAAGAGCTGAGCCAAATGCATTTAGTTCAATAATATGTGCTTCTGGAGTAGGTTACATAGCTTTCTGTTTTCTAATGGTTTCCCTATCACTCAGGCACCAGCTTCTTGTTATGTAGAGAGACACTTCACAGATTTGGCATTACTGTTACATGATCATCAGCAAAAGATTCAGATTTTTCATGAAAAGCTTCTCCCGTGATTGTGCTCAGTAACTTTATGGAACATCATTGTTTCTCCCAAAACATGCGTGGTTCCAAAAAGAGTTGTCTTTTGATTGAATATGGCTTCCAATTTCCTCCAAAAACTACTACTGAAGGGACAAGAGAAAAAGAGATGAATTAAATTGCCTATCTCATGCACCTCTTGCACCATTAATTTCCAATCTTGAACATATTTGCCTAGAGCAGATACATTGGGCAATCACCAGCACGTTAACAGTTTACCTCTTGATTAAGAAGCAATGGTCTGTTGACTTTGCAACAGAATAGGGTCTAGATGGATTGAGGTCCCCGTTCCCGTCCAAACATGTGCTTCTTTGTACAAAGGCTGATTGGTATTTAGCCGTTTGATTTCCTCTTATTAACCAAATGTTATAACCACTCGGCTTTTAGAAACTGCTCATATTGCAGTCTTAATTAAATGGTAGCTAATCTGCTCCGCAGGTTCAATCTTGTTAGACCCTCACGACTCGTTGCATGTGTATTGTGGAACCCCTTAAATCTCTTTGGGAAACCCTGCTCCACTGGTTCACTCTTGTTAGAACCCTGAGGATTCGATGGATATTTTTTGTGGACTGCCTGGAGTTCAGAATAAACACTCTTGTTAAACCCTGAGGACTCGATGGATGTTTATTGGAGTCCACTGGTTCACTCTTGTTGGACCCTGAGGAGTCGATGGATGTTTATTGTGGACCACCTGGAGTCCCTGCTTCATGTTCCTTTCATAGTCTTAGGCATGGCAAAAAATTCACGAACGACTATTGATCTTCTTACCTTCGACTTTCACTGGAGCACCAGCCAAGCAGATGGAAAAGTGGTGTGCTCAACCTTATCTAATATATTACAGAAGGTTCTCTATGCCCTGCATTTCTGAACAAGGACGAATTTTAAATGTTGAAAGGACTTGTACAGTTAGTAACCATAAGATACATGGTCATTAGCAAAGGACAGCTATGCCCAAAGCTGGTGAACTTTTCCAGGTCCAGATTTTTCATCAAGTTACTCCCTTGATTGTGTTCAGCAAGTTGACAGATCACCACTGTTTCTCCCAAAAATCTTTACCTCCAAAGAGGTGATGGCTTTCAACTCCCTTTAACTGTGGCCAGCAGAAAAAGAGACAAACCAAGCCCTGTGTGAATCTCATGCCTGCACTGTTGATTTGTTTACCTTCCCATTGGTTCAAATACATTGATGAATTACTAATACATCAACGGGTATTTTTTCCTGTTGATTAAAGTCTGCAAAGGTCGTAAATGTTTACAGACTTTATTATTGAGTGCTTTGCTATCCTACTATTTAAGGGACCGTTCACATTCCATCGCTCCATTGGTTCATTTACTGTTGACTGGATGGATGCCTATGATGGGAAACCATCTGAGTCTCTTTACAAAACATGCTATGAGCTTCTTTCTCATTGTTTTAGGCATGCCAAAATAATTCATGCATGACTCTTAATTTTCTTGACTGCATTTCTGAATAAGATTTAATTTATGATTCTCATGAATGTCAACATAAGAATGATTTACAAAAGGCCATAATGATCTCCAAGCCATACATTTTGTTTGAGATATGGAGCAGAAGCTAATCAGATGGTAGGGTTGTCAATCAAACACAAAAGGCAACGTTCTGGTTGTTTCAGGTAAAATTTCACAAATTTCAGCATATTAATGTAGATGTGTGGATATTATTATTATTACTGAGTCACACTGATAAAACTTTGTTTTGTTCGACCTCTGGTGTCAAATTCTCTTTTAAAATTTCGGCTTACTGAAAAAGTTCCCAAAAAGCAGGTTTCTCTAGGTCCTGAATTCTCAACAATCTACCTTTTAAATATGTTGTTTACATACCAATGCAATTTCTAAGCATAAAATGCTGTTGTCAATGTCAATTTATGAGATTTCACTATGATTTCGAAGCCATAATTTTTGAGATATGAATTGGTCAGCAAACCCTTGCATATTATTGATATAATATTTGTTAATGGTAATTGGCTTTTTGATTCTGACATATTACTTGATATAAGAGGTCATGCAGTACAACAATCTGCAATGTACCAACCAAAATAGGGATTCAATGTCATAGATTTTTAAAATTTTTAAATAGTTTGGAGATTCAGTCAGTGGTAATTATGCATGCTGAATGCTTTTATGAAATACTATTCATTACAGAACTGAATTTTGTATGCATAAATTAGCATCCAAATGAGATGTCTAAGATAATAACTTTTTATCTGCAAATGTTTGATCAAGTTAGAAGATAACCAGGCATGTTGATTGATACATTTTTATGAAGTCAATGTACTTGAGGTGTCAATGTACATTTTTATGAAGTCAATGTTGATTCGTGCATGGAGTTCTTATTTGTGTCTTTTTACATCCGCGGGAGAATTAAGAAAAAGGTGGAAGATGCCATAGCCCATTACCTTTTTTAAGCGTGTTTTCCCAATTGCAGAGTGAAAGAAAGTGTGTATTTTCATATGATGCACATCCTTCTTGCATACCAAAAGTTGGCATCTTGGAGGTTAAATTTTGCTTGGTATGTTTTATCCATGTTGAAGGCCATCCTCCATCTCAAATTCAAACAAGTGTTTATCTTCTCCCACTTTGTGCTGTGTATAGATGTATTACATATATGTCTATCTTTGAGCTTTTTAGGAGAGAAGAAAAAATGAACAAAGAATTGGTAATTGGTTCTAGATGGACTTACAAAATCAAAAGGAACTCAGATGGATCCATACATAGGTATAAAGAAATGTGGAATCCAAAAGATGTTCGTTCAAATCAACAACTAGAGAATTGAATTGAATGCACACATAATGAATTGAATGCACCTAGAGTATGCATAATGGGGCTAGACTACAAGGCCTCACAATTGGCACATTGCTTTTCTAAGTCTGTTTAGTGGCACATATTTCCTCGAGCAGGAAAAGATTTTCACTTGTACTATTATATTAGAAAAGATTTCTCACTAACACTAACTATTCTTTCTCTTTGGCTATTACTAACTTTAATGTTTTCTTGATGAAAAAATAAGAAAATATATATATTAGGGATCAACAAGGTTATAGTATGTGCATGATCAACAAGGTTATAGCATGAGGAGGATGCTTTTAAAGGAAAAACATCTACATGCATGAGCACTATGAAACAAGTAGAGATTGATTCTCATGATATCTCATGCTAATGATGTTCTCATGATTCAAATGTAGATGGCTGCTGAGAACACTAATGAAATGCCCCAAGTGGGTACTTTTCCCTTGGAATGTGCTACAACGACAAGAGAGCATTGACTCTCAAATGATTAGATTGCTAACGAGTATCTTTTTCTTGTCACCATTCGGATCATGGACAAACATAATCACTTTTTGATGATGAGCCAAGATTTCCATATAGATTATAACTTGCCAATGCCTCAAGAGATTTGGAAAAAGGTCAGAATTGATGCTTACCTTCAAATTGTAATTTATAAGAATGATTTTGAAAGATGTACATAAGTGATGAATACTTTACATCCAACAACAGATAAGCCATCCATGCTTGAGGCCACCATGATTGACTTAAAGTGGAGATTGAGAACCATCAAATTTACTCACAAGCTGATTAAAGATGCATTTGGATGGATTAAGGATGAAGTAGCGGATCTTAAAGATGAAGACCACAATGCAAAGAAGAGAACTTTTGTGGACATCTATAGAATGGATATAGAAGAAGTGTGCTTAATGCACCATCATTTTTTCTTTCCCAACATGAACAAGTATACAACACCTAAAAAGATAGAGGTACATGTTGGATCATCAAGCTTGCATTATGCTTGAGGTCAAATAACCCTCATTCAAAATGTGTCAAAGATACCCATTAAAGAGTCTTCATCAATGTTCATTTTTTGGTATTTCATAAGGTTTTTTTAATGGATTACTTATTTATGTGAAAGCCTAGAGATTTTCTCTTGTAAAGGGATAAAATGAAAGGTCATATTCCATGAATTTGAGATAGTTGAACTTGATGTGCAATCAATCAATCAATTCACCTACAATCAAGTTGTTGGAATTGATTACACCTTTTCCTAGTTTATACTATGATGATTCCTTCAATCACAAGCAACTTCATCCCCGAGTTGATTTGAATTCAAACTCCATGTAAAGAGAGTCGTGGACCTCAAGAGTCTATATTAGAATCTTAATTCATGCACACACAGAGGTTATGAATGTTGAAAACACATAGAGAAATAGATATGCAAGGAGATGAGATAGAACGTAGTATTGGGTGCAATCTCCCCCATGCACTTTGTTTCGACAGTACACATAGTGCATGCATTTATAGGATTTGTTTCATTATGTCAAAAATAGCATTGCATGAGAGCGGCTTCAAGAAGCATGCATGAAAGTAAAAGTTGGTCTCTTTTGTGGAGAGCCCTTGCTTTTATTAATATAGATCGTGGCCAACAACAATTCTTATCCTAACCACTAGTTTTATTAACTGTTTCCAAAAATAGAACCCTCTATGTGGCTTTATTTACAAACTATATAAATTATAAATCCGATTATTGATGTCTTTCCTTTCAGGCCTTTCATGCCCCCATGAACCTTCAACTGCTATATCAAACACACCAAAACACATAAATACATTAATAAATTAACACTCCAATAATTCCTTGTTCAACACATTTCATAATTCATAACATGCCCCTAAGTTGAAAAAGCAATTGACCTCAATTGATAAAATAAAACTAAACATGGATGGCCAATCACATGTTCCATCATTGAACGAGAATAAGCATGGAAATATTCATGGAGTTACATTAATGTGTATGTGATATGCACAAATTAAGTGATCATAATGGGGTGTTAATTGTGTTTTATGTATGCATTGACATTCTTCAATAGAATGATTTTTGTACTTAATACTGAGTACCTATGTGTGTAGTAGTGATATCATGATCAATTATTTTCTTAGGAACTAAGATTTCAGATTGTTCTTCAATTAAAGGAGGGTCATCAAGAAGTGGAGTGAGTGGTAAATTTTGTTAGGGCTTCACTCACTAATTAGACACAAAGACATGAAGATATATGAAGGAAGAAGAAAGACAAAGAGCTATGGAAGTCAAGCACTCAGAAAACCTTCACTTGTAATTTTTTGCATGCATGAAGAATTCAAGGAGAGAGAGAGAGAGAAAGGGCATGAAGATTATAATTTTGTATAGAATGAAAGAGAGGGATGTGGAGGAGGGTTTCTCATCATCAAACTCTCCCATTTTGAAAATCTCAAAAGAAACCCAATATTATGCATCCATACATACCTCTTTTGAAAGGTTACTAGAGACACTTGCACAAAAATGTTGATGGGGAGATACAAGAGAATGAAGGATGCATTGGAGAGGCCCAAAAGTTAATTTTGTTGTAGGATCTTCCAATCATGTGTACATTGTATAGACAATACAAATAGAAATAGAGATGCATAATAGATAGAATCGTTCACAATATGGGTATAATCTCCCCCCATGCACTTTGTCGGATGAGTATTGGGAATGCATGTATCTATAGATTTTCATTACATCTAAAGATAGAATCTAAAATGAGTGCAAGTGCTACGAAAAGCAAGAATTTGAGGAAAAGGTTGCTCACTTTTATGGTAAACCTTAGCATTTATTTACAAAAGTCATGTTCTATAGTGATCCTTATCTTCAATTAATAACTTTAAAAATTTCTAGAATCAATCCTCTATGTGGGTCTTTTATTTACAAAATAAACCTCTCTTTTATTTCCAAACACATCCAAATAAATCCACATTGATCCACATCCTCATGAACCTTCTTAAATCAAAGCATGAATCACATTACAACCTCACTAAAATAAACTCCAATAATTCAACATTCCATAAGCAATAACATGCCCCCCTTTGAAAAGGCAACTAACCTCAATTGATAAAGAACAAAATAGACATGGATGGCTAGTCATGTGTCCCATCATTAAACAATAATAAACATGTTGCATGTAAAAACACATTCATGGAGATGGAAGATTGGAGAGTAAATTCATTTAATGTTATTCTAAATGATATGAAAAAAATTAAATGACCACCATGTGGATTCAATGAAGTCTTATGAATCTTCTAAGATTCTTCTATTGAATGGTGTTTATATTTTGCAAAATATCAAGAATATTGTGTACGAGTGTGAGTAGTTGTTACATCATCATTGATGATTTTCTTAGAATTAAAATTTTATAATCTTCTTCAAGAAAGGGAGGATCGTCAAGAATAGGAGTGAGTGGTAGAGTCTCTTTAAAAGGTTTTATTAGACTAATCTTAAAAGGATTATGTATATTCCAATTAGATGGTATGTCTAATCTAAAAGAGTTTTCATTGATGTTTTGAATAATGTGAAATAGTCCATAGTGTCATGGTACAAATTGAACTTTATGTTGGAGAATGTTTTTCAAGTGTCCTTTAATAATATACCAAATCATCTTAATTAAATTATTTTGCTACTCTTTTCTTATTAACATTATCAGTGTAACGTTCTTGACTCTTCTTAATGTGTTCAAGAACTTTGTGAGGTATAGAAATGTGAGCTTGAGCAATGGAATCAGTCATTGGAATATCAATTTGAGTGAGGCAATGAAGAAAATTTTTACAATAAATAATTTCAAAAGGTGCATGGCTACTAGCAGTATGTGTTGTGTTATTGTAGTGGTAATTTCTCATCCCATTTATTTGGATTGTCTAGTGAATAAACCATGATGTGAAAAGATACTTCTAATAAACAGCTTAGTAGCTTGAGGTGCTATAATGTCTTTACAAGGAATAAAAGCATGCATGTTTACTAAATCTATCAACTTTTTTCCAAATCATATCATTTTGAGACAAAATCATAGGAAGACTAGTAATAAAATCCATTAAAAATTGCTCCCATGTGCATTGGGAATTGGTGGTGCCATTAACAATCCAAATGCTTTACCATGATTATTTTTAACACATTGACACACAATGCATTGTGAAACATATTGTGCAATATCCTTTTCCATATTCGGCCAGAAAAAGAGATGTTTACAAGTAGAAATAGTGCTTTGTATGCCTTCATGACCCAGACATGGTGGTTCATGTATCTCTTTCATAAAAAAATTTTAAAAATTATTCAGTGATCCATAATTTTTGTTCAAAATACAAGAAAGCATTATGAAAAGCCTAACGATAATCAATTGAGGGTTTGAAATTATGGAAAGCATTCTATGCACGTAAAAAGTACAAATCTGAAGCATAAGTTAGAACCATATCATGAAATGAATCAATAAAATTAGCAAAAACATTATGGACATAAACAAAAAGTGCTTGTGGTGAGGGAAAACAACTAAGAGAGCTGGCTATGATATTAGCTTTATTGAGTTGATACTAAAGCATAGGCTGAAAATTGTGAATAAAAGAGAATCATTTGATGTGTTAGTCGGAACTCAATGGTTTACTTAATAAATATTTGAATGCATTTTGGTTTGCTTTAATAAAAATTTATATACCCATAAGATAATATTTCCAAACTTTTAATGCATGCACAATGGCTAGAAGTTCTGATTGGCATGTGTTGTTACATGTCATTATAATTCATTATCACATTCTACATGCATGATTGTGAATGAGCTTGATTCAAATTGGTTTTTCAATACTAGTGCTTCAAGGAATATCACTTCAAGAAAAAGATTTTATTGCATCTTTGAGAAATGCACCCTAGGGAGGACATGTTGTATGAGCAAACAATTCTCCTTATCCTATTATTAGAGTTGGAGAAATTAAGCTTATGACTACAAATGTAGGTATTGTTACCCTCAAGAATGCACTATATGTACCTGGTATCAAGAAAAATTTGATTTTGGTTCCTACTATTGCTAGTGTCAGATTTCATGTAACACTTTGTTGATATTAAGGTTCAAGATTTTAGAAATGGTGATGTTATTGTGATGTTAAGGACTTTATGCAATGGATTATATTTCTTGGATACATATAAGAGAGTTGTCTCAAATGCCTTTCTTACATATACTTCTTCTATGGCTGAAATGGAGTTACGACCTAATCATTTTGGTAATTTCAACTTCAATATCTTGCTTTACTTACAAAAGAAGGATATGGCTATTGGTTTTACAACATTTGAGTCCATTTCAAAGCATGCATGTGAAGGTTGTATACTTGGAAAAATGCATTGTGCTCCTTTTCCCAAAGATGGTGCTACACATTCTACACAAAAATTGCAACTTGTCCATAGTGATGTATGTGCTTTAGTCAAGATTCCATCTTTTGGTAAGAAGGTACACTTTGTTGCCTTCATTGATGATGCAACATGCTATACTTGGTTGTATCCTATGAAAGCAAAGAATGAGGCATTCTTTTGCATTAAAATATGTTTAGCTATGCCTGAAACTTTTTGTGCAAATAAGCTTTGACTCTTCATGTGTGCAAACTACAAATACATTGAGATTCATTACAACTTAGGAGGCTTGGAATGGGTGGAAGCCAATGGTTACTCATATGTGCATATTTGTTTGTTTGGCATATTCTCTTTGTTCGAACATCAAACTTACACTATGCTTGAGGTGGATTTGATCTACATCAAAAAAGCTATTGTTTGGATTATTTCAAAATATCCATTGAAGTGCTCTTTTATTTATGCTCATTTATTGTATTTTTTTGAATATTTTTTATAGATCATTTACCAATATAAAAGCCTAGATCTTTACACATGTAAAAGGAAAAAAAGAGAGCTCAAATTCCATGAATTTGAGGTGGTTGAGCTTGACAATAATGATCAATCAACCACCTAAAAGTATATAAAATTAGATCTTCACTTTTCCTAGATTATAGGAATGTGAATTGATTCTCTTCAATTACTAATCCCACCTTCATTTGAATTCAATCTCCACTTGTAAAAGTCGTGGAAGACTTCAAGAGTCTATATAAAGAGCTCAAATCACTTGTACATTACATGGAAGCAATATACATACGCTTTTGGCCATCATTGTCTTGCTTCATTTCTTTGTAGTATCTTCTTCAACAATAGTGAACTTGTAGAGGCTGTTGCTCTCTCTCTATAGAGCTCCAAATCGGGTAATGGGAATTCATTTGAAAGGATATTATTGTTGAGTTTATGTGTACAAATTTTCAAAGCATTTGATTCAATAGATTGGAGAAATTGCAATTTTTTTAGTCTCAGGGTCTATCTGTGCAAAACCTTGAAAAATAGGAGATACCACCATTGAGTATCAAGTTCATCCCAGAAGCATATTTTGCTTATTAGTTATACTCTTGGGTATTCTATAAACTCAACCCTATTTTTATCATTTCTCCAAAAGGATTTTTTTCAATTGTAATCATGCTAGTTGCTATGAGCATTTGAAGTTGATTGTTTCATCCAAAGATAGAAATTTTTTTGAGCTAGTCAATGAGCAAACCTATCTGTTTTGTATAGATTCTTTCTCCTTGATGGTCCAAAGTACATAATGTATTTTATTGCACTAAGAATATGCCTATAAGATCTATTTGAGTCTCCATAAGCTCAAGGGTTGGTCCTTTCCTAGTTGGCTAGACGGAACTTCGTAACTTCACAACACACTTTTCTACCTCCTACAAGCTTCTCCAAGGTCTTATAGTGGTATCAAAGCTAGATCAAGATGGGTGATGGCTTTACCTCAATGATTGAAAATCTTGATAGACACAACTATGCGGCTTGGCAAATCAAAATGGAGGCCTATTTGCAAGGTAGAAATCTTTATGGAATTGGTGCAGATGATGAAGCTATGCCTACTTCATGATCGAAAGGAGGACCTACAAAAGAGGAGATAGATAAGATCATATTCTAGTATGCAAGGGATGCTCAAGCAAGGTCGACATACATACCAAAATCTATCTCTGATTTTCTATTACCACATATTAGAGGGTGCCCTAGATACTTTCTTTTCTGCTAGCTCAAAGTCAAAGAAGAACCTATCTTTGGAATGAGTTCAACTAGATGAAGAAGATACCTAAAGAAACCATTAAAAAGTTTGTTACAAAGATCAAGGAGGTTATTGATCAATTGACATCCATTGGAGAGTTGATCGAAGAAGAGGCCATCATGAGGAAAATTCTAGAAATGGAAGTCTTTCACCACAGCTTATGATCTCATTATGAATGTGCAAACTCGAGACTTCAACATCTATCTTGGACAACTCTTCAATCAAGAGGCCAACAATAGCATAAATGAAGGTAGCTCCTATCATGGTAATTCAACTAGTTCTCTATATGGACAAGAAGCTGAAAGGCAAGAAGAAGGAAGAAGATGAAGAGGAGACTTCCCAAGCCAACTTTGCAGGCAAGAGCAAGTGGAAATGGAAGAAGAAAGGACCAAAGCATGAAAAAAAACAAAGGTCAGAATGTTCAACTATGTGCCATCTTTGATAAGACCAACAATACCACTCAGAATTGTTGGTTCAATGGGAAGACCTAGAAAGAAAGTGGAAGAGGTGGATATGGAAGCAATAGAGGCAGAGGTGGACACGACTTCAACAATAACAATAGAAACCATAACAAAAGGGACTACAAAAATTATTTTGAAGATCAACAACATGAAGAATCATTGCTTTTGATGAATCTAAGCCATAAGGAAGGTAAAGAAGATGATCATTTGTTCTGCATAGATTTAGGATATTCAAATCATGTTGCAAGCAATATTGCTCTTCTATCACACTTGGAAAGTCCAAAAGCATAGACGTGAAGTACAAACAGGGGATGACACTAAGCATAATGTGGAGAAGATTGGTAATCGCAAAGCTTCCAATGGAAGGACAAACATTCTGAGTAAGGTTGTCTATGTACCCACTATCACCAAGAACCTAATAAGTGTAGGCCAAATAATTGAAAAAGGTTTGCAAGTTAGGTTCACCCAACATGGAGCTTTTGTGGAAGATCCATATCAAGGCTTCAAGAAGATAGCCAGAGGTGAGACACATGGTAGGCTCTTTACTTTTGAAGTAGGAGAAACCAGGAACATAGCTCTATTCAACTTTGGGTCTCAAACCCTAAGTGAGGTTGAAGTGTGACATAAGAGACTTGCTCATGTGAATCAAAGAACCTTGTAGGATATATAGTGGGATCAAAGTGTTCTAGGGCTTCCAAACATATCAAAGAAACCATTTAACCACAAAGGCTACATCCACAACAACTTATTGGACTTAATACATACAGATATATAGGGGCCAAGTCAAGAACCTTCATTGGCAAGATTAAGGTATTATGTCTCATTTATTGATGAACATAGTAGATGGACTATTTTGTAATTTATCAAAAGTAAGAATGAAGTGTTTGATTGCTTCATAAAGTATCTAGCACATGTGAAGAATCATACATGTAGATCACTTAAGAAGCTTAGATCTGATGAAGGGGGAGAATACTTCTCCAAAGGTTTGATGAGTTCTTGCAAGATAAATGTATCAAAAGGCAAGTGACTACCAGGTACTCTCCTCAATTAAATGGAATTGCATAGAGGAGAAACAAGACATTGTCTAGATCAAGTAGAATAATGCTTGAAGAGAAGAGGTTGTGACATTATCTATGGGTAGACTACTGTGTACCTTGTCAATAGACTAGCATCCAAATCACTTCAAGGTATGACTCCTTATGAAGCATGGCATGGAAGAAAACCTAGTCTTGGACATTGCAAGGTATTTGGTTTTTTAGCTTATGTTCATGTGCCATCACAAATAAGAGGTAAGATAGATGAAAGGGCAACAAAGGAAATGCTTATTGGGCATGACTCATATTAGATGGGTTATAGGTTCTATAATCCTTCAACCAAGCAATTCACTACAAGTAGGGATGTTGTGTTTGAAGAGCACAAGTCTTGGTATGATGAAGACAAAAAAAAGGTAACTTACCATATGAATTTGATTCTAATTCTCATCAATTAGGAAGCAAGCATGATACACAGATCCATTATCCAAGGAGTGATACAAATGATGACCAAGATGAAAGGGAAAAGGATTATAAACTATGGAAGTCAAGAGGCAAAGCAAAGATGTAGGAGTGTGGAGAATGCTCCAAGCAAGCCCCTAGAAGATCAACAAGGGAGAAGAAACAACAAGAAAGGTTTTGTTACAAAGCATTCAATCTACTTGGCAAAATACTCAATTTCAGAAGAACCCTCAACCTATGATGAGGCAAAGGAAAACCCTAATTGTGAAAAGGCCATGAAAGAAGAAATAGATGTATTGAAGGAGATGGACACTTGGGATTTGGTTTCAGTGTCCCCCAATCAAAAGGTAAGTGGATACAGATGGGTATGTACACTCAAAGGAAATTCAAATGGATCAATTTGCAGGTACAAGGAAAGATTAGTTGCCAAAGGATGCTCACAAACTCACGACATATACTATGAGGAAACATTGTCACTAGTTGCAAAGATGACTACAATCAGAACATTGATAAGTGTAGCCGTTGCAAGAATTTGGAGACTCCCGCAACTTGATGATGTTTGAGACTTAAAAAAGCTATGGATTGAAATAAGCTCCTAGAACTCGGAATTACAAGTTGGTTATGTACCTTCAAGATCAAGGGTTCAAACCTAGCAACTCATATCCTTCTTTATTCATCAAAAGGGATAAAAATGAGGTTATCTATCTATGTGTATATGTAGAGGACATAATTATGATAGGTGATGATCTCAATGGAATTCAAAGGATCAAGAGACACATGCAAAAGGAGTTCAAAATTAGTGATTTAGGTGAGCTTACATTCTTCCTAGGTATATAGGTCATATACACACATGAAGGAATGTATTTGACTCAGAGGAAATACATTCAAGATCTACTTCCTAAGTTCAAAATGGAGAATATTAAACTTGCACGTTTACCTTTGGAGAGGAATCATAAACTTAGTTTTTATGAAGGTGAGACAGTTGAGGACATTAAAGAGTATCAAAGCTTGGTAGGAAGCTTGATATATGCTACTCATACAAGGGTAGACATCTCATATAGTGTAGGAGTGCTAAGCCAATTCATGCACTTGCCAAGAAGACCACACATGAATGCAGCTAAGAGAGTACTTAAGTACCTCAAAGGTACAATCAATGAAGGTATATTTTATACTTACTCTTTAGAATCAGATATGAAAATCTATTCGGATGCACATTGGGCAACAGGTGAGGATGATAGAAGAAGTACCTCTAGTTACTTAGCATTTCTAGGTTCAAAGCTAGTTTCATGGAGTTCTAAGAAGCAACCAACAATTGCTTTATCCTTAATTGAAGCAGAGTATAGAGGTTTGATCATAGCAACTCAAGAGGCAATATGGTTAAAAGCATTGTATATAGATTTGGGACTTGCGAGTTCCAACCTCACATATTTGGAGATAATGTAAGCTCCATGCATCTAGCAGCAAATAATATTTTCCATGCAAGAACCAAACACATAGAGGTTCATTACAACTTCATCAAGGAGAAGCTCATGGAAAAGGAGATTGACATTTCTTTTATTCCAAATGAAAATCAAGTAGTAGATATGATGACAAAGGCACTTGATGGAATAAAGCTTTCCAATCTAAATCAATCATAGGTATTTAACCTAAGAGAATGAAGACTCAAGCATACTTTAGCTTTACTAGGGGGACCTGTTGGAACATGAAGCTTACATGATGCTTGAGGTGGATTCAATCTACATCAAAAAGCTATTGTTTAGATTATGTCAAAATATCCATTGAAGTGTTCTTTTATTTATGCCCATTTATTGTATTTTTTAAAAGATTTGTTATGGATAATTTATCAATGTAAAAGCCTAGATATTTAGACATGTAAAAGGAAAAAAGGAAAGCTCAAATTCCACGAATTTGAGGCGGTTGAGCTTGACAATCAATGAATCAATCAATCACCTAAAAGTCGATCAAATTAGATCTTCACTTTTACTAGATTGTAGGAAAGGGAATTGATTCTCTTCAAAAACTAATCCCACCTTCATTTGAATTCAAAATCCACTTTTAAAAGTTGTGGAACCCACCCTTCAAAAGTCTATATAAATAGATCAAATCACTTGTACACTACATGGAGGCAATATACATACACTTTTGGTCAGCATTGTTTTGCTCCTTCATTTCTCTGCATCATCTTCTTCAACAATAGTGAACTTGTAGAGGCTACTGCTCTCTCTAAAGAGTTGTAAATTGGATGAATGGGCATTCATTGGAAACATAATTAATGTGTAGTTTATGTGTATAAATTTCGAGAGCATTTGATAAGTTGATTTGGATAAACTGCATTTTTTTCAGTCTAGGGGTCTATCTCTATGCAACCTTGAAAAATAGGAGGTACCACTGTTGACTTCACCATGGTCCTTTGCTTCTCTACCTACCTCTTTACTGATCCTTCAACATCATTCCATTCTTCTGTAAGACCGGATTCAATTTCCATATCTTGCAATTGCAGAAGAAGTTCCTCACGAGCTTTCATATCTATTGCTCATAGGAATAAAGATACTTTTTCATGCTGTACAAATTTCTTATCATATTCCAATAGGTCATCAAATTGATGATCAAACTCCCTCTTAATGTCTAAGATGGAATGATCTTTAGCCTTATGAACCCATTTTAAGAATGTCGTTCAAGTTACCTTATCAATGTCTTCAAGTGCAAACATCTTTGTGAGTGCCAATTTGTACTGTGACCATTTTATTTGACCTTCAATTATCAGTTAGTCATGTAAATGAAATTCAAACACATACACAAATTTTTCTATAAGCTCTAAGTCATTCACAGGCGTAAGCCCAGCCCTGAGGTACCGAGCTACCAAGCTTCTAGCTCATACTCCTTGCAAAATCGTGTAATATTTTTAGCATTAAAATATCCAATTCGCTTGACAACATGCTCATGTTTGAATGGTGCTTCGCCTCTTTTCATCTTGCTGGAGTCGCAAAAACTGAGTTTTCATCTGAGCAATTGCAATGCCTCCCATAACCAATCGGATGGGAAAATTTTATCAAGTTTTGCTTCTTGCATTAGGGGAAAAAGTGAGCCCTGCATAGGCCTTGTAGGATTCCTAATTTTAAGGAATTAAAATGGCTAATCAAGGTGATTAAGAGATTTGGAAATACCACTAGTGGTATTGTCAGTTAAAATAAAGAATAAAAAAGAACCCTCTTTCAACAAAAAATTCGTGTGCATTTTAAGCCATTAGATTGGTTTATTGTATGGCCATGATCAAATGGGAAAAGAAAGGCACTAGAAGACAAAATAAGACCACAGTCTCTGCCAAAAAAAGACAAAATAACAAACTCCCATGCGAAGAGAGAGAACAAAAAATCGCAAAATCGCCTACTGACAACCGTCCGATTGCATTTGATTTTGAGGGTGGAGATTGAGAGCCAGTCTACTGTCATTAAAAGACAAAATAGCTCCAATGGACTGTCACTAAAAGACAAAACCACGAAAATTCATGGGAAGAGAGAGAAAGATTTCGGGGTCTGCGTAGCTGTTTGACCATTAGATGTGAGAGAGGATGGATGGTTGGGATTGAATAGGATGTGATCCATGTAAGGATCAAATCTCATCCATTCATTTTTCTCAAAATCCAATGGCCCAAATTCAAGGCGCCTTTTTTCCTTTTGGGAGCAACCACATCCATTAGATCTAAGCAACATCTAAGGGCTATAATTTAAAGTAGCCCAATTCTTAAGAACTAATCTTAGCCAGTGAATCTTGAAGGGCATCCAAGGGTTGGGTTTGAATCCCATGACTTTGAAAAACTACCTGAGGAACAAAACCACGAATTTTAGCTTTTTTATGTGGTTTTGACTAGCCCAAACCAAGGGAAGCCTATACCTAGCCTAGTTGATTAAGAGCCTAGACTGTGGCCACCACCCTCTTCTCATTGGTCCAGCACTAATCACTCTCTAATCTAAAAGGCCCATGCATGGTTCATTTTTTCCCCTAATGGATAGTTTCTCTTCTCTAGTCGATATGTGAGCGCAAGAGTCGTACGTCTTCTCACCTCTTTTCACATCGAGTTCACTAGGTATGTCGTCCATGTTTGTGACAAGGAGGTTGCAAGAGAAAGAGATTGACTTAGATACTTGTATCCTATGAGTGACTTATACATGTCTTCTTAGCATATAAGCTTCAACAACTATAGCATTTAAATAAATAATTCTCATCAGTCTTACTTGCAGAAACTTCATCATACTCTTCGATGCATATGGATTCCCTTGAGACAAAGAATATATTTGTCAAAAGTATGTACATCTGGGCACACACAGGGTGCCTAGGCAATTTTGACCTTGATTAGATAATTGCTAGTCACGGAGCATTCCTTGAACTACAAAAATCTCTTAGCCCTAACCTTGTGATTCAAAGATATGTACTCAAGAGATAATGAATTCCCATTTCCTACTCATCTAAACTCGATCTTTACTTAACATCAACGAAGTATACATTCCGCCAAGTCTTAGAAAGAGATCATAATTGTAATCCTCAAAATACACACCATGATTTGAATAAATTAATGTGGCAACCTGTTATTGTTCAACTAATCTAGATGACTCTGAATTTTTCTTCATGGGTTGACAAACTGCTAAGGGCTGTTCAGCTATTCATAGCAATGATAAGAAGAATCATAGAATGGTGCAAACCTTCATTCTCATCCATCTTCCACCTTCTTTCTACCCACATTGAGAGTGAATAAGGAGAATAATTCTCCTTATGCTTCGTTTCTCGAGGGCCTCCAGGTTTTTCTATTCACTCAATGATTCTTTAGAGATATCTATTCCTTAGGTCACATTCTAAAGTCGCATCTCCTTAAGTCTGGATCTGATCTTACTCTCCTTGTTTCTTTCATCTCTATGCACGTTCTGGCTTCACTCCTCACCTACGCTCCATCCACTTTCTTCTTCACGTGCAAATCCACTCATAACTCCTATTCATGCTTTGAGAGTATATTCACGAACTTACACTTTTCCCAAAACGAATCCCTTTCTTTTGTTGGTACATTTGGCAAGCTTCATGCTTGACCAAATATCAAAGGATTACCACCACATATCATGTTTTTGACCACTCATAAAGCTTCATGCTTGGCCAAATATCAAAGGATTACCACCACATATCATGTTTTTGACCACTCATAAAGTACATGTGAAACCTCTTGTAAAAGCAATGGAGTTTAACTCTTGAGATAAAAGTTTTTGAAAAAAGTGTTTCTCTCCTCTGCTGACCTCATGCGTTATATAAGGGCCCGAGGTTTTGTGTTATCTTTCAGACTTTGCTTTCAATGGACACACCCATGCATGCCTGGAAAAATCATCAATGAAGGTCACAAAGTAAAGGTAATTCCCAGTAGCTCAAATTGAACCATCTTTTGACACTACTAGAAATAGGGGGGCATAGTGACGCCCCCGAATTGAAAAAAAATCGAGAACCGTCGCTTATGCAATGCTAGCATCGCATAAGAGACGTCCTTGTTTTTTTTTAAGACATGTGATCGCATAAGCGATGTTAACGTCGCTTATGCGACACTAAAACTATGTGTCACAAATAGCATCACCACTTAGCGATGCTTTTAACGACATTGGAAAATTGCTTGTGATGCTTGAGCATCACATAAGCAAGGTCCTGTGTTCCAGAGTGTCGCATAAGCGATGCCCTAGAATGTTAAAAAAAAATTTTGATTTCTCCTGGTACATTTGTGCGTGGATTTGGATGCACGACACACACACACACACACATAGAGAGAGAGAGAGAGAGAGAGAGAGAGAGAGAGAGAGAGAGAGAGAGAGAGAGAGAGAGAGAGAGAGAGAGAGAGAGAGAGAGAGAGAGAGAGAGAGAGAGAGAGAGATCGACAAGAGCTCCACACATACACACATAGACACACATACACACATAGACACACACACACACATACACATACACACACATATACACACACACATAGACACATACACACACACACACATCCACACACATTTACACACACATACACATGCATACAAACACATATATACAGATACACACGTATATACACACATAGACACACACATACACACATAGACACACACACACACATACACACACATACACACACATACACTCACACATACACACACACATATAGGCACATACACACACATTTATGCATACACACACATGTAGAGAGGCATACACACACATGCATATATATGCATACTAATGCATATGCATATGCATACATACATACTTACATGCATACACACACATACACACACATGCATACATATGCATACATAATTCACATGCATATGCATACATAATTCACATGCATATGCATACATAATTCACATGCATATGCATACATACATGCTTAAATTCATACACACACGTACACATGCATACACACATACACATACACACACACACACACACACACACACACACACACACACACACATATATATATATATATATATATATATATATATATATATATATATATATATATATATATATATATATATATATATATATATATATATATATATATATGCATACACACACACACATAAAGAGGCATACACACACATACACATACAATTATACATATGCATACATACATGCTTACATGCATACACACACATACACATACACACATATATGCATACACACACACACACGTAGAGATACATACACATACATGCATACATATGCATACATAATGCATATGCATATGCATACATAATGCATATGCATATGCATACATACATACTTACATGCATACACACACATACAGACACATGCATACATATGCATACATAATGCACATGCATATGCGTACATACATGCTTACATGCATACACACACATACACATGCATACACACACATACACATGCATACACACATACACATACACACATAGACACACACACATACACACATACACACATATATGCATACACACAGAGAGACATACACACACATATACATACATGCATACATAATGCATATGCATATGCATACATAATGCATATGCATATGCATACATAATGCATATGCATATGCATACATAATGCATATGCATATGCATACATAATGCATATGCATATGCATACATAATGCATATGCATATGCATACATACATACATACTTACATGCATACACACATATATGCATACATAATGCACATGCATATGCATAGATACATGCATACACATACACACACATAGACACATACACACACATAGACACACACACATACACACTTACACACATTTAAACACATACACATGCATACACACATACACACATAGACACACACACACATACACACACACATAGACACATAGACACATAGACACATAGACACATAGACACATAATGCATATGCATATGCATACATACATACTTAAATGCATACACACACATACACACACATATGCATACATACATGCATACACATACACACATACACACACATAAACACATACACACTTATAGACACATACACACTTATACACACACATCCAGACACATTTACACACACACATACACATGCATATAGACACATATATATAGTACACACGTATACACACACATAGACACACACACACATACACACATAGACACACACACACACATACACATACACACACATAGACACACACATAGACACACACATTTACACACACACACACACATCCACACACATTTACACACACATACACATGCATACAGACACATATATATAGATACACACACATATAGACATACACACATACACACATACACACATACACACATACACACACATACATGCATATGCATACATAATGCAAATGCATATGCATACATACATGCTTACATGCATACAGACACATACACATGCATACACACATACACATACACACATGTACACACACACACATACACACATACACACATACACACATACACACATACACACATACACACATACACACATACACACATACACACATACACACATACACACATACACACATACACACATACACACATACACACATACACACACATATATGCATACACACACACACATAGAGAGACATACAAACACATACACATACATGCATACATATGCATACATATGCATACATATGCATACATAATGCATATGCATATGCATACATACATACTTACATGCATACACACATATGCATACATAATGCACATGCATATGCATAGATACATGCATACACATACACACACATAGACACATACACACACATACACACACATACACACACATACACACACATACACACACATACACACACATACACACACATACACACACATATGCATACATATGCATACATAATGCACATGCATATGCATACATAATGCACATGCATATGCATAGATACATGCATACACATACACACACATAGACACATACACACACATAGAGACATAGACACACATAGACACACATAGACACATACACACACATAGACACATACACACACATACACACACATACACACACATATACACACATATTTACACACACATACACATGCATACACACACATACACACACATACACACATAGACACACACACACATACACACATAGACACATACACACATACACACATAATGCATATGCATATGCATACATACATAATTACAAGCATACACACACATACACACACATACACAGACATGCATACATATGCATACATATGCATACATATGCATACACACATACACACGTAGAGAGACCATACATAATGCATATGCATATGCATACATACATACTTACATGCATACACAGACATACACACATATACACACACATATACACACACATACACACACATATGCATACATAATGCACATGCATATGCATAGATATATGCTTACATGCATATACATACACACATAGACACATACACACACATAGATACATACACACACATGGACACATACACTCATATACACATACACACAGATTTACACACACACATAGACACACACACACATACACAGACTCACTTACACATGCATACACACATAGACACACACACACACACACTTACACACATAGACACACACACATACACACACAAAAACTTACACACACATAGATACAAACACACATACACACATAGACACATACAAACTTACACACACACATACACACATCCACACATCCACACATATTTACACACACACACACATACACATGCATATAGACATATATATACAAATACACACATAGACACACACATATACACACACATACACACATAGACACATACACACTTACACAGACACATTCACACATCCACCCACATTTACACACATACATACACATGCATAGACACATATATACACACATAGGCACACACATAGACACACACACATACACACATACACACATACACACATACACACACATGGACACATACACACACATATATGCATAGACAGACACATAGAGACATACACATAGAGACATACACACATATATATGCATACACACACATAGAGACACATACACACACATACACATGCATGCATACATATGCATATGCATATGCATACATACATACTTACATGCATACACACACACACATACACACATGCATACATTTGCATACATAATGCACATGCATATGCATACATGCATGCTTACATGCATACACACACACTCACATATACACTTACATACACATATACACACATACATAATATGTACACATATATATATATTGATTTCTAACCCATTTTGTTTTATATGCATAGGTATTATGGATCCTAGTAGAGAGAGAAAGGTGAAACTCACTCTCATAAAAAAGTCTTATTAGAGCAAGAGTTTTGCCTGATACTCTAGGGATTATCATGCATGAGTACTCAGAGATGCCTGATGATGAGCTGGATTATATGATCTATATGCTTACCCAGTGATCAGAGGAGGGCTCTTCTGCGGCTCCACATGCAAGAAGACAGCTATCTGCTCATAGGTATGTTTTTTTTTCATAAATTTTTTTATAATTTTTTTTTATATTATAACACAAATTTTTATTCATTTTTATCTATCTATTTTCAGGACACCTATACCACCTCCAGATCATGATAGCAGAGCACAGGTGCCATGCATAGGCACCTTAGGGCTAGAGTGCGATATAGAGCAAGAGGGGAACATTGTGTACATAGAAAATGGATTGGAGTTCAAGAGAAGAATGCGAGCATTATGTGACTCTTACCTGCACCTTGTCCACTTACAGTGGAAGTAAGTATAAATTTTACATATAAATTGAAATAAATATATTATGTTTTATTTACATGATTTTTTTTTGTAGTGAGCATGATGAGAGGGATAAAAAATACGTACTTAGTTCACTTGAGACAGAGTTTGGGACAAGATGGTCGCATAAGTGGTGTCTAAAAGAGATGCAGACACTTATGGCTCATCGTCGCGATAATGCACAATATGCATTGCTTTTATGTATATATATGTGGATATGAGTATGTGTGTTTATGTATGTATGTATGTATATGAGAGAGAGAGAGAAAAGAGTGAGACTAGAGGTACAAATACACGCATACACACACATATACATCATACATGCACATTTACACACATATACACATACATGCATATTTATACATACACACACATACATGCACATTTTTACACACACATACACATGCATGCAGTTACACACATATAATGAATACACACATAGACACATACACCTACTCACATACACATACACATACACATACATAATCATATGTACACACACATAGACTCACATAATCATATTTACATGCATATATACATATACACATGCATACACACACACACAACACATGCATACGCACATATAGATACACATACACACACACATGCATATACACATATAGATACACATACATACACACACATGCATACTGATATATATATATATATATATATATATACTTATATATCTATATAAATAAATAAATAAATAATATATATATATATATATCCTAATTTAGAAACCCTATTATAAATATTCTAAATCAGAAATCCTATTTCAAAAATCCTAATTCGAAAACACTAATTTTGAATTTAGAAACTATAATTCAACCTTTTATCCATATGAGTGAAGTATATGTACACATTGCATCTATTCCCCCGACGTCCTACTAGAGAGATGTCTCTCCTCCCAACCTTATGCCTCTATATATAGCTACTCGAATCAACGAGGATCATAATATATATAAAGATATATACACATCATGTAGATACACATACATAAATATAAAATGGAGTAGATACATCATGCATCACACATACATGCCTAAATGCACACATAACTATATATACATGCATACATATTTACATGTACACATTTACACATAGAAACACACACACACACACACACACACACACACACACACACACACACACACACACACACACATATATATATATATATATATATATATATATATATATATATATATATATATATATATATATATATATATATATATATATATATATATATATATATATATATATATATATATATATATATATACATCACATATACATGCCTACACGCACACATGCATACTTATACATGCATACACAATTATAACACTTGCATATATTACATGAATACATGAATATTTTACACAAATGCATATACATATATACACATATGCATACTAACACATGTATACATATATAACACACATGCACACACATACATATACATGAAACACATATATATGCATACTAACACATGTATACATATACTACACATGAATATACACACATATGCATACATACATGAGAAAAATTTGCTCCTCGAAGATAAAGCCATATATAAAATAATTAGGCATAACCCCATCTTCATGTTCTAACTTAAAAGAACATGATTTCATCTCTCTAGTAGGATTCATCGATATTCAAGTTGAATAAAGAATCTATTATCTGATATCCATTAAGAAGCTTCAAGTTATTGATCGATAACTAGAGTAGAATTTACTATCTAATCTGCTCATATGTTTTCATTATTGCCATCATTTTGGTAAGACATCAATAGAGTCTCATCTTCATTATCCTTATTGATTTCCTTTATTTCTTCTATTGTTAAATCTGTGTTCTCATGAGTCACATCATCTATTGATGGATTAATATCGATTTTTGGTAATTCCTCTTCATCATCAGTAGAATCAACATGTAGAGTATTATCCTCTTTATAAAAAAAGATTAGTATCATTATCATGTATAATGATTCTAATTTCTCTTTCAGATGTTGATGTATCAGTATTTGATGGTGAATCATCAAGAGGACTTTCTTTGATCTATCTAACAATAAACTATTCAAACAATGACCTACCTCTAGGTTGAACATGAATGAATTGCCACCAAGGGTGAGCATCTGGGTTTTTGTAAAAAAATGCTTGTTCAATATGCCTAGGAAGAATATATGATTCTTTAGTAGATCGCATTACCTTGGAAGAATCAATTGCCCAAAACCTAGATAATTGCTTTCTTAATGTGGAATTACTAGCTTTATACTCTGCTTGAAACCAGTCAACCTTCAAAATGACCTATATATAAAAACAAAAACTCATTATTAGGTGCTTTAAAAATAACTAACTCTATCATAAAAAATAAAATCTTTTTTCTATTCTACCTGTTTGAATGTATGAAATGATATTTCGTAGATACCAACAACAGTTCCCATGTAAACAAGTTTGCCATCTATAAGGTTCATGTCTTTTGAGCTAGCACGTGATAGTTGCTTGAAAGAAGCAACAATACTAGAATCCTCTATTTTACGTAAAGAATCAATGGCTTTGATTCTAATATGATGTCCAAAAGCCCACATATTAGTGAATATTCGAGCTTGCAAAAGAAATTAAATTAGTAAATAGAAACTAATATACATATATGAAAACAAAAAAATAATATTAAGATAAAATTACCTTTCGTTCACAACCTATCATTAACTCTCTCTGCTCATATGAGATTTCTTCATTATTTGTGTTGGCGTGTTGCAAACGACTATATAGCCAATCCGTGAAAGAAGATATATTTGTAATCTCATTATTATCGAGATTACGTCTATATCTTTTGTTTCTTTGCCTTTTACTTTGGAGATTTTGAAGTTCCTATTCGTACTCGCTAGGGAATGCTTGCAAGCATTCGCTATTATATGCTACAAAAGTAGAAACATAATTCTTTTCTTGAAATGGAAATAAAAATGGAACTCCCTTAACTGATAATACCTCATCTGTTATTTTTGAAGAAGACTCCTTGGTCCATGCACGTGGAGCTTCTTCATGAACTGTTTCAAGGTACTCAGCCACATAATACATGCACTCTTCAGGCATCCAACCCTTTGCCATGGATCCTTCTGGTTTCGCTCTTTGTCGCACATAACCTTTTAATATTCCCATAAATCGCTCGACCAAAAACATCCATCGAGTGTTGACAACACCTGCAATCTCTATTCATCTACAAGATGGACTAATAAATGAACCTGAATATCCAAAAATGAAGTAAGAAGCTCTTTCTCCATCAAACATAGTAGCTCTTTGCATTCACGTTTTTTTTTGTGGGATCGAGTTTTTGTCAATCTCTTTTGATGTAATCCACCTATACATATCATTAAAAAAATTAGAAAGAATTTAATTCAAAAATAAAAGATATCAAATATTCATACATATTAAATATAAAAGTATCACAATTAATTACCTTATAAGCGATCCAAGATGATAGATCACATCTCGTACTCCTTTCGTTGTACATCCATCGATAACCAAAGGTAAAATATGTTTCAAAAAGTTATGCCTGTCATGGGTCTTTAACCTAGATAAGCTCTTATCATTCATAGTAAACATGTTTTGGAAAGATGCTCCATATCCTATAGGAGTCCGAATCAATTGAATCCTATTGTTGATAGTCTGTATATCTTTTGTTGTAAGTACCCAAGGAACAGGTGCATAAGTCGTTTACTGTCAATGTCTATCAAAAACTGGCCATAACTTTGGCTTTGAGTTTTGATCCTTGAAATCATTCCTTGATGCTATGGTATCTTTTAGTCCAAGAAGATGCTGCCATAGTGAATAACCAATATTCTTGAATATATGCATAGGATCAAGAAGATGATATAATTTTAACTCTTTCCAATACTCCAAAGAATACCATATTGATATCTTCTCTGCTAGTGCCATTTTTCCTTTACCTCTCTTCACATACTCATTATCTTCATCATCACCGACAATTTCTGATTCTGGATCTATTAGATGTCCATGTGTCCATTTTTTATACCAATCCATTGGCGTCATAGGTTTTGGACACTAACTTGTTTCAAGCTTTCCATTAAAATGTATCGCTTCTCTTTTAGATCTTAATGGATGATCATCAGGCAAGAATCGTTGATGTCAAAGATAAATATTTTTGTTGAGATTCTTACTATAGATTGATCTCAACCAATCACCATAATATGGACAAGCTTTATAACCCTTAGTAGATATTCCTGCATCATGAAAATGATAAAAATATAATTAGATTAAATCACATTTATTTGTATGCATATTGAATTAAAAAATTACATCAATACCTGAACAAACACCATATCCTGGAAAATCTTGAATAGTCCAAGCCACAATACCACGAATCTTAATATGTTTTTCATTGATGCTTTTTGATACATCAATGACATTAATACCTCTCCATAACTCTTGAAGATTGTCAACGAGAGGAGCAAGATATATATCCATATCTTTAACTTGTCTTTTTCCTGGGATTAAAAGTGAAAGCATTAAATGTTCCTTTTTAATGCTTAGATATGGTGGAAGATTGTAGTTTATGACTACCACTGGCCATGTTGACCATTTACTGGATTTCATGGAGAATGGATTAACCCCATCTAATGCAAATCCTAACTTTAGATTCTGTGGATTTTGTGCAAATTCAGGCCATGTAGAATCAATATGCGGAAAAGCAACACTATCAGGAGGAATTTCGATTATTCCATCAATACTTTTATGATCATGTCCCCATGTCAAAAGCTTTGATAATTTGGGGCTTTGAAACATATGTCTAATCCGTGGAGCCAATGGAAAATGTCTCAATACCCTTTTTGGGATTTTACCTTCTTCATCCTTATATCAAGGAGATTGACATTTAGGACATGTCAAAGAGCCTGCATATTCACCTCTATATAAAATACAATCGTTAGGACATGCATGTATACATTGATAATCTATACCAAGATTGTTGATTATCTTCTTCATTTCATCATGTGAGGTAGGAAGAATATTCTGACTTGGTAAAAAGTTTTCAGATAATAACCTGTAAGTTCATAAAAAAAAGACATATTAATAAAAATAAATAAATAAATATACATATATATATATATGCATATAATTTTATATATGTGTATGCTTATGTGTATGTGTATGTGGATGTGTATATGCATGTGCATGCATATCCATATGCGTATGTGTATATGTATGTATGTGTGTATATGTGTTTTATATGTGTATATGTATGTATATATATGTATGTGTATGTGTATGCATATATGTATGTGTATGTGTGTATATATGTGTATGTATGTATGTATGTATGTATGTGTATGAATGTGTATGTATGTATGTATATGTATGTATATGTATGTATATGTATGTATATGTATGTACATGTATGTATATGTATGTATATGTATGTATATGTATGTATGCATGTGTAGCTGTGTATATTTAATTTCATTTTTTTTTGTATATTATGGTTTGCAGACTTCATATCTAGAGCACTGAATCGTTTGGCTGTCTCCCATTTTATAGTCAATCTATTACCTATCTTGCTAAGTAAGACTTACATATTTGTTTACAAGGATTAAGTATCAACTAACTATGGAGGTATTAGGTTGTTTGAAAATAAGACAAGCAAATTTCTCTCGACGATTTTGGAAAGTGGATGAATAATTCTAAAGGTTGGGTGGACATGAAGTGTTCATTCAATGCAAGTTCTTGTTCTTACAATATCTAAGGTAAAAACAGAAACTTGCAATGAATGAACACTTTCTGTCTGCCCATCCTTTAAAATTATTCTTCCATCCTTCAAAGTCTTCAAGGTAAATTTACTTCTCCTATTTTCCAAACGATTTAATACCTCCATAGCTAACTCATACTTAATATTTGTATGCAAAGTTCATAAAAGAGTTAGCAGTGTAAGCATTAGGTCGACTATAATAGGAGAAACAGATGTGTTAGGAAGATTCTAAAGGTTGGGCGGACAATTCCAAAGGTTAGATGCACAAAATATCTTCATTCGATACAGGTATGTATAATTTGACTTTACTCTAATAACATGTGTATATGTATGTTTATGTGTATATATATGTGTATGTATGTATGTGTATGTATGCATGTGTAGCTGTGTATATTTGATTTCATTTCTAGTTTTATTTTTGTTTATTGTGGTTTGTAGACTTTCATATAGATATCTAGACCACTAAATCGTCTAGCTGTCTCCCATTTTATAGTAAATCTATTACCTGCCTAGCTAACTAAGGCTTATATATTTGTTTACAAATATAAAGTATCAGTTAGCTATGGAGGTATTAGGTCATTTGGAAAATAGGAGGACCAAATTCATCTCGAAGATTTTGAAAGATGCATTAATAGTTTTAAAGGATGGGCGGACACAAAATGTTCATCTTTTAAAATTATTTTTCCATCCTTCAAAATCTTTGAGATAAATTTGGTCCTCCCATTTTCCTAACAACCTAATACCTCCATAGCTAACTGGTACTTAATATTTGTATGCAAAGTTCTTAAAAGAGTTAGCAACTAGGTATTAGGTCGACTAGAATAGGAGAAATAGATATGTCATGAAGATTTTAAAGGTTGGGTGGACAATTCTAAAGGCTAGATGGACAAAACATCTTCATTCGATACAGGTATGTATAATTTGACCTTACTCTCATAACATGTGTATGCGTGTATATGTTTATATGTGTGTATGGATTCATGTATAATTATGTGTATGTCTATATATGCATGTATTTATATGTACACACACACATATATATATATATATATATATATATATATATATATATATATATATATATATATATATATATATATATATATATATATATATATATATATATATATATATATATATATATATATATATATATATATATATAGAAAATTGAAAATTATACCTTACTAGTGCCGAAACAGATACATTACTCCATCCAAAATGATTTTGAAGATTGAGAATAAGTAAGCTTGCACTTAGTCGTGTCAAATGTCTTCCTTCATATACATGCTTTAGACATTCCTCTCGAAGATATTTCTCATTTTTAGAAATATCAATGCCCTCACTGTCATTTTGATACCAATCCTCAATAAAATCTGCCATGCCATAATCTTCATCATTGTTGCACAAATCTTGTACTTTATCTTCTTTTGAATATAGATCTTTCAACCTTGCATATTTCAGAGGATCACTTTTGCATAGCCTCCTCATAGAAGCTTCTGATAAATGAGGTCTTACTGGCAATTGTGAATGGTATGGAGGAATATCATCAACATCATACGTTGGAATCTACACATATGAATAAAAATCATTAGTATTCCATAAATGAATAAAAAGTAAACTTTAAACATAAAATTAAATATATAAGATATTAAATATGGATAGAAAATTTTCATTCTCTCTCTAGCTAAAAGGTGCTCTTGGAGGTCTACGCCATCCATAATTCACTAATAATTCATCACCAGCATGTAATGTAGTAATAGCATTGACAACTATGTATCTTGATACATCTCTACTTATGTATGGTGATTCATGACTATCTTCATGCTTCTCAAATGTGCAATTAGTCCTTGAACTATTCTGTAACCCTCAACTACTATTTATTAAACCTACTATATTTCCATGCATGTAAGGTTTCTACTAGTAAGGTATGCTGCATTCAAGCATATTCCATAAGTACTCATGCTTTGAACATAACATGCAAGTGGATGCCAATCTCCCCATCCATATATAGGACCACAAAATGAAATAAGAGTGACTTCAAAGTTTGGAGGCACATATAAATCCTCTACAATAAAGACACCATGACCAACATTAGTAATAATCGATGGAGCAATCATATAGCGATTGCCCTAAAAGTTGAAAACCTCTCCATCTAAAGGAAGTGGTCCTCTATTCCATCCTCCATAACTTCTTCTATCATATGTTTGTACTAGAGAACGATCAAGAGCTGGCAATGGATAATCTCCAGTCGTTTCAGTATCTAAACCAGGAGGTAGAGGATTTCTAGAAACCTTTGCTTGTAATTGATGAACAACAAGTCCATGACGTGTACGAGGTATATTAACATTATGAGAAAAACTATCATCATCCTCCTCCGCGAGCAAGTATTCCTGCATATCAACAGTAATATGATTTTGTATATGGTTTGTAGATAAAATAATGACATTAATTTATAGAAAAAATACATACCCAAGCATTATCACGTTGACAAGGTGATGGTGCACGCTCAAAAGTACCATACTCTGCCTCATGTTCAATACATTCCAATCATGGTCTTCAATATGTGCCATAACAAGAGTTACACCAACATATAATATGCTCTTGATAGTAAAATTCATCATAATTCCTATCGGAGGACACATGTGAAGTCGTTGCATGCGTAGGAGGTGGTGGAGTGCCCTCTGATTGATCAGAATCTGATTATAACAAGAAACAAAATAATATGTCAGTCATGTATCTATCAAATATATTTAAAATTAAAAGTTTAATATACTTACAGTATATAGTCCTTGCACGATTAGGAGACAGTGGTGGAGTTCCATCTGATTGATCGGAATCTACAAATAATGGTATTTGATATTAATAATCTGATTATTTACATACATAAACATTCACATATACATATTTACACATACACACATATACACATTTACACATACACACATATTCATATACACAAAAATACACATTATTATGGGATAAATGCATGTATTTTGTATGAATGAGTGTATATGCGTGCATGTGTATGTGTGTACATATATATGTGGATATGTATATGTGTGTTTATGTTATATGTATGTATATGTATGCATATATGTATGTGTATATGTTTGCATGTATATGTGTATGTGGGTATGTGTATGTGTATGTGTGTGTATATATGTGTATGTATTCTGATTCTTTTTTTCTATTTGAGATTAAATTAACAGGAGATATTGTATGGTGGAAAAAAATAAGAGGCAACCTAACATACCACCTAAGATGTGGAAATTTTTTCGTAGACAACTACATCTTCAGGAGTCATTTCCTCAGCAGAAGGTAAACAAATTAATAGTTTATATTTATAATTTTCATATATTCTAGTATTTTTTTTACATTTAGTTTATGTATTTCTTTTTCTTTAAATAAACAGGCTCCTGCAAAGAAGAGAGTTGAGTCGGGCCACACATCGCACATAGGACAAATGGGAAATCATGGTTTTGTAGCTACATTTGTAAGTATATGTGTTATTGTGAGTATATTTGTAAAGAAGAGAGTTGAGTCGGGCCACACATCGCACATAGTCCAAATGGGCCATTATGGTTTTGTAGCTACAAATGGGCCATCATGGTTTTGTAGCTACATTTGTAAGTATATGTGTTATTGGAAACAAAAGATTCAGAAATGTCTTTTAGCATGGAGAGACCCGTAGGTAGCTTACGCATACCTATCTACAAACATCGGAAGGTCACTATTAAACACAATTGGAATATATTAGGACCCATCGATTAGGTGCACACATCTATGAGGATGCTCTAAGGTGATCAGTTGTCCAACTCAAAAATCTCGATCAACCCTTCCAACTTGAACACCCAGTGATTAAATTAGAAGAGGATTCATACATTGATAAGCAAGCAATACCATGTGCGTGGTTACGAGCATACTAGACAAGATAGATGAGTTTGAAAATGTCATTCCCGAGAACGAGATAGGAGACCTAGAACAAGGAGACCTAGGACAAGAACCCAAGACTCCTTGAGGCAAATCTATCTTGACCAAAGTGATTAGCCTAGAGTGGATTCCCCAAGACAACAAAAGCATAGAGCTATTCTTGAATACAGAAACAAAGGAAGCTTCTTGCAAAATCAAGCCAAATTAACTTAGCAAAATAGGCGGAGTCAGCATCTATGAGTTCAAAGATCTTGAGATACTAGGCAAAGGTGTCTATTTGGATAACACATTGGAGAGAATGTTCTTGGTAACAAAGCATGGAAGACATGCAAAAACTTGGCAGGGTGAATTGATTTTCCCTCCACCAAGATCTTATGTTTCCAATGGCCTCCAAGGAGCAGGATCATCACAGGCTCATGAAAAATAGAAGGAAAGAGCTAAAGAGAGACCTGAGGTAAGTTTTGCACACACTCTAGGTAGGGATAGATTAGGATTTGAAATTGAAAGACCTGATAGAGAAAGACATAGAGCACATAGGCATCAAAGAGACACACATGATTTCCCACTTCCTAGACTCCGAGAGTACCCAAGAACCCTTAGACCGTCTCAAGTGGTCAATGATGGAGAGTGTTAATCTCCAAAAGAACAAGTTATCCTTGATGTTAGAGCACTCTATATCAAGAACAACTCAAAACCTCAACCAATTTTGGAAGAGTAATTTCAGATTATCAATCTTTGCACTAACTATGAAGAGAGTGATTATTCAAAAAAATCTGCTGCACTTAGTTCACTCATTGAGTGAACCAAATGTGTAAAGTTTTCAATGAAACTTTGTATGACGTATCATCTAGTGTTTGTGCACCTTTTCCAAGTTAAAATTTATCAAATAGTTTTGTAAATCTTGAGATTTACTTGAAACAATTCACCTATGTCTAAAACTGTACTTCTGTACAATCGACTTTGACAGCTGCAAATTCTAATGCATAGTTCTCTTAAATTAGAAGCCATTTATTCAAATGATTTTAACCATAGGTAGCTTACCTTACAACTTAAAGAATGAGTGCTTGCTTGATCAAAACTTTATACTTTGGAA
Source organism: Ceratopteris richardii (assembly GCA_020310875.1). Lineage (NCBI taxonomy): Eukaryota > Viridiplantae > Streptophyta > Polypodiopsida > Polypodiales > Pteridaceae > Ceratopteris > Ceratopteris richardii. The sequence continues at coordinate 104,335,852 of CM035417.1, read as the reverse complement.
GGATTACTGATCAAAACATTATCATCAAATTTGCACCTATTGCAATCTTCTCTTCTTCACATTTACACATGTAAATATTCCTACTCTCAATTCTATCAGTCTGATCACAATTAGGATATGAAAATTTCTACAAAGGTTGCTCAAATATACAATTAGAGTCGTACAAAAGCATTTCATAAAAGGATAAACATAGAAGGAGTACTGAGCAAAATATCGGGTGCAATTTTTCTTCTATTCAGGAAAACATTACATCTGATTGATGAGCCATATTCTCATCGCTTCTAAAGTGTCTAATGACTCTTACTACTTGTCTTTCATCATCTCTCTTACATGCTGTGACTTTTTACTTGTATATATAGGCATCTATGTACAAACTCGTTGTCGGGAAGATGGTGCATGATCGGTGGATCAGTTCAACCGCCAAGTCCAGCGGCGCACGCAGGGTGCTTCAAGAAACTCAAGTGGTGGAATGGAGACTCAAAGAGATAATGAAAACTCAACAAAATTTATAAGATCACTTACAAGACATACCATCATATGGGAGAAAGAAATTGATTCATAATAAGAAGAGTTCATACAATTGTCATGAAAATAATAAAAAAGATACAAGTTACCAATCCATCATAAATCATAAAGTTGGTTCATAATGTTGATTCATAATGTTGATTCATAATGTCCATCAATCCTTCATCATGTGTGTAGAGCCTCTTTGTCATAAAACTGAACTTCCATGTCCTTCCTTCAACATATGTGTGTAGCCTCCATGTCCTTCAACTCCTCCATGTCTTCATCTCCTTCAAACTTCAATGCTAACTCTTCATAAGATTAGCTCAAATCTTGGATGCCTCAAGCTCCTCCAAACTTCAACGCTAGGGAATGTTCCTTGTATCTTCAGATTGATTTGACTATGAGGTAACTGCCTCTTTATATAGTATTTGTCCCTCGCGATTTCTTTTCAATAAAGCTAATGATCGCAGATCAAAAAGCATAACGATGTATCCACCAAACGCATAAATCTTATGCGATCATAGTTTGCAAAAATATCGCTTAATGCTTTTGATTTTACGTTGATGCTTTTATTTTGTTTTACGATTTACGTTTTCATTGTTTTTGTTTTATATTGTTTTGTTTTATTTTAATGCTTTAACTCTTTTGATTCATAATATATGGTTTCACACTAGAAAATTATAAGTTGAGGGTTCACATGGAACAACCAAGCAGGGGTTCACATGGGTTGAATGTTTATACAATGGTACATATGGGATCTTTACAATTTGAGATTACTCACATGGTGCACATCAGAACTTTATGATTGGGTTTCACATGTAATGTTTTCACACTACAAGTTTTAAGGTTAAAGTTCACATGGATGAATATGGGTTCATGGATATTTTCTGTCAGCTTCAAGGTTCTATAGAGATGGAAATCTCTACGACATTCACCCCTACTAAATTGCACATCGTCCTCGATGGGCCAATCTTCAAATCTTCTTTCTACTTCAAAGATAAACTGACATTTCATAGGAACATTGAATCTTGAAATCATGTGTCAAGTGCATGGGAAGATAAAAAATGTGTCTATGCAAGGCCATGTAATGTAGCCCTATCAATTGTATACTTTGAAAATTCATGGTAAAAATATGGTGCAAAAGATAAGGTATTTGGCATTCGTTGATGAGGTTAGGCGCTCACTTTCATACATTTCATGTTTTTATACATAAATCCTTTCCATCACTCAAAGTGCATGGGTAAATGAAAAATGTGCCTATGCAAGGCCATATAATGTAGCCCTATCAATTGCATACTTTGAAAATGCATGGTAAAAATAAGGTGCAAAAGATAAGGTGTTTGGCATTCGTTGATGAGGCATGTGCGCTCACTTTCATACATTTCATGTTTTTATACATAAATCCTTTCCATCACTCAAAGTGCATGGGTAAATGAAAAATGTGCCTGTGCAAGGCCATATAATGTAGCCCTATCAATTGCATACTTTGAAAATGCATGGTAAAAATATGGTGCAAAAGATAAGGTATTTGGCATTCATTGATGAGGCATGTGTGCTCACTTTCATACATTTCATGTTTTTATACATAAATCCTTTCCATCACTCAAAGTGCATGGGTAAATGAAAAATGTGCCTATGCAAGGCCATATAATGTAGCCCTATCAATTGCATACTTTGGAAATGCATGGTTAAAAGTATGGTGCAAAAGATAAGGTATTTGGCATTTGATGATGAAGCTTGTGCACTCACTCACATACATATCAATGTGCATATACATCAATCCTTTCTGTCACTCAAAGTGCATAGCGAAAGCTCAAAACATGCCTAAATGCAAGGTCATGTAGTGAGACCCTACCATGCATACTTTAAGTGCATTGTTCCAAAAATCATGGTGCAAAAGGGGTAAGAGGATGTCGATGATGAGGTTCTTCAGAATTTTTGATATCTGCTTTTAAATTGGATGTTTGGTTGTAATTTTTCATTCAGAAATTTCTCAAATCTTTCTGTATCTATGTGTAGTAATTCATCTTGATTCACACTTATGGAGTTATGTTCACTTTGACTATTTTCTTCATTGTTAATATCATGGCTCAATTTACCTTTCAAAAATCCGACTTTCTCCTGATCAAGAAGTTTGTCATGTTCGAGGAACTTTGGATCACATACTACATAGTATTCGTCATCTTTATTTTTCAATTGAATTGAATTTTCATATTCTTGCTCATCTTCTTCCAATCTTTCTTGCAAAATTTGTTCACCTTTTTGTTTATCCAATTTGATTTGCTCACTTCTCTTTTCTTCAAAAAGTTTTACTTGATTGTCGATTGGTATCACAGTTTCTTGTTCAAAGGATCTCGTATCATCATATCTCTTTGATCTCCATTGTTTTCTAAATGATCTTGGCTTAGATTTTGTTTGATCAAAATATTCTTTAATTCCACCTCTTCCTAAATTTAAATGTAAAGGTAAATGATTATGATAATCACATATTTTCCATTCAATTTCGAGTACCAATTTTTGTCTACATGCATTCTCATATGCTATACAATTCCCATATATATGATCAATTTGATCACACCAAAAGCATCTAATAGGTCGATTATGTACTCTATTTGTTCTTCTATGTAAAGTGCTAGGAGTGAATCTTCTATGGTCAGGTAAACGGCTTTGTTCAATAGAATGTGTAGATATATTTTGAACTTGAACTTGATGTTCATAGTTACACTTGCATGTTGCAATTTCTTTCACTTGATTCAATAGACTATCAATACTTTCTTTCATACTTGAAATTTCATAGCTAATAGTTTTGAATGTTGTAATCTCTTTCACATGATTTGATAGATTATCCATACTTTCTTTCAAACTTGAAAGTTCATAGTGAACAGTTCCATCTAACTTACCAAATTGTGTAATTAATGAACTAATAACCTCATTAATGTCTTTCATAAATGGAGTCATCATTGTAATACATGAAATTATTGAGTCAATCTTTGAGTAAAGTTTTTCATCGATTATTCGTGACTCCATATCTTTGAATTGTTCATCATATTCTGGAGACTTCTTTTCAATCAACGCTTCCATGCTAGAACCTATGTCTTGTGTGGTGTGTTTTGCAACACCCTTTTTGCCCATCGTTCACTTATGTAATGAATGTAAAAGTAAAGTATGAGTACCTGGATTTGGCTTGAAGAAGAGGTTTTCAATGTATCAAAATGTGAAAATATAAATTTGTAGCACCTTCGATCGATGAGAAGGGTGAAGTGAAGAGGATACAATACTTGCAAGTTTTTGAGTTGCAATGCCGTTTCTTCACGTCGGGTTCAAATGTCGGGAAGATGGTGCACGATTGGTGGATCAGTTCAACCGCCAAGTCCAACGGCGCATGCAGGGTGCTTCAAGCAACTCAAGTGGTGGAATGGAGACTCAAAGAGATAATGAAAACTCAACAAAATTTATAAGATCACTTACAAGACATACCATCAGATGAGAGAAAGAAATTGATTCAGAATAAGAAGAGTTCATACAATTGTCATGAAAATAATAAAAAAGATACAAGTTACCAATTCATCATAAATCATAAAGTTGGTTCATAATGTTGATTCATAATGTTGATTCATAATGTCCATCAATCCTTCATCATGTGTGTAGAGCCTCTTTGTCATAAAACTGAACTTCCATGTCCTTCCTTCAACATATGTGTGTAGCCTCCATGTCCTTCAACTCCTCCATGTCTTCATCTCCTTCAAACTTCAATGCTAACTCTTCATAAGATTAGCTCAAATCTTGGATGCCTCAAGCTCCTCCAAACTTCAACGCTAGGGAACGTTCCTTGTATCTTCAGATGATGATTTGACTATGAGGTAACTGCCTCTTTATATAGTATTTGTCCCTCGCGATTGCTTTTCAATAAAGCTAATGATCGTAGATCAAAAAGCATAACGATGTATCCACCTAAACGCATAAATCTTATGCGATCGTAGTTTGCAAAAATATCGCGTAATGCTTTTGATTTTACGTTGATGCTTTTATTTTGTTTTACGATTTACGTTTTCATTGATTTTGTTTTATATTGTTTTGTTTTATTTTAATGCTTTAACTCTTTTGATTCATAATATATGGTTTCACACTAGAAAATTATAAGTTGAGTGTTCACATGGAACAACCAAGCATGGGTTCACATGGGTTGAATGTTTATACAATGGTACATATGGGATCTTTACAATTTGAGATTACTCACATGGTGCACATCAGAACTTTAGGATTGGGTTTCACATGTAATGTTTTCACACTACAAGTTTTAAGGTTAAAGTTCACATGGATGAATATGGGTTCATGGATATTTTCTGTCAGCTTCAAGGTTCTATAGAGATGGAAATCTCTACGACATCGTGACCACTACAAAAGTATAAGTAAGTTAATTACAAATTTTGTGTACATGTATGTACAAGTCTTCATTCTCTGATCATGCACTAACTTCAATCTTCATATATTGGTCTTTGCTTCATCCTTTGTCCAAATCATCAATTGATGGTTTTCCTACACCAACAATGCCCCCTCAATCATCAATTGTGATTTTCTCTATCTTCTTTATACCTGCCATGTCTTTGAATCTCTGTAGCTTTGGTCCATCCAAGTTTTTTGTTAGCATATCTACAATTTGATCTTTTGTTGAAGTATATATGACTTCAATCTCTTTATCAATCACCTTCTCTCTCAAGTTGTGATATTGAATCTCAATGTGTTTAGTGCGAACATGAAAAATAGGGTTAGCACCTAGATACAATGAACTCATATTATCTCCATGAATAATGGGTGTACTCTGAATGATGTCAAAACTCTTCATGAGAGTCTTCAACCATATGAACTCCTTTGCAGCTTCAACCATACCTTTATACTCTGCTTCTGTAGATGACAAAGCAACTGTATGTTGCTTCTTAGAACACCAAGAGATTAACTTATCTCCCACATAACATAAGTACCTTTCCATGCCCTTGGGGCATACTTCAAACCATACAAAGCTCTCTTGAGCTTACATACATAATCTGGATAGCTTCTATCGTTGAACCCTTTCGTTTGCTCCATGAAAACATAATCTGAAATGTAATCATTAAGAAAAGCATTCTTCACATCTAATTGACATAGTTTCCAACCTTTACATGCAGCAATAGCTATGAGTGTCCTTATGGTTGTCATGTTTTCCATAGGACTATACGTTCCATCATAATCCATACCATATGTCTGAACATACCCTTTCACACCAAGTCTAGCTTTATACCTAGACACACTTCCATATGCAAACCTCTTTGTCTTGTAAACCCATTTGCATCCAATGATCTTCTAACTATTTGGTTTAGGAACCAAATCCCAAGTCTCATTTTCCATCAATGCATCATACTCTTCTTGCATAGCTTTCTCCCAATTTTCCTTACCTTTTGCCTCTTCATATGTAGAAGGGTTCCTCTGCTTTCATCATATAAGCATAATCTTTAGTAGTGAAAAAAAGAAGTAGCATAGCTATACCTTGTAGGTTGCCCTTTGTGCCTTGATGAACTTCTAAGTTCTCCACTTCTTGAAGTTTCTGGTTCATCACATTCTGGATCAAACCTTGGCACTTCTTCAACTTCAACTTGTGCTTCATTATTCTCTTCTTCATCAAATATTTGAACCTTTGATTTACCTTTCTTCTGATTCAAAGTTTCTTCATCACCTGCATGAATATTAATTGTACGTGCATACCAAGTACTTTGATCATCAAATGTAACATCCTTTTACACAAGGAATTGCTTTGTGGATGGACTCCACAACCTATAACCCATCTTTGTATCATCATAACCAATGAACACATATTTTTCAGCTTTAGGTTCCAATTTATGAGTCAACTGAGATGGCACATATGCATAAGCCAAACATCCAAATACTTTGCAATGATCCAAGGTAGGTCTCTTACCCCACCAAGCTTCATATGGTGTCATACCATGCAAAGCTTTACATGGTAGTCTATTAACCAAGTATGTGGCTGTATTTACAGCCTCAACCCACAAACAATTGGGATAATTTTTCTCTTTCATCATTGACGTTGCAAACTCAACAAGAGTTCTATTTCTCCTTTCTGATACACCATTTCATTGAGGAGAGTACCTGAAAGCAACTTCTCTTTTTATACCTGCATTCCATAAGTAATCACTGAACTCATTAGAGAAATACTCTCCCCCTCCATCTGACCTTAGTCTCTTCAATTTTTGACCTGTGATTCTCTCTGCATACACATGATATATATTTGAGCACCTCTGATTTATCTTTGATCACATATATAGTGATCCACCTGGTAGCATCATCAACATAAATCACATAATATCTTGAACCATTAATACTGAAATCCTTTGATGGTCCCCACACATCTGTGTGTACTAATTCAAGCTTCTCTGAATACATGAAATCATGCTTAGTATATGATTGCTTATGAGCCTTACCTAATTGACATGCCTCACATCTGTATGTCATATACCTGCAACATTAGGTAACCCAAGCATTGAACCATTGTTAATCATATCCTTGATACCTCTTTCATTGAAATGTCCAAGCCTTTTATGCTAAAGATCTAACTCAGAGATCTTATGTCCTCCATAAGTGAACAAGGCATGAACAACATTGCCTTGAATCTTCAATGTGAAGAGCCTTCTTTCTTTCTTCCTTGAAACAATTTGTTTATACCCATTGCTAGGGTCTTCCATAAAAACTCCATCATTAGTGAACCTTACTTCATAAACTTTCTCAACAATTTGCACTTATTTTATCAGATTCTTTGGAATTGTAGGAACATACAAAACCTTACTCAAAAGAGTGCTCCCATCCTTAGCCTTTACTCATCCAATTGACTTCACATTATGCTTTGTATTATCACCTGTTTGAACTACATGATTAGTTACCTTATTCTCCAAATCAGTCATCAAAGCTATGTTGCCACTTAGGTGATTGCTACACCCTAAGTCAATGTAGAAGACTCTTTGATCTTCACTTTGTCTTTTACAAGTTGCATTCATAACCAAGGTTGAATCCTCCTTCTAATCTGAAGCATAATTGTAGTAGGTATTGTTGTAGGATTGACTTTGGAAACCTCTACCTACATTTCTTCCAAAGTAACCTCTACTACCTCTGCCTATGAAATTGCCTCTTTGGTTTCTACCACCTCTTCCTCTTGAATTAAATTTTTGATTATATCCTCCACCATTCTGATTATTATGCCAGCATTTATGAGCTAAATGATTAGTCTTACCACAAATCCAGCAAGCTTTGACTCCATCTTTATTGCTTCTGCCTCGTCCTCTACCTTTGCCACCTCCTCTTCCTCTTAGGAAGTTAGCTTGACTAGTTGTACCTTCATCTTCATTCAATTGTTGCTTGCCTTTGTTAATCTTCTTCTTGTCCTTTGAATACATTTCTTGATCTATACTCTTATCAACATCACCTTTGACATCCTACTCAAAGGTTAGCATATGTCCTAGCAATTGATTGAAATCAGGAGTGAAATGATCTAGTGATAATTCACATGAATGGCTTGCATTTCTCATCTCCTCTCAAATCTGTGAGGATTTGCCTTACCAATTTGTCCTCTTCAATATCTTCATCAAATGCTCCTAATGCATCTACAATGTCCTTCATCCTTGTTACATAATCAGAAATGGATTGAGAAGCCTTCTTCTTGAATGTGGTAAAATCTGCCCACAAAGATGCCTTCCTTGACTTTGTAGTGTTTTGGAAATGCTCCTCCAAAGCATTCCATATGTCACTTGCACTTTCAAGTCCTCTAATATGAGGTAGCAAGTAATCATTGACTCCCATGTAGATAATGCTCCTTGCTTGAGTGTAGCTCAGTGATGAGTAGCACCTCCTTTAATGTCAATCCGAGAAGACGTGAGGATGGTATGAAGACCTCGAGCAAGTGGCGGCACAAGTGCGTGAGTGAGAAGCACATAAGCATGCACACACATACACACACACGCGCACACACGGCAAGACAAAGAGTGAGAATCAATGGAGCTTTTAGATTACTTTCAAAGTGCTCTTACAAGTTCGTTTCAATTACAATCTAACCTCAAAAATGAGCTCTCTAGCTCTTTTTATAGTTTTTGACTAGCTTTTGGCCCTGTCCAGACCTAGTGTCCGGCCTAGTTAAAAATTAGGTTCCAGGGCTTATTTGGGGGCTCAAACGAGATCTAAAAAATACGAAAATTGGTACGCAACTACTTCTAAGGCTCCTCAAGCTCAAGGACTCCTTGGCTTGCACAAAATGGAGCTACAAAAATGTGAAATGATATTTACAATGATTGTTAGTGATAAAAATCACTGTCGTTGTAGGGATTTCTTCTAGTGGTCTGCCATACATATCTTCAAGCTCCCTACTTGCTCTTCCTCCCTGCATGTCCATCTCTTTGATTTGCATTAATGTCTTGAAAAAATATTGGCCTACTTGCCAGATCTTCTTTGACTGCCCTGTTTGCTTGTGCTGTCCCTTCGCTCTGACTCCCTTCTTTGACTTTCACGTCTTGTAAGTCCTGGTGTACCAAGGCTACTGCCAACACCCCCCCCACTCTCGCGTCTGTCGCCCCTGACAGACCCTTGTCTAGCTGCTTTTTGGACATAGTATTGTACAACATCGGCGGCGAGGTGGTGTTCTTCTAACCTGAGTCCCCTTGCTAGATCTGTCAGCAATGCATCCCAATTGACTGGCCCTGGGACATCTGGATGTGGCACCCGTAACTGTTCTGAGTGAATGGTTCGCTCCACAGCAAATAAATGGAGGAGATGTGAGGGTCTGGGTACAAATATTTCTGAGTGGTATTCCCAGAACCCTGTTATGAACATCTCTTCGAATGTTTGTTTAAAGCAGGCTGGGAGGTATTTTATTCTGGCGTGCCAAGCATATATCACCTCTATGGAAGGAGTGGTGCTCATGTCATAAACTAAATCTTGGTTTCCTGTAAGGAATCCGACGCCTGAGAAGTGTGGGTCCTTGATATTCTTGAATGTCCTGAATGTAATAAGCATTAACTCAAAAATTTTCATGCACATCTGGGCCATTACATCAGGGGTATTCCTTAATCGGATGCTCCAGTGCCGTATAGTGGAAATCATGTAATTGACGGTGGGAGGCCCTTGAGGGGGTGCTAGATAGACGTAGTTTAACCATTTGGCGCAACCCTTGATATTCTTGACTGCAATGGTAAACTCTGGCCATGTGCGTCTGCGGAGTACAGGAACATAACAAGGGTTATATTTAATAAAAAGAGGCATATTCGTCCAGGTGCGAACCATCTCCGGGTAGGTTTCGAGGAGTCGGATCCTCCAAGTGGGTTGATGAATGGATCCTTTTCGAGCGCTCTCTGGGATGTCATCTGGCCCAAATTGTGTAGCAAACGTTGGAGGTTTGCCACATCTTTGTTGGATTTCTGCATTGTAGTCCGCCAAGAGTATACAATATGGCACATATTGATCATCATTGGTTCCGATCCATGTGTGGTGAGACATGCTGCGGAAGTATTCTGATTTAATAATAGTGTCCTCTATCTTTGCCATAGATTGGATTTGAACTGCCACTCGATCTTCATGAGTTGATGCTGTTTTCTCTAGTGTTTGGAGCCACTCAGGTACTTCAATTTCTAACGTATCCATTCCTTCTGCGGTTTGCTCACCACCTGGCATTGGCATAGGAACGTATGGTTCCTCATACGTCTCATCTACCTCGATGGGTACCAAATCCTCGGGTTCTGGTTCGACAACTGGAGAGGGCTGCCTTTCGTGTGTGAGTAATCGTGCCTGTAATTCGGCCACCTGCTCTTTCAATGTCTTGACTTCCTCTGAAGTCGTGGTCGTTTCTGTGACTTTGGGTGCTGTCTGTTGCTCTTGGAGTTGATTGCGCAGCGCATCACGTTCCCTTTCCAAGTCATCATGAGCTTCTAATAGATCTGCATAGCTGTCCAAGATGGTCTTCATTGTCTCTGAGGGCACAGCTTTAAACTGCTCTGGGTCAATTTCGTGGGGAGAGCCTTCCATTGCTGCTTCTAGATTTGCTTCATTTTGTTGCTGCAGTCTCTTGTTCTCTTCAAGGGCGGCTGCCATGTGTTTTCTGAGAAGTGCCAGGTTACGCCGGACTTTGAGATTATCGGCTCGGTATACTTCGAGCAAAGCTTCTAGTTGTTTGACACCCGATTCTGTTGATGGTTGGGGTGCCTCCAATAATGTTTGGTGAGCCTGCTCAAGCGTCGTGTAGCGTTGATTCAGTTCTGCATTTTCTGTTTGTAGAACGTGAAATTGTCTTTGTAAGTTCTGATGGTGCGTTTCCAGTTGTTGATACCGGTTGTCCAGCGCTTTGTACTCATTCTGGAGCTGGTATACACATTGATTTAATGCTAAAAATATGCTATTTACATTAAATAATGCTGGGAGGGGTGAAGATGCAGGGGGAATGGGGGCGGGAATGGGAGATGTGAATGATGTGGATGTAAGTGGAGAGGTGGGTGGAGGGGGTATGGGCGATGAGGGTGGCATGGGGGGAGGGAGCGGTGCTGTGGCAGGTGATGTTTCCATCGTGTCAACTGTTTGAGTGACGGTGTAGATGGGAATCGTGGGTGGAGTGGATGTGACATCGGTGAACAGGGTGGTGAAGGTGGGCATGGTGACTCCCCCGAATTGGAGTCCCGGAGAGAGTGGAATGCCCATGACAATGGTAGTGGTGGTGGACGTGGTAGTGCTAGTGTCCTGTGGTGGAGTGAATTGTGTAGTGCGAGGTGGGGATGGTGGTGACAACGGTGCTTCCTGATATTCTTCTGATTGCGCTGCCTCGCCGGGTGCTGATGTATTGATGTGAATTTGCTTCCCGGACCTCCTGGGACGAACGGGAACCCGTTTCTCAAACCTGTGAATGTAGGCCACTGCCTCATGAATGGCCTCATCCAGTCCTACGGCGTCGGCATGAAGGTTCATGGACTCAATGAACAACTCGTCCACACCTTCCTCAGCTACCAAGTCGTTCATGAGTCTTTTGCCCTGTTCTAGAGACATCTGATGCTGTTCCTGAACCAGTCGCATGGTTCGATATAGTCTCTTGATTTGTGCCGAATATGCTGGGGCACTTGCTAACTCGGAGAGTTCGTCATATTCTTGATGTTGTTCTTCGTCGGCTTCTTCTTCGTCTCCTCCTGCCTCTTGTTCATCTACATCGACTTCTACAACTTGTGGTTGGGTGGGGGCCGATGTTGTTGTTTGGGGTTGTGGTTCCTGAGCTCGCTCTGCTTCAGCTTCGAGGTTAGAGTCATAGATTAATCTGGCAATTTCTTCATCCGTGAGGTCCTCGAGAGTAAATCCCTGTGGAAATTCCAAATCTGATGGAATGGGTGGAAACACCAGATTAGGTCCCTCTGTGCTTGGTCTTGGTAGCCGGATTGTGAATGGCCTAACTCGTCATGTCTGGGGAGGGGTGATTTCTGGTGTAGTGGTAGCTCCCCTTGGTTGAGCACATGGTAGTTGGACTCCCCCCCTCATCTTCTTTGATGGGGGACCTGCTGCTGATAGTCTTCTCTGGAATTCTTGGACTCGGGACCATACGAGTGCCCGCTGAACAGGCACGTCATAAGCCAAGCATCTATAAATTATTCTGGTCAGAGCACAACACCCGTGGAGCACATTCTTCTGTTTCTTGTTCCACCTTTGATGGGCTAGGTGGATCTGATCTATGATCCAGTGTGGCACATTGATGGGCAGGCTTTCTGTCTCTGCTAGATACAAGCTGAACCATATTTTCTTCGGAGGCATTGTGAATCGTTCTTGGGCGGGAAAAGCAAAATGTTGCATGATGGTTCGCAGGTGAAGCGCAATGGTAGGTGTCATCGCTACCATGTCCTTCAACTTATTAAGATCTTTCTGCTTCATTCGACCTGGAACCATGGTTTCCTTTTCTGTTGGGATGTGCATGCCATACATGCCCAATGCTTCTCTTACCAGATTGAGGGTCAACTTGAATCTTTTAAGCTCATTACCCGGCAGCAGTGATGGCAAGACAAAGGTGCTGTCGCCTCCTTTGGCCCTGCTTGGCGTGATGGTACTGATCAGATATGAACATCGTAAAAAATCCGGCTTTGGTAAGTGAGCCCTGAAATAACTGTCCACACCCGCTTTGATCCATACTGATCTCATGACTTCGGCGTTTTGATAGCTTTCAAACTCGCGTGTGAAAAAGTGGTATCGACCCCATTTGCCATTGAATTCCAATTCTGCTTCCCAGAAATAGGTTCCATCGCCCAGTGGTCCCGCAACATCACTGAACCAATGCGCATGCTTACCTACTTGAGAAGTGTGCCCTTGAGGAGGATCCTGAATGGGGAGCACATGCACGGCTTGAAGCTCTTGCGGTCTTGCGGTGAGACGTGGCTCAAGGAGAAGTGTTTCTATGTCCACAATCTGGGCACCAGATCCGGCTTGAGAACTGGTACCTGCTTCTGCCATGGCCCTGTTCGCTGGTTGGTTCTGTGAGAATATAGAACCAAGTGTTAACATCGTAATGGACATAATAAATCCGTTGTTGTCCCCGTTACAACATTAACATGAGGTGGATGGTGAGTTAGTGGTTAGTAAGTGCATGAAGACAGTGTGTGTCGTTAGTGCTTGTGTTGTCCTAGGAGACTATTGCAGTTAGTAAGTGGGTATGAATTTACAAATTGGGGTCGGGGGATTTATTACAGGCCCTAGACTGCCAAATGCAGTGAATGGGCTTTGCTTTCGGTTTCGGAGAGTCTCTACAGAGCTTTCTCGGTGTCGTGGTTTGAAAACGAGGCCTTTTTGGGACCCATTTACAATTGATTACATGCACGCTCTTGGGTCTTGGTGTGTTCTTGAGCGTTGAGAACGAGTGAATACTGGCAGTATGCGTAGCTGCGTTATGCTGTTTAGGTTGTGTCCTCAGCGTAGCTGCTTGTGCCATCAAGCAAGCCTTAGGCACCCAAATTTGTCTTGATTGTGGGCTAGCCTTCATCGACTTCTTGGGCACCCAAATATATTTCACGTTAGTAGAAGAATTTCGGAAAGACTTCTTATTAGTGTCGTGTTGTTGGTTACTAATAAGAGGCTTTGCTCGTGTGGTTGGCTTGAGTGCAACCGGGTGTTCACCTTTCCGCACCCACACTTGTTTCACTTGCTGGGACATTCTGCTGCGCAGGTACTTTTGATCTCGGACATAGGTAGTACTCTGCTTCTGCTGCCTTTGATCCACCTTGGGTTGCTGCCTCCTTCTAGCCTTTGGAAAAGGGAGTTCCGTTGCATTCCTGACTCCTTTTTTGCGAATATCATTCCTCTGCAACACATAGTTTTGGACAAGAACAGCATGGTCATCTTCATGTGTACCCCTGGAAGGACCAGGAGTCTGTGCCTTTCCTAGTTCCTTGAGTGCTCCATTGTCTAATTCTATTGTAACTCGACTATGATTGATCCAAACTTGGAGAAGTCCACTTCTTAGGTTTAAATTGACTGCTTGGTCATAAATCCAATCTTGACCCAAGACAAGAGGTTCAGTGAGATCCTCATCTTGACACACCAGTACTTTAACTGTCATTGCCTCATCATGAATGTAGAGGGGAAGTTCCACCTCGCCCATGCAAGGGGTTTCCACGCCTCCCAATCCTATGAGATATGCTTCCACAGGATTGACAGTTAACTGCAACTCTTGACAGTAAGACAATTTAACAGCACTAGTGGCTGCACCTGAGTCAATCAAGGCTCTTACAGTCCTTGCACTTTTTCCTTGTCCTATATCTAGGGTTACGAAAGGACGTCGATCAGTTATCCTAGGTGAGCTGGTTCCTGCGACTTCACACATTGCCATATGATATCCTTGATCTGCATAGTCATTTGTCCTAAGCTGCTCTCTACCTTGCCTACGTAATTTCATCCTTCTAATGCGTTCTAAAGCTTCTGCTTGTGCTTCTTCTCGCACTCGCTTTTCTTCCTCTTTGCGTTTCTTAGCAGTGTTGAGTCGGCTAAGCATTTCCTCCGTGAGGGGTTCCTGATACAACTTGACTCTGCAACCGCTAATATAATTTGGGAGAACATCACCCTCTAATGTGGCCAATTGTACTGCTCCACTTGTGGAGATCCTATTGATGATCATAGGTCCGTAGCCTCTCTTTTCTAGCTTCCTCGCGTGTTGTTTGAGTGTATAGACTAGGACTAGATCGCCTGCTTTCAAGCCTTTATCCTTCACATGGGCATCGAAATATGCCTTCTGTCTCTTCTTGGCTGCATATATTCCTGCAGCGGCTCTTAGTCTTGTTTCCCCTAATCGTTCAAGGTCAAAGATCCTAGAGGAGAGTTCGTGACCTGTCCATTCGTGCTCTTGTGCTACTCTCAATGTAGGAATCAAGAAGTCCAAAGGTAGCACAGCGTTTTGGCCAAACACCATCTGAAAGGGAGTGGCTTGAAGTACCGTTTTGTAGGCCACTCGGTATGCCCAAACAGCATGGTGTAGCTGTTTGTCCCAATCAGAGCGTTTAGTGTTCACTAATTTTGTCAGTACATTGCATAAGATCTTATTAGTGCTCTCAGCTTGCCCATTAGCTTGAGGGTGATAAGGGGCAGACTTCTTGTGTATTACCAAGAATTCTTGGAGTAGATTTTCAATTACTTCATTTAAGAAATGAGTGCCTCTATCGCTTACAAGCTCTATCGGTAGTCCATATCTCGTAAACACATTCTCAAACAAGAATTTGGCAGTTGTTTGAGCATCGTTCTTTGTCGTAGCCTTTACCTCTACCCACTTGGTGAGATAATCTGTCGCAACAATGATGTATTCCGCATGAGAACCCTTAGCTGGGGGATTAATAGGACCTACGAAGTCTATTCCCCACTTAGAGAATGCACGTCCACCCATCATAGGTTTCAGTGGCATCTCATCTTTGCGTATAGGATACTGAGTCCTCTGACATACATCACACCGTTTCACATAGGTATGTGCATCCATGTGAAGGGTAGGCCACCAGAAGCCCGCAAATAGTATTGCCTTGATCACCCGATCCGGTCCAAAGTGTCCTCCTGCTACACCTTGGTGAGCAGTTTCCAAGATCTTAAGATATTCACTCTCATGGACACACAATCTCAGGTAACCATCTTGACCGCGCTTATATAGATTATCACCAATGAGTGAATAATCCTGGGCTTCTTGTTCTAAACTCCTTTTCCTAGCTAGAGTCATGTCTGGAGGGAATGTGTTTGTCCTCAAGAATGATACTAGAGGTTCACTCCATTCTGGCACTATGGCTACTTGATAAAGAGTAGCGTGTTCCACTGGTGGTTTAGTGTAACAGATTGGGCATTCCTTGCACAACTTTTGGACATCAGCTTCCATAGTTGGCCAATGTACTCCGATTCTCTTTAGGGTCTGTAAAGTTCGTTGCTTTGAATGGTGTTGCTCTAGTGCACCTACATGTGCTAATTGCAACCATTTAGCATACTCATCCTCTTCTACGCAACAAGCCAAGATCCCTTGATCTGTGTGCTTGTACATGCTTCCTGCCATGATGTGGTACTTTTGGGCTCTTACAACCTCTCTATTCCGTGTGTTTACCACTGGATGGTTAGACCCGTATGTCAAGACTGGTACCAATGGCTTAGCCCACTGCGGTACAACTTCCAAATTAAACAAGTAAGCATCAGGAAGGTCATCTGACACTCCTTGTGGGGCTTCTCCAGATGTGAGTCTAGAGAGATGGTCTGCTCGTAAGTGAGTCCTACCTTTTCTTACCACAACCTCGAAGTCGTATTCCATTAGTAAGAGAAACCATCTTACTAATCTACCTGTATTGCATGGCTTGTTTACTAGGTACAACAATGCCTGATGGTCCGTAAAAAATTTAAACTTATTTGCAAGCAAATAGTGTCTAAATTTCTTGACTGCATATACCATGCCTAATCCTTCTCGCTCTGTTGTGGTGTAATTCCGTTCAGCCGCATTCAACTGTCTACTGGCATAGGCAATTGGGAGATCCATATTACCTTCACCAGTAGGTTGTGCAAGCACACATCCAATAGCATAATTGGATGCATCCACGTGAACATGGAATGGCTTATTCCAATCTGGCGTGGTCAAGATTGGTGCTGAACATAATCTTCGTTTAAGTTCTTGGAAGGAATTCTCACATTCATTCGTCCACTCAAAGTTAGTGAGAAGTCCGTACATGGGCTTTGCAATGACAGCATACATGTGTATAAATCGTCGGTAATATCCACAGTGCCCCATGAAAGCTTGTACTTCCTTGACATTCTTTGGCCTAGGTAGCTCTGCTATGGCTCTCACTTTTTCTTCGTCGGTAGATATGCCATTTTTTGACACTATATGTCCTAGAATCTTGCCTTGCCTGACCATAAAAACACACTTTTCTGGGTTCAGGCAGACCTGATATTCTCTACATTTGTCAAAGATTTGTCTGAGTTCAGGAATATGGGTTTGTCTAACATTGGAATGAGCACAAAGATCATCAACGTAGACTTCTAAACTCTTCCTCAGGAACTCCTTAAACACATGGCACATCAGCCTCTGGAAGGTAGCTGGTGCATTGGTAAGCCCAAATGGCATTACTCTAAATGCAAAAATACCCCATTCTGTGGCAAAGGCTTTCTTATGCTGATCCTCTGGAGCTATGGCTACTTGATTGTAGCCCGAAAATCCATCAAGGAAGCTGTACACTTCCTTGCCTGCCACTCTTTCTAAAAGATGCTCTGTGATGGGAAGCGGATAGTTATCTCGAATTGTGGCGGCATTAACCTTTTTCAAGTTAATGCACACACGCAGCTTGCCATTCTTCTTGGGCACCACTACGATGGGGGATACCCATTCAGTGTGCTCAATTTCATAGATAAATCCGGCTTCGACCAGTCTATCTATCTCTTCCTTGATCTTAGCAGCGTAATTATCGTTATATGTATAAGGCTTTTGCTTAGAGGGTTTGGCATCTGAGGTCATGGGGATAGTGTGTGAGCATATGTCAGGGTCAACACCTTTCAAGTCCTTGTAACTCCAAGCGAATACATCTCTGTATTCTCTTAGCAAGGCAATCAATTCATGCTCTTCTTCTTCTGTCAGGTCATGGCCTATATACGTGCATCTCTCCTCTCCTTCTTCTATGGCCACTACTATTTTCTTGGTGGTTTCTTTGTTATCATAGGCCTCTCCTGATTGTGCCTCTCGTTTAGGCATTCTTATCATGACTCTTCTATCATCTATCTCATACTTCTTAAAATTTTCTGGGACCTCAAACAAAGATTCTTCCTCTTCTGGTAAGGCTTCTCTCTTCTTTCGTTTCTTTCCTTCTTCCTTAGGGGTCATATGCGTTGCTAATCTTACATCATTTGTAACCTCTCCATGCCTCTGGGGTTGAAATTCTATTTCATGGAAGTATTCTTCATCTGATGCAAATGGTGGGTCCATAATGATTGACTCTAGATCGGAGTCACTTGCATCCTCAAATGCATCAGGGCTAGGTTCGCATTCTTCTAGAACTGCCTCTCCCATGATTGGCTCTATGGAGAAGACGGAAATGTCATAGCCATCCTCATCACAGTGAGGTGTCCATTGTTCTTCATTGATGGCTACGTCCATGGTTGCTAAAATTTCTGCCCAACCGTGAGGTTCAAATTCTTCGTCTGGAAAAACTACAGGTGCATAGGCTGGGTCTTGGATTGATCTATGGTTTTCTTTCGCACCTACCTCTCTGGCTTTCTCTCTCTTCTCTTCTTCTACCGCTACTTTGCACATCCATAAGTGGGTGTCTTCATGCATCCATGAGGATCCAGACCCTATGGAATGCACCGATTCTGTATCGTCTTTAGCTCTATGGATGGGATTCCATTGGATAGGAGGGACATCTCTATGAGAATAATCCTTGAGATTGACTTTGGTTGTAACACCTAAGTGCTGCAGGTACAAAGAATTGGTCCCCCAATCCTGTACCACTTGCAACTGTCGCATGAATGGTCTTCCTAAAATCATCTCATAGGCATGATTTTTGCTGAAGTCACATATGGCAAAGGTATGTTCAAACTCGACACCACAAGTGGTGAGAGTTATTCCTTCCAGCAATCCTAGAGGTCTCTCTATGTGACCATCGGCCATTTGCAGTTTCATTCTCGTTGGCCTGAGTGCTGGCTTGCCCCAACGCTTCCATAAGGAGCTAGTGGCAATTGCAACTCCTGCACCTGAGTCCAAAATCGCCTTAGTGGTGTACTCCTGGTAGGTGATGGGAAGATAGGTGTTCCCTTCTTCACCTTCACACATATCTCCTATCTTATCCAAGGGAATTTCCGGTACTGTCCTGTGGGATCCTGCCCGGGAACGAGGTTTTGCTATTTCTGGTACTTGTTTGGCTACATGTTTCCATAATTCAGGTCTAACCTTGAGTAGCTCTTCTAACTTGAGGTTACACTGCACGTTAGTGTTCTTCACTACCTCGGTGTTCCTAGGTATGACTGAGTCGTCGTTCCTTACCATGACTGTGGGTGCTCTCATACATGTGGACTTTGCTTCCCATGGGCCTGTGAAGTGGGGTAGCTCTTGTATGGAATTAGACTCAAAGTCCAATCTCTCGAGAGATTGAGTACTCTCATGTTCCCCGTAAATAGATGGGATGTCTTGTGGGAATTGGTCGTGTGCATCGTCCACAAGTTCAAAAGGAGGGGCGACCTCGCTTTCGTTTTCCCATTTGTCTTCTTGAATCTCTCGTAGGAAGTCTGGTGCAAACCGATTCATAGAAGAAGAAGTGTCTGGCTCTGTAGAATTAGGTACATATGCTACCTGGGAAGGAGGGCTTATTCTATCGTTGGCTCTTTCCTCGTTCTCATAGATAGCTGGAGCACAAGCTTCTTGGGGAGGATTACTTATGCTATTACTTTTCCGAACAGGCTCATACGCTCTCTGGGAAGGAATGTGGGTTACCTGTGGAGGTACATAAGCTTTCGAGGGAGGCTCCTGTGACCTTTGGGGAGGAAGATAGGCTCCTTGAGGAGGCACATGGGCTTCCTGAAGAGGCTGGCTTATCCGTTCTCCTGCCCTTTCCTTTCTTTGAGGGGTAGGTTCCTTTTCTGATTGTGCGATTAGCCTCTCTATTCTTTCTAAGGAGGGGAAGTTGTCTGGTTTAGTGGAAGTAGCCACATACACTTCCGATGGGGAATGATTCATGTTTTTGCTTGCTTTATCTTTTTCTTGATTTTTTTCTTCCTTGGCAGATCTTGCAATTATTTCCTCTAACTTCTCTAGGAATCCATCCAAGTGTAATTGCGTTTTGGCTGAGCCCGAGTAATTGAAAAGGCGACTGGCTTCAAACATAGTCTGAGCCAATGCGACCATTTTCGCGCACAGTTTGGTTCTTTCTATCTCTAGGTCAGCTCTAGGATAGCACTTGGCATGATCCGTGACGTTTGGCCCTTCTTGGATTCTGGCCTGATATGCTTTGAGCATCATGTCTATGTCTTCAGGAGTGGGATCAGCTAACACTGATCCTACCCTAGGAGGTGGTGGAATCGTATGACGTGGTGGGGAAGGTGGTGGGTCAGATGGAGATGGGAGGGGTGGCGGCGGGGTATTGTGAGAGGGGATTTGAGAGGTGATTTCAGTTATTCTAGCTTTGGTTTCTCTTATGCTTTCCTCAAGTTCACTCATCTTTTTAGCCCATTGTCTTTTCATTCTTTCCCGACTATCTTTCCATGCTCTAGTCCTTTTCTTTGTTATGCTCTCGGTTTCACTAGCCACTGAGTTCTTATCCTGGTTTGTCTCTTGGTTTTGCTGCAATGCCTGAGCTCTAGTGACTACCTGCACTGGTGCAGTGGAAGTGACGCTTCCTGAGGAATCTACAACCAACCCAATCACATTGATCGGAGTGATTTTTGGCATATTATTGGGGTTCTTTGGGCAATCTCGTAAAAGATGCTCTTTTCCACAATCTTGGCAAAAACCTTGGATAGTCACTGACTGGGGTTGTGTAGGTGGGGGCAAGGGACAATCACGAATGAGATGATCTCCTTGGCATCTGTAGCACGGTCCTCTTGGGAATGGAGGTCTTACTTGCCTAGGTTGAGGCCTGGGGTTGGGGTTTGCATACATGACGTTAGTGTAATCTGACTCCCAACTAGGTTCACTTGGTTCTTCACTATAGTAAGACTCACCATGTTCTGGAGACTGCATGTAGTAAGCCTGGGGACTATCGACATGTGTAGAGTCAAAGCTATGGTCACTTGGGTCACTTTCTGAGATCAATGGGGTTACTGGTACTATGGCCCTATTCAGGTTTTCTTCTGCAACAGCATACTTTACTGGAATCACATTAGCGGGGTTTGGAGGCTGTTGAGCTAGCACCGGTTGGGGTCTTTGTTGGGCCTGATATTGTGGTTGGTAGGTTTGTTGGGGTCTAGCATATTGTGGTGGTGGGGGGTACTAGTTCTGGTATCTGCCTTGTTGGTAGGGCTGAGGGTAGGGTTGCCTAACAGCCTGCTTGTTGTATGGGCAATCTTGTGCAGTGTGATTTGTGTACTTCCGTTCTATGGTGCAATATTGGCTATTTGGATTGACCTGGGGTTGAGCCATAATGGGGCACACATTCGCCATGTGGTCGCCACCGCATGTATAGCACCTCTTTGCTGGGGCAAACCTTGGGATTTGTTTGCTAGTTACACCTAATTTCTGAGCTACCTTTTCGGCAAGTTCCTCAATTGATGTGGACTGTGTGGAAGAGTGACTAGATGCACTATCTGAATCTTTGTAGATTTTGGAAAGCTCTAGCTCTTCCCCTAGGTTATCTTCAATGTCAATGCACATGCGTACACACTCTTCTATAGTCCTAGGGTCCTTCAGATACACATAGGATCTCAATTTCGTACTCAGCAATCCATCAAGGAATAAGGCTACTTGTTTAGCAGATGTGGGTAGCTCCGAAATGGGGCACCTTTCCAGATATTGTCTAAATCTTCTTCCGGCCAATCTGACAGTCTCTTGGGGGGTCTGTTTGAAGCTGTGGATCAATGAGGAGGTATTGTGTCTTATGCCACTCTTAGAGAACTCTACGATGAAAGCCTCTAGGAGTTGGTCTATGCTTCTGAACTGGCGTTCATCTAATGGCTGAAACCACGTAAGTGCTGTGTTCCTAAGGGTTAGACCGAAGGCATTGTACTGCGTGAACAGATCCTCCACTTGTTCAGCTCTCAAGACTTGCTTGAACTCTGCCACATGATCATAGGGATCTCCTGTGCCGTCAAAGTAATTCTTCATGGACTTAACTAGCTGGGTGGGTCTCAAAGTTCTTGTGTGCTCTCTAGGCCTCGGCAGAGGGAATCCATCTACATTTCTTTGGTTCCTGTGGGCTCTATGCATCTCAGGTTCTACCCTATTCGTCTCTGTTCTCGTTCTTTCTCTGCCCACTGGGTTGGCAAAACTTACTTCTGGTCTATCTCTACTTCTGTCTCTTTGCGTACCATGAGCTTGGGAAGTTCCAGCCCCAGGGTGACCATAGGATACATTTGATCTTGGTTGGGGGAAAATAAATTCACCCTTCCAAGTGTAGGCATGCCTATCATTTTCCGTCACCACAAAGATCCGTTCTGAAGCATGATCTAAGTAGGTCACTCTGCCTGGGCTATCCGGATCCTTAAACTCATAGATCATGATATTTCCTATGTCTGTTGGCTGATTAGACTTATACCTCCAAAAGGCTTCATCAGTTTCTCAATTGAGGAGCAACTCTATGCTCTTGTTGTCTTGGGGAACCCATTCAGGCGTGATAATCCTAGTGAGAACTGATTTACCTCGAGGGGTTCTAGGTTCCGCACCCATGTTCCCTTGTTCCAGGTCACCTAAGTCCGCTTCTGAGATTACATTCCCGAAGTCATCTGTCCTATCAGGGTGACTAGTGACTACATATATAGTTCCTTCTTTGTCCAGGTATGCACCATTTTCAAACTTGACTGCTGGGTGTTCTAGTCCAATGGATTGATCAGGGTTTTTAATCTGGACCACAGATCTTCCTAGGCCGTCCTCATAGATGCTAGCACCTAATCGGTTGGTCCTAAGGTACTCCAGCTGTGTTTTATAAGGGCCTTCTACCCTGTACAAATAAGGCACTCCTGAACTTCCTGTAGGTCTGTCCATGCCTTGAGACATTTCTGACTCACTGGTCTCAGAGCTAGGGTAGTACGAGTGGTGGCTCAACTGCTGGGCCCAAGACCTTGTAGTGTGATTGACACTAGCCTCTGAAGACCTAAGGCTTTGTCTCTCTCTTGCTAGGTGTCGTCCTGATCGAAGGTTCATATGCCTAACTGATTATCCCAATTTTTCCAGAGTACAACCTCGTTGCCGATCAATTGGTACCAGTCACTTGATCCCTTTTAGTTAATTATTGTGTTTATGGTCTTGTCTGATATCACGTCGTCAGGAACACTTGAATGTTCCTCGTACTTTAAGTTGATCGTTCCACGTTAGGTCCTTTTTCTTTAGGTTATCGACAGTACAGAGATTATGTTTTTAACTTGAACTTGAGTTTTTAGGTAGTCTTCAACTTGATAACTGCCTATCGTCGCCCTGGCTTACTCCTATCACTAGTCGTTCTTAGCTTGAGCTAGGAAATGACAGAGGGAGTTGAGAGTATTCCAACCTTACTTGTTGATCCCTTGCTTTATGGCGCTCAAGAACCCGGTTCTCAAGCTTGCAAAGAAACCTTGCTTTGTACGCTCTCAGTTGCTCTCTATGGACCTATAAAAGACCCACGGTTAGCTCAATGCTTATATTCAAAGGACAAAACCAACCACTTTCATTCATGCGACATAAACACACATCTGCATTGTGACTTTTAGGAAAATAAGTCTAAAGACCCCTGACTTTGATCCCCTCGGGTATGGTCAACTTCAAAATACCCTCTCTGAAAATCAACGCATTATCTTTATAAAAAACAGTTGAGGGCGTGTAGTATATGCCACGAGCTTTCCAACAAGCCCAAGAGCTCAAAAATTGGATTTCGTATGAAAACGTTATGACTGTTCAGGGTTTAGGGAGCTAAATCAGGCTTCAATACAAGCTAACAGTCAAACAGGAATACTCGAGTAGCTTGTGGCACGGCCTAGCGATGCAATACTACACCCTAGTGTTTGTCCCACACTTAGTCACAATTTAGACCAATAATTTTGCCTTAGAAATTTGACCTAATTTGCCCTTCTAACACGTTCGCAAAGTCTGTCGGTCGCGATTGACAGGTCAGTCGCGATCGACGTGTCGATCGCGATTGACTGGTCCGTCGTGGCTGTCAGTCGCGATTGACTGGTCAGTCGCGATTGACACGTGGCCGAAAAGTCAATCAATCGTGGTCAAGGCGTCGTTGACTCTGTCGGTCGCGATTGATGAGTCGATCGCGATTGACAGGTCGGTCGCGAGGGTCTGTCGATCGTGGTCAAACAGTCGTTGACCGTGTCGGTCGCGATTGACAGAGCCGTCGTGGTCTGTCCGTCGTGGTCAAACAGTCGTTGACTGTGTCGGTCGCGATTGATGAGTCGATCGCGATTGATGACTCGATCGCGATTGACACGTGTCACGCGTATGGTCAGTCGGTCGTGGTCAATCGGTCGTTGACTCTGTCGGTCGCGATTGACAGAGCCGTCGTGGGCTGTCGGTCGCGATTGACGTGTCGATCGCGATTGACAGGTCTGTCCGTCGTCGTTTGTCGATCGCGATTGACAGAGCGATCGCGATTGACAGAAATCTGTGGAATTTCAAAAAACTAAACACATTTTTGGGAAGCTCTTGGCCTGTAGGTCATGGATATGCACTTTGTTTAGCAATTAGAGCAAGTTTTCAGTCGGTCGCGATTGACAGAGCTCGGCGACACAGAGACAGTTACTCAGATTTCCGTTCCTGCGCAGAGTGCTGGGGATGATGATGCAGCCTGTACCTGCAGAATGCTCACAAAACATGCAAAAAATAGCACATGCAAATTCGCTCTCTCGCTCTCTCTCACAAGTGAAATGAGGGAAATGAGGTGGAGATGGGGATATAGTCAAAAAACTGAAATTTTCGCGATGATGGAGATGGACGTGGGAGATGGTGATGATGATGATGGTGATGAAGATGGTGAAGAAAGTAAAAGAAAATCGATGAGAGTGAAGAAAATACCTACAACTCCAACGCGTCAACTCTACGTCTTACCATCACACGCTCGTCCTCAAAGCTCGATCCCCGGCAACGGCGCCAAAATTTGGTGTAGCTCAGTGATGAGTAGCACCTCCTTTAATGTCAATCCGGGAAGACGTGAGGATGGTATGAAGACCTCGAGCAAGTGGCGGCACAAGTGCGTGAGTGAGAAGCACATAAGCATGCACACACATACACACACACGCGCACACACGACAAGACAAAGAGTGAGAATCAATGGAGCTTTTAGATTACTTTCAAAGTGCTCTTACAAGTTCGTTTCAATTACAATCTAACCTCAAAAATGAGCTCTCTAGCTCTTTTTATAGTTTTTGACTAGCTTTTGGCCCTGTCCAGACCTAGTGTCCGGCCTAGTTAAAAATTAGGTTCCAGGGCTTATTTGGGGGCTCAAACGAGATCTAAAAAATACGAAAATTGGTACGCAACTACTTCTAAGGCTCCTCAAGCTCAAGGACTCCTTGGCTTGCACAAAATGGAGCTACAAAAATGTGAAATGATATTTACAATGATTGTTAGTGATAAAAATCACTGTCGTTGTAGGGATTTCTTCTAGTGGTCTGCCATACATATCTTCAAGCTCCCTACTTGCTCTTCCTCCCTGCATGTCCATCTCTTTGATTTGCATTAATGTCTTGAAAAAATATTGGCCTACTTGCCAGATCTTCTTTGACTGCCCTGTTTGCTTGTGCTGTCCCTTCGCTCTGACTCCCTTCTTTGACTTTCACGTCTTGTAAGTCCTGGTGTACCAAGGCTACTGCCAACATTGAGCATCCTTCTTCATCCAAATCTTTAAATTTGCAAGCTTCTCCCTAGTAGGAACACTAGGATATTTAAATTATGGCTTTTCTTCTTCACCTGTAATGTATCCTATCATGTCTTTGCTCATGAGATGAGCTTCCATCCTCATGGACCAAGCAAGAGAGTTTTCTCTATCCAATTTCTCTATTTGAAGAGAATCTCCCATCTTTTCTTCACCTACATATTAAATTCTTCAAGCTTTTGTGAAGAATAAGTGTACCTTTACTTTGAATGTAGTTCCTTATGATCTTCTTGATAGCTTCACGCCTCCTTCTCTAGACTATAAGATTTCACCTTTTGAACCTTCAAATGTCGATTTCTCTATAACTGTAATGGGGTCCTCCTTTCTTCAATTTTCATGATTCTTGCTCTGATACCTGTTGGTGCAAAACAAGCCTACACACATTGGCTTGGAACATTGGAACCTTGGAAGGCTAAAGCTTGTACCCTTGGAGGATGTATTTACATGAACCTTGAACCATAGGAACCAATGCTTAATTGGTTATTACTTCTTATCCAATGTAAAAAGTCTATATGACTTTATCAATCATGTAATCACACCTACTAGACTAGAGTCGTGGAAAAGTAGATGATTTGATTGAGGGAATATCTCCCTAAGTTTAGTGGAGAGATTGAAGGGAGCCAAAACTTGAATTCAAATTCAAACTCCTTCAAAAATTCTTATAAAAAGGCAATTGAAAAAGTCGCGGGTTACTTCACTCTTCCCGAGACATTTCTGAGTGAATTTCTGAGTGTGTGTGAGCTACACCATAGCCTACACCTCTGAGTACCATTGAGTATCACATTACATGCCAATGGGAATGTACAATCATTAGATTCAATCAATATACATATATTCATATTCTCTGTTTTTCTCTGAGTGACTACCTCCAACTCTGTCAACTTCCAAGAGGCATATCTCAAGATCTACTGAACCAAATTGGATGATTCAAAGTGCATTGGATTCAGCTCAAAGTCTACTATACACATACAAAGTTTCAAGGCCATTGGATCTACCATCACAGAGAAATCTCAGTCGGGGTGCTCACTGGTCTGTGACTGTAAGTTTCCTAAAAAGTCGAGGGTACACCTTATTTTGCTAAAGTGATTTCTCTGAGTGTGGTTTATCATTTTCTTTCATTCCACTTGCAAATGGAAGCTTACTAAGCTAATTGAATATCCCTAGAAGGAATTTTGCTAATTGTAACTACACTAGTCACACTGAGCATAACACTTAGCAGGTATCAGGACCAAAATAGAAAGTTTTCAAGTCTTGTGATTTGCAAAGTAGTCTGTTTTGATCAAGTCACTACTCAAACCTTTTCCAAAGTACATATATCATATTTTGGTGTCATTTGGAAGCTCAAGGAGTCTACTGAGCATATCTGAAGAGAAAAGAGGGCAGGTGTGAAGCAGGTTTTGCAGCACCAGCTTGATCTTCTGAGTGCATCCAGCCATCACATCCAACAGTGGTATCAGAGCAAATAAGGTAATCATGGGTGATGGTTTCCCTTCCTTCATTGACAAATTGGATAGAAATAATTACCAGGCTTGGTCATTGAGAATGAAGACCTATCTACAAGGGAGAAGCTTGTATGGATACATATCAGGAGATGAGGAGTTGCCCTCATTCAAGACCAGAGGCCTACCTACAAAGGATGAACATGAGAGGCTCAACCAATGGTGTGCAAAAGATGCTTTGGCAAGGTCATATCTTCTAAATTCTATTTCTGATTTCCTTCTACCTCATGTGAGGAATTGTAAGACTTCCCAAGAGACTTGGGAAACCTTGTCAACATATTTTTCATCAAGCACAAGGGCCAGAAAGAATCAGCTATGGATTGAGTTTACAACTCTTAGGAAGCAATCAAAACAATGTGTCTCAGATTTTGTCACCAAAGTCAAAGACATTGCAGATCAACTTGCAAGTGTTGGAGAAGAAATTGAGGAAGAGCAGATAGTCAGACAAGTGATCAATGGACTAAAGGCAGATGACAAGTGGGAGAGCTTTACCATTGCAATGGACTTGTACATGGACATCCAAGCACCTGATCTAACAACTCTGATTGGACAACTCTTTACACATGAAGCAAAGATCACAAAGAATGGAGAGCAATCAAAAGGTAACAATCCCTCTGCCCTATATACTGATAAGAAGACTAAAGACAAGGGTAAAAGCAAGAAGGTTGATGAAGAAGGCTCTACCTCCCAAGCAAACTATGCAGGGAGAGGTAGATCATCTAGAGGTAGGGGCAGAGGAGGTAAGTCAGGTAGGGGGAGACCCTATAACCAATCTCCATGCAATATTTGTGGCTTGTCTAACCATACTACAGATGAATGCTACAAAAACTACAAGAACCAAAGAGGAAGAGGTCACCAAAGAGGAGGATACTCTCAAGGCAGAGGAAGATTCAATCAATCTCAAGGCTACCATGGCTACAACAATAATTACAACAATAGCTACAATCACAATGGCAATTATCAAGGTGGATACAGGAATAGGAAAGATTACAACAATTATGCAGAGGAGCAAGATGATTCCTTGTTGATCATGAACATGACATCTAAATCAGGTATCAATGATGATCACTTATTCTATATTGATTCAGGTTGCTCTAACCATGTAGCTGGAAATGTTGCCTTACTCTCTGATTTGGAAGAACCCAAAGGCAAGCACCAAGTGCAGACAGGTGATGACACTAAACATTCAGTTGTTAAAGTAGGCAATGTCAAAACAAGTGATGGTAATCAGAATTTACTAAGCAGAGTGTTGTATGTTCCAACAATCACCAAGAATCTGATGAGTGTAGGTCAGATTGTTGAAAAAGGTCTACAGGTCAGGTTCACTCAACATGGTGCATATGTGGAAGATCCAAGACATGGATTCAGAAGGATAGCCAAGGGAGAAAAATCAGGTAGATTGTTTACCTTTGAACTTGAAGACACTAAGAATATTGCTTTGTACAACTATAAGGACCAAACTCTATCAGAACTGGAGATTTGGCACAAGAGATTAGGTCACATTGGAGAGAGGACCATAAAACAAATGAGCAGGGATCAATGTGTGCTTGGGATACCTAATGTATCCAAGCAATACATGATATACAAGTGTGGGGCTTGTCAATTTGGTAAGTCACACAGATTGCCCTATACCAAGAAAGGTTTTATGCATGAAGATTATCTGGAATTGGTGCATACAGATGTTTGGGGACCTAGCAAGGAGCCATCCATATCTGGATCAAGGTATTATGTGTCCTTTATTGATGACTATAGCAGGTGGACTGTCTTATACTTCATGAAACATAAGGATGAAGTATTTAATTGTTTCAAAAGATATCTTGCATTAGTTGAAAATCAAACAGGTAGACATTTGAAGAGGCTAAGGTCTGATGGTGGTGGAGAATACTTCTCCAATGACTTTGAAGATTTCTTGCAGGAAAGAGGCATCAAGAGGGAAATTACTACAAGGTACTCACCTGAACAAAATGGGGTAGCTGAAAGGAGGAATAGACTCATTGTAGAGACAGCTAGGTCTATGCTTAATGAGAAAAAACTACCAAATTATCTTTGGGCAGAGAGTGTATCTACTGCCACATACTTAATCAACAGGTTGCCATCAAAGACACTTGATGGAATGACACCCTATGAGGCTTGGCATGGTAAGAGACCATCTCTGGATCATTGCAAAATCTTTGGGTGTGTAGCATATGTGTATATTCCCTCACAGGTAAGGGGAAGCTAGATCCTAAGGCTGAAAAGTGTATCTTCATTGGTTATGATTTGAATCAGAAGGGATACAGGTTTTATAACCCCTCAAACAAAGGCTTCAAGGTAAGCAGAGATGTCATCTTTGATGAAAATGATTCATGGTATGAAAATGAGTGCAGGAAAGTTAGCCTACCTTATGATATGGAAGAAGACTTTCCAAAGCTTATCAGGCAAGAACCAACTCAGAAAGAGGACACAAGCTCAGATGATGAAGACACCATCAACATTGAAGAGTTCAAGGCTTGGAAATCCAAAGGGAAGATGAAGATGAAGCAACTAGAAGACAATCCAGAATCCTCAACTCAAGCTATGAGGAGATCTCAAAGAGAAAAGAAGAAACCTATTAGGTATGGGTATGATACTTCACTTGTAACCAAGCACTCTGTATATCTTGCAAAGGATATCTTGAATGAAGAACCAGGTACATTTGAAGAAGCAATTACTAAACCAGAATGGAAGGAAGCAATGGATGAAGAAATGGAGGCTCTCAAGGAGAGTGATACTTGGGACTTGGTACCCAAGAAGGACTCCATGAAGGTGATAGGATCCAGATGGATCTACAAACTCAAAAGAAACTCAGATGGTACAATAAACAGGTATAAAGCTAGGTTGGTAGCCAAGGGTTTTGCACAAACCCAAGGCATTGATTATGAGGAGACATTTTCTCCTGTGGCCAAGATGCCAACTATCAGAGTTATGGTGAGTGTAGCTGCATCCAAGAATTGGAATATGTACCAATTGGATGTGAAGAATGCATTCTTGAATGGATGGATATCTGAAGAGGTCTACATGTCACAACCACCTGGCTATGAAGATCCCAATAAGGTAAATCATGTTTGTAAATTGAAGAAGGCACTGTATGGATTGAAGCAGGCACCTAGAGCATGGAATTACAGGTTGACAACCTATCTCCTAGATCAAGGATTTGTGATGAGTAAAGCAGACACTTCATTGTTTATAAAGAGGAACAATTCAGAGGTAATATACTTGTGTGTCTATGTTGATGACATCATTATTACAGGAAATGATGTTCAGGGAATTAGACACATCAAAGGACAAATAATGAAGGAATTCAAGATCAATGATCTTGGATTATTGAAGTACTTCCTAGGACTTGAATTGGTCTACACAAATTCAGGTATCTTTATTACTCAGAAGAAGTACATTCAGGACATGGTCAAGAAATTTAATTTGCAGGAAGCTAAAGTCTCAAACATTCCTATGGAGGTCAATCATAAACTCAGTGCACATGAAGGAGAAGAACTCAAGGATATTACAGGTTACCAAAGTTTGGTAGGTAGTCTTAATTATGCTACCTTAACCAGGATTGATATATCATATGGTGTTAGTGTACTTAGCCAATTTATGCATAAACCAAGAGTACCACATTTGGAGGCAGCCAAGAAGATAGTAAAGTACCTAGAAGGAACACAAAATCATGGTTTGTACTTTCCATATTCATCAGACATTGATATTAAGGTATACTCAGATGCTGATTGGGCAGGTTGCAAGGATGACAGGAGGAGTACATCTGGTTATATATGTTTTGCAGGTGATAAACCAATTTCTTGGTCATCCAAGAAACAACCCACAGTAGCTTTGTCATCTACTGAGGCAGAGTACAGAGGGCTAGCCAATGCCACTCAAGAAGCCATATGGTTGAAGCTATTATATTCAGAATTGGGCCTACACACAAGGCCACCAATCATATTTGGGGATAACACAAGTTCTCTTCACCTAGCAGCTAATCCAATTTATCATGCTAGGACAAAACACATAGAGGTTCACTACCACTATGTGAGGGAGAAGTTACTTAGCAAAGAAATTCAATTATCATATGTGTCTACTAATATACAATGTGCAGATTTGCTTACTAAAGCTCCGGATGGAAGCAAGCTATGCAGATTTAAATCCATGATTGGATTGCAGGAAATAATTGAAGACTAGAGATGAAGACTTGAGCCAAAGTGTTTGGCTTGAGGGGGAGCTGTTGGTGCAAAACAAGCCTACACACATTGGCTTGGAACATTGGAACCTTGGAAGGCTAAAGCTTGTACCCTTGGAGGATGTATTTACATGAACCTTGAACCATAGGAACCAATGCTTAATTGGTTATTACTTCTTATCCAATGTAAAAAGTCTATATGACTTTATCAATCATGTAATCACACCTACTAGACTAGAGTCGTGGAAAAGTAGATGATTTGATTGAGGGAATATCTCCCTAAGTTTAGTGGAGAGATTGAAGGGAGCCAAAACTTGAATTCAAATTCAAACTCCTTCAAAAGTTCTTATAAAAAGGCAATTGAAAAAGTCGCGGGTTACTTCACTCTTCCCGAGACATTTCTGAGTGAATTTCTGAGTGTGTGTGAGCTACACCATAGCCTACACCTCTGAGTACCATTGAGTATCACATTACATGCCAATGGGAATGTACAATCATTAGATTCAATCAATATACATATATTCATATTCTCTGTTTTTCTCTGAGTGACTACCTCCAACTCTGTCAACTTCCAAGAGGCATATCTCAAGATCTACTGAACCAAATTGGATGATTCAAAGTGCATTGGATTCAGCTCAAAGTCTACTATACACATACAAAGTTTCAAGGCCATTGGATCTACCATCATGGTTTATCATTTTCTTTCATTCCACTTGAAAATGGAATCTTACTAAGCTAATTGAATATCCCTAGAAGGAATTTTGCTAATTGTAACTACACTGGTCACACTGAGCATAACACTTAGCAGGTATCAGGACCAAAATAGAAAGTTTTCAAGTCTTGTGATTTGCAAAGTAGTCTGTTTTGATCAAGTCATTACTCAAACCTTTTCCAAAGTACATATATCATATTTTGGTGTCATTTGGAAGCTCAAGGAGTCTACTGAGCATATCTGAAGAGAAAAGAGGGCAGGTGTGAAGCAGGTTTTGCAGCACCAGCTTGATCTTCTGAGTGCATCCAGCCATCACATCCAACAATACCAATGATGGAGAGTGCTAATATCCAAAAAACAAGTTATCCTTGATGTTAGAGCACCTCTATATCAAGAACAACTCAAAACCTCAACCAATTTTGGAAGACTAATGCCAGATTATCAATCTTTGCACTAACTATGAAGAGAGTGATTATTCAAAAAAATCTATTGTATTTAGTTCACTCATTCAGTGACCAAACATGTAAAGTTTTCAATGAAACATTGTATGAACTATCGTCTAGTGTTTGCGCACATTCTCTAAGTTAAACTTTCTCAAAAGGTTTAGTAAATCTTGAGATTTACTCCAAACAATTCACCTATGTCTAAAACTGTACTTCTGTATAGTCGACTTTGACACCTGGAACTTCTAATGCATCGTTCTCTTAAAGTAGAACCTGTTTATTCAAATGCTTTTAATCATAGGTAGCTTACCTTCCAAATTAAATAATGAGTGCTTGGTTATGCAAAACTTTATATTGTGGAAGGAGAACTGACCAAAACATTATCATCAAATTTGCACCTATTGCAATCTTCTCTTCTTCACATTTACACATGTAAATGTTCCTACTCTCAATTCTCTCAGCCTGATCACAATTAGGATCTAAAAATTTGTACAGAGGTCACTCAACTATAGAACTAGACTTGTAGAAGAAAATTTCACAAAAGGATAAACACAGAAGGAGTACTGAGCAAAATATCGGGTGAAATGTTTCTTCTATTCAGAAAAACATTACATCTGGTTGATGAGCCATATTCTCATCACTTCTAAAGTGTCTATGACTCTTACTACTTGTCTTTCATCATCTCTCTTACATGCCCTAACTTTTTACTTGTATATATAGGCATCTATGGACAAACTCGTGACCACTACAAAAGTATAAGTAAGTTAATTACAAGTTTTGTGTACATGTATATATAGGTCTTCATTCTCTGATCATGCACTAACTTCAATCTTTATATATTGGTCTTTGCTTCATCCTTTGACTTCAAAACTTTGTCCAAATC
Source organism: Ceratopteris richardii (assembly GCA_020310875.1). Taxonomy (NCBI): domain Eukaryota; kingdom Viridiplantae; phylum Streptophyta; class Polypodiopsida; order Polypodiales; family Pteridaceae; genus Ceratopteris; species Ceratopteris richardii. The sequence continues at coordinate 104,302,576 of CM035417.1, read as the reverse complement.
GTCAATTGATGGTTGTCCTGCACCAACAATCAAGACAATGAAAAACTACTTTGATGGGTTAGGAGATCCTTATGATCATGTGGGATAGTTCAAACAAGTGTTAAGAGTTGAACAAGTCAAGGACTTATTCACCTGAGCAAGAGATGGCTTGTGTTAGAAGACACTTTTTGGATAAGAAATAAATTGTACAATTAGGTTATTTGTATTATAGAAGTATTGGATGTATGTAAAAATGAAGAAGAGTCTTCTTCATGAGAAGAATTAAATTATGTAATTTTTTAATTATTTTTAGAGCTCTTGAATATATAGAAAATTAGTTTAGAAGTCTAGAGGACCTAATTTTGAAGTGTGAATTAGGACACTTGGAAAGGTATATAATTCAATCTGTGACTTATTTTTGGGAGTTGATCATTTGTACTTGATTTCTTAAGGAGAATTTGAGAGCTCTTATCTTATTCTCTAAATCTCATCACTTGGCTTTCATGGTGATTTGTTAATGAATTTATGAGTGTTTTGCATGGATTTGTTTTGTTGATCAGTTGTTCTTTGAGTATCTCATGCTATTAGGAGTTGCTTCTTTCATAATGAGTCTCCATTATCTTGATAGATGCTGTGGAAGTAGATTGTGTGCAATCTGTCAAAATCACGATTGTCTCATCTTGGTTATACATGTACTGAAATTAATTTTTGACATTAGATTCTTAATCTACATGAAAAATGACATGAATTAGGCACAAGAATCATCTCAAAAGCTTATTCCTAGCTCAAACTAAAAGAAACCCTAGTAATTCCTATAGTTTTTAATGAAATCTCTATTGGAGCTGATTTTATTGATAAATTTTGGATTCCATAGATCAAGAAGGGGTTGTGGTCTTAGTATACTTACCAGATTGAAAAATTAGAGGTGTTCAACTTGTTGATCTTTTATGATATGATGATTGGAGAGGCCAACTCCAAAGAACAATAAACATCTTTTGGCATCGTCACTAGGGATGCAATCAAAGCTTTCATCCATTGGAGATTTGGACCTTTCCTAGATCTTCCAAGTTGATGGTAACAAACATTTTGCTTCATAAAGTGTGGAAGGATGAAAGTTTAATACTATTTTGTTGCGAAAATTTGAGCAAATATAGAGTTTAGACAAAGTCATGATTTTCAGTAAATTAGTTATAAGTTGAAAAATATAATGTTTTTGGTTTTGTTTAGTTATTACATGGAATTTTGTTAACCTTGCACTTCTAAAGAAGCAAGAAAAACAAAAAACAATATAACATAATGCTTTTTATAAACTTCTCGTGAAGATCGTGATTCTGACTCCAAAATTTCATGATTTTGGAGTCAGAATCATGATTGTCTAAAAAACACGATTCATGTGAAGATCGCGATTCTAACTCCAAAATTTCATGATTTAAGTCATGGCCGTGAAAAAACACGATTTCTAAAAAACCACGATTATGTGTGGAGATCGTGATTCTGACTTCAAAATTCCATGATTTTGAGTTAGGATCATGAAAAAACACGATTGTCTAAAAACACCATTGCATGTGAAGATCGCGTTTTTGAATCCAACATTTCACGATTTTGAGGCAGGATCGTGAAAAAAACATGATTGTCTAAAAAACATGATTGCATGTGAAGATCGCGATTTTGACTCCAAAATTTCACAATTTTGAATGAGGTTGTGAAAAAACATTATTGTGAGAAAAACACAAGAAAACATGATTTTGAGCCTCAAAATCGCAATTCTCAATAGAGAATCATGATTTCTCAAAATCATGATTTTTAGTTGAAAAACATGATTTTGAGCACAAAATCATGTTTTCCCAAAACTACTCGAAAACACAAATTTCTTTAAATAAAAAATATCAAAAAATACAATAAATTGATGAACGCATAAAACATAAAGAAAAACATCAAAAAATCACAAAAACACATAAAATCATGATTTTCTAGCAAAAATGCAATTCTGTGTTAGAATCGTGTTTTTGATAGAAAATTATCAAAACTTAGGAATTGAGCATATAAGTAGGAATATTTTGGCATAGAAAAAGAAGATAGAAAATCAACAAAAGACCAAAACCTATTTTCCTTGAAACAATTAGAATTAGTTGGAAAAGGGAGTTAGGTGAATGAAATTGAGGTTAGAAGTCATAATGGATCATATTCAAAAACTCAAAAAATCTAGGGTACATCAAAGCAATAAAGGAAGTCAAGAACATCCCAATACAATAGACATAAGCATGCAAAACATGAATGGTGAAGCAAAAAGTTATGACATAGGGGATTACAGACATATCCTCAAATACTTATACACAAATAGGTTTGGGGCCTATGTGTATCAAGATGGATTGCATAAGGATCTCATTAGGTTGAGAAACTTAGAGATACCTTAAATTTAGGTTGAGAAACTTAGAGATACCTTAAATTTAGGTTGAGAAACTTAGAGATACCTTAAATTTAGGTTGAGAAACTTAGAGATACCTTAAATTTGATGCTAGTGGCTCACTTTAAAGATGGAATGTATGAGGATAGACAAGGATGTGTCTATGTTTTCACCAATAACCTAGATAATACAAATGAATTGGGACAAGACTCTGATAAAGGAGCTTGGTAACAAAACCTAGAACAACCTAGAATTCCTAGAACTAACAGGAATCATACTCCAATAGAGCCACAGAGGGAAAGAAGACATCAGACATCACCCAATCCCTTTTTAAGGGAGGGAGTGGCTATGCAAGACTTTCCTATAAGAAGAAGACAAGAATGGAATAACAGTAGGAGAATCATGAGACCTTACCAGGTAGCTAAATGCATGAAGAACCAAAAATGATGGATCTGTAGATCCTCATGATCATGTGGCTGAATATGAACAAATCATTAGAGCAGAAGAAATTGAAGATTATAAAGCTCAATTTGAAGCCTTTGGATTAACTCTATTAGGATCAGCTTTGACTTGGTTCTTGCCATTAAGGAACGAAATCTTTATAGACATAGAAGGATTTCTAGAAGGATTCATTGGGGAATTCTCTAAGATAGGGATTAAACATAGCACTTCTACACTAATCCACACATTCAGACAAAATGAAAATGAAAGTGTAAGAGAAGCACCAGGAAGATTCAAACAATACTTAGATAGATATCCTAGGGATGAAAAACCATCCATGCCTAAAACAATGTATCTATTCATATAAGGATTGAATAATGCACAATTGAGGAATATGGTCTACTACAGAAGATGTTATGACCTAGACTCATGTGTGAAGGAAGCCATTGATTTGGGAGACAATAGGTGAAATGATCTTCAAATTTTTGAACATCAAAGACACAATGAAACAAAGTTACCTCCAACTAAATGCCATAGCAAAGACTTTAAGAGCTGCAACCAAATTTATTATATTTTATGGAATAATGGAATGTTATATGGATTTTAATGTCTTGAGGATTTTAATGTGATTTTTGTTTTGATTTAGCATGTGAAGACTCATGAGGGTGTGAACGCATGTGGACTTATTCAGATATTTAGAAGAATATTTATAAGATAGTATTTTAGTTATTTTTTGTAAAAATAATAGATCGGTTTAGAAAGCGATGTTTTTGTAAAAATAGTAGATCACTTGAAAAGCGAAGATTTTGTAAATAAAGCAGATTTTCATAAACACACACTTTTTGAAGTGCTGCCCTCATGTATCTTCTATTCCAGATGGAATGAAAAAATACCTATAAATACACATGCTCTGATAGACTCGTCCATCAGAGTATGTGGGGGGAGATTGCACCCAATCTAGTGTTTAATCTCTTGTCTCTTTCTATTCTCTAAGTACTTTTATGAGATCTTGTTTCTATACTATCTTTTGCATACGTGCATCAGTAGGATCTGGAGGTCAACAGTGGTATTAGAACCAAGGCAAATGTAGAGCTAGTTTCTCAGCATGCAGATGTGATTCACAATGTCCATTTTGTTCATGATTTGACATTTGTCTCAACCATCTGGTCCAGATTTTCATTTATCAAGTTTGTTTGTTTTGGTTTGTCGATTTGTTTTTTTTTTTTTTTTTTTTTTTGAATTACTCATTGTACCCCTATGCTCATTGTGACACTATACCCCTTGTACTCCCTGTGCTCATTGTACTCACTATACTCATTGTATCCCCTATACCCCCTGGGCTTGCTATACTCACTGTACCCCTATGCTCATTGTGCTCACTGTGCACTATTCACTGTTCACTGTTTGAGTTCGGTTCGGTTATCAGATTAGTTTATTGACTAAGGCATAGAACTATGGCATAACTTTGGCATCTTTGGCTTCTTTGGCACTCATGGTTCTCTTGGTTCACTTTGGTTCCCTTTGGTTCCCTTTGGTTCTATTGGCAGCCGTTGGCTATGTGCGAACCAATTCTAAAATATGAGTGGCAATAAGTGCTTAGTTACTTCTCTAGTTACCTTGCTTGTTTCTCTAGTTAGCCTACTTAGTTCCTTATTTAGCATGTATGGATTTGAACCCACAACCTCATACTTCCAAGAGATAAGCTTTATCCACTAGCCTATTTTCACTTATTGATACCCCATCCCTTTTAATTAATATTAAACATTACTTTTAACACTCTCTTCATCTTATTTATTTATTTATTTATTCAACACTCTCATTTACTATATTTATTTATTTATTATTATTATTTAATAAATAATCTTATTTATTTTATTAATTAATTAATAATAATATTATTATTTTTAATATACACTATTGCTAAAATTCTTTTCCCATGGTTAGTCCTAGGTTTTGATTATCTATAAAGCCATGGACCCTACTTAGAATACTGAGGATTTTGGTACATCATCCCTACCCTGGGTAATGACTAAGCAACAATTGGAACTTTTGTGACATGAACTCCAACATGCCCAAAACGAGATTAAGGAATGTGATGCTACACTCCAACAACTACATAGTGATGATAATAACCTAGTTAGGGTGGTGAAGGTGGTAAGTTTGGTCATACCAAAGCTAAATGTAGGCTCCAAACTAATGACATGAAGCATGTCAAAGCTCAAGTACAGAACATGGAGGCCGTTCATGAAGATACTCAATCTGATTGGACCAAAGAAGCATTGGAAAACGATCTAAGTACCTTGGGTAAAAAAAATTCAATTCATTCTTTAATTTGCATGCAAGGAATTAATGGTAAATTTATTAAAATTTTACATGATGATTGTACTTCGCATGATTTTATTTCTTATACACTAGTGCAAGATCTTCAATTACATCCACTTCCTTCTGTATAAAGTTAAGGCTGCATTTCAAGGAAATAGATATAATGTTACAAGTGAAGTGCATAACATTTAGATTTGTATAGGTTCATACATAGATGAACACACATTCTTACTTGCTCCTTTGCATTCCTATGATGTTATACGTGGTATGCCTTTTCGTCATCATTATAATCCATGCATTGATTATCATACACACATAATGAGTTTTAAGTTTAACAATCAGGATATTTCTTTGTCTGCAATGCATGACTTCCAACCATTTCCATTGATTAGTCATACTCAAGGAAAATGTGCATTTAGGCAAGGCTAAAATTCATGTATTGTTTTTTTCAATAACATAGTTGATTATACACATACACTTCCTAATGCACATAAATCATTTATGGATTCCTATAAGGATTGTTTTATGGTTGATTTTCCTTCTAAACTACCACCTTCTAGGGGACCTCTTGACCATAGTATAGACTTAATTCCTGGTACTTCTCCTCCCCATAAAGCACCTTATAGGCATGGACCTTTAAATCAATAAGAAATAGATAATCAAGTTAAGGATGTACTCCACAAAGGCCTTATAAGACCTAGTTCGTCTCCCTTTGGGGCACCTGTTCTTTTAGTAGAGAAGAAGAACAAGACTTATATGATGTGCATTGACTATAGAGCACTCAATAAGATCACAATTAAAAACAAATATCCTATTCCTCGGATAGATGATTTGCTAGATAAACTTTGACTTATATGATGTGCATTGACTATAGAGCACGCAATAAGATCACAATTAAAAACATATATCCTATTCCTTGGATAGATGATTTGCTAGATAAACTTCATGGAGCACGTGTCCTTAGCAAAATTGATCTTAAATCAGGTTATCATCAGATATGAATGACACAAAATGACATTTATAAGACTACTTTTAGAACTCAAATTGGTCACTTTCAATTCATAGGAATGCCTTTTGGACTCACCAATGCACTTGCTACATTTGCATGCATGACGAATAACATTTTTCTTGAGTACCAAGCTTTTGTCCTTATTATCTTTGATGACAAAATTGTCTATAGTGAGAATGATAATGACCATGAAAATCATTTAGCAACAATCTTCAATTTGTTATGCAAAAAAAAAGCCAATCCTGAAAAGAGTTATTTCTTTAAAAAAGAATTAGAATATTTAGGCCATACTGTTTCTAGTCAAGGCATTCATGTAGATCCAAAGAAAATTAAAGTAATTGAAGAATGGCATGTACCTGAATCTGTGAATGATGTACGCTCTTTTCTAGGGTTAGCTAGTTTTCATAGAAAGTTTGTAAAATGTTTTTTTTTATTTAGTACTTCCACTCACATTATTATTGAAGAAAAAGTTAAAATTTTGCATGTGGATTATCATAACAACAATCTTTTGAAAAACGCAAACGTACACTTTCTCATGCACCTGTTTTGCAATTAGTAGATTTTGCACAACCTTTTCATGAAGTTACATATGCTAGTGGTTTAGGTATAGGTGCTGTATTAATGCAAAATGATAATTCAATTGCATTTGAAAGTAGGAAACTCAAACCTTATGAAAAGAATGACAATACATATGATAAGGAAATCTTAGCTATTATGCATGCTTTAAAAATTTGGAAACATCACCTTATGGCTTATGAAGTCTTATCAAAACAGACTAACACAGAACATTAAGCATTTATTAAATCAACCATTGATTTTTGATAGACACATTAAATGGGTTTCATTCGTACAAAATTTTCCACCTATGATTCAATATCAACCCAACAAAGCTAATGTTGTAGCTGATGACCTTAGTCGTTTCCCATCCCCACAAACAACTACTATTTGAATCAATAATATTTCTACTATTCATATTCATTCATTTCATGACATGATTCCTACTTATACATCTGATTTGTATTTTTCACAAACATGGAATGCTTTCAATAATTCAACAACATTTGGTGAGGATCACTACACTTTTCATAATGGATTTTTGTATTTCAAACACAAGTTATGCATCACACAAGGTTTTAAAGATTTTTTTATGAAAGAGATGCATGAAGCACCATATATGGGTCATAGGGACATACAAAGTAGTATTTCTCCATGTAAAGAATTTTTCTTTTGGCCGAATATGAAAAAGGATATTGCACAGTATATGTTGCTCATTTGCGTGTTTTTGGTTGTTTGTCATATGCATTAGTGCCTGAACAACATCGCAAAAAACTCGATGATAAAGTAGTAAAATGTATTTTTGTTAGGTACAGTTCTAAAAGTAAAGGCCATCGTCTGTATCATCCACAGACTAAACACATTTTAGTTAGTCCTGATGTTGTTTTTATGGAAGACGCTATTTAGCCATTGCTTTCACGTACAAAGGAGACATCTGTTAGCTCCAAAGACATGTATGATACTTTGCTACCTCTTTTTATAGGTGGAGAGTCCAGTGTTGGTCCTAATGAGGAAACTTCTCAGCCTTTGCAGGTTTCATGTGATGATGCAGATCATTCCATTTCTGATGCAGATTTACATGATGCACTTGTTGATGAGAGAGCTCATATTGAGGAGGCAAAAATTATGCCAAAATGGCTGGTGCAGACCTTGCGTGATAGCAAATTAGATGAATCTCTATCATATCATACTCGATAAGGCTCTCATAGTGCCTCTTTTGCATCAGATTGCTATGCTATGGTTGCTTCTAGTCTCTGTGAAGAGATTGAACCTGTTTCGTTTGATGAAGCACAAAATTCTAAACATTGGATGACTACAATGCAATCTGAATATGATGCTATCATGAAAAATGGTACTTGGTCTTTATGTGGCTTGCCTCCTGGCAAAAAGGCCATTGGCATTAATTGGGTATACAAGTTGAAGCGTAAACCTGATGGAACAATTGACAGGTATAAAGCTAGGCTTGTTGCAAAGGGCTATGCGCAGGAAGCATTGGAAGGTGGTTAATGTTGGAGATAGACGTCTGCGGAAGCAGGCGAACAACACAAGGAAGGAGAAGAAGCTTGGAGCACAACACACAATACTGAATGTATTACTAGAGAATGTACAAAGATAAGTAGCCCATTAGGGCAATAGGCGTATATACAAGCTGGGGGGAAAAAACCTCCTAAAGAGGGAAAAAAGTACCCTGGCGGTCCTAGAGTGTTCACACACATCACTACCTAAATATATCAACAAATCCCCCCTGGGAGTGATGCGGTGAACAAGTGGCTGACACTCATGTATAAGGAAGTGCCAAGCTATGTGGAGATCACTCCACAAAAGGAATTAAGCCCAAAGCTTTGCGAAAAGCTTCAAACTCCTCCCTAGGCAGAGCCTTCGTGAAAAGGTCTGCAATGTTCTCCTACGTGGGCACATATGCCACTGATCTCCCTAGCAAAGAAGCTCTCCTTGACATAGTGATAATGCACCTCAATATGCTTAGTGCGAGCATGGAACACAAGGTTCCTCGCAACTGCCAATGCTCTCTGAATGTCAGTGAAGATTGTGGTGGCAGAAGACTGACCAACACCCAAATCAACCATAAGGCATCTGAGCCACACACACTCAATAGTCGCTGTGAAAGCTGCCCTATACTCAGCCTCACAACTGGAAGTGGCCACAGTAGGCTGCTTCTTGCTCAACCAAGATATACATGAGCTACAAGGCATGAAACAAAAGCCACTAGTGGACACACGAGTGCCATAGCAACCAGCCCAATCAGAGTCAGAAAAAGCATCCAAATTTGGCGGTAGTGATCCCTCCTTGGGATAAAACAACCCAAGTAGTCCAGTACCACTCAAGTAGTGAAAGATGCGCTTAACTGCCTGCCAATGCTTGACTCCTGGGTAATGCATAAACATGCTCATCTGTGAGACAACAAACTGAATATCTGACCCAGTAATGCATAAGTAAATCAAGCATCCAACAGCCTGTTGATAGAGAACAACATCAAATGCATCTCTAGCATCATGAAGACTCACTCGTAAACCTGTCTCCATAGAAGTGGCAATAGGCTTACAGTCTTGAAGACCAAAACACTACAATAATGTGTCAATATATTTCGTTTGACACAAAGCCATTCCACCATCAACTTGCATAAACTGAATGCCCAAATAGTGATGCAAATCCCCAAATCAGACATCTTGAATGAGGTATGCAAATCAACCTTAAAATCAGCAATATGCTTCTCAATAGGACCAGTGAGTAGCATGTCATCAACATAGATAAAAATGATCAGAAGCACATCATTAGCACACTTAACATATAAGGTGCTTTCAGTTGGACTGTTCTCAAAACCATGTGCAATTAGATAGGCATGTATCTTCTCATACCAAGCACGTGGTGCTTGCTTTAAACCATATAATGCCTTCTTTAACCTGCACACCTCGTTTTCATGCCCTTTCTGCACAAAGCCACGGGGCTGAAAAACATACACTTCTTCATGCAAGTCACCATTTAGAAATGCAGTTTTAATGTCCAACTAATGTACATTCCAACCATGATGGGTTGCAAGTGCACAGATGCTCCGAATAGTAGTCATATGGCATGTAGGTGCAAAGGTCTCATCAAAATCAATGCCTCTTTCCTATGCATAACCCTTTGCAACAAGCCTAGCCTTATACCTGTCAATTGTTCCATCAGGCTTACGCTTCAGCTTGTAAACCCACTTAGTGCCAATGGCCTTCTTGCTAGGAGGCAAGTCACACAAAGACCAAGTACCATTCTTCATTATAGCATCATATTCAGATTGCATAGTAGCCATCCAATTTTCTGAATTTGTGCTTCATCAAACAAAACAGGCTCATTCTCATCACAGAGATTAGATGCAACCATAGCATAGCAATCTGATGCAAAGGAGGCACTATGAGAGTCTGAACGAGTACGATATGATAGAGGTGCATCTAATTTGCTGTCATGCAAAGTCTACACCAGCCATTTTGGCATAGTTTTCGCCTGCTCAATATCAGCTCTCTCATCAACAAGTGCATCATGTAAATCTGCATAAGAAATGGAATGATCTGCATCATCACCTGAAACCTGTAGAGGCTGAGAAGTTGCCTCATTAGGACCAGAACTAGACTGTCCACCTGTAAAAAGAGGCAACAAAGTATCATACATGTCTTTGGAGCTAATAGATGTCTCCTTAGTACATGAAAGTAATGGCTGAATAGCATCTTCCACAAAAACAACATCACGGCTAACCAGAATGCATTTAGTCTGTGGATGATACAGACGATAGCCTTTACTTTCAGAACTATACCCAACAAAAATACATTTTACTTCTTTATCATCCAATTTTCTACGATGGTGTTCAGGCACTAATGCATATGCCAAGCAACCAAAAACACACAGATGAGCAACAGATGGCTTGCGATCATGCCAAGCCTCATATGGAGTGATAGACTACAGTGCTTTAGTGGGACACCTGTTAAGTACATATGCTGCACACATGACAACCTCAAGCTAGAAACTATGTGGTAAAACCTGATCCTTAACCATACACCTCTCCATCTCCATGAGTGACCTGTTCTTTCGTTCAACAACTCCATTTTGTTGAGGTGTATACGAGACTGTACACTGGTGTTTTATCTCACGTTCAGCCAGAAATGCATTAAAATTAGAAGACATATACCCCCTCCCTCGATTAGAATGAAGGGTGCCCATTTTACATGCTGACAGATTTTAAGCCAAAACCAAAAACTGTTTGAAGCATATGAACACTTCGGACTTTGCCTTCAATGGATATACCCATGTACGCCTGGAAAAATCATCAATGAAAGTCACGAAGTAAAGATAATTTCCAAAAGAAGGTGTCTGCATAGGTTCAGAAACATCACTATGTACAAGCTGCAGTTTCTGAGTAGCCTGAACTGAACCATCTTTTGGAAAGGAGGAACATTGCATTTTGCCCAAAATACAACCTTCACAAACATGTTTTCTCGGTGCCTCAAGTTTGGGCAAAGAGGACACCATTTCAAATTTTTGCAGGCGTAGCAAGCTAGCAAAATTCAGATGACCAAAGCATGCATTCCAAAGCTTTGAATCTGACATAGCCTGAGAATCATATACTGCACATGCCAAATCATTTATAAATCTTTCGTAGTCTATGAGCTTATATAGCCCAGGACATAAAATGCCAGAAGCAATAATCACATCGCCATTTGATAGATCATGAACTGTACACCTCTTATCAACAAATTTCAGAACCAAGCCACTCTTGGCTAATGCAGAGACTGATAACAAATTTTTCTTAATCCTTGGCACAAACAAAGCATCTAACAAAGTGAAAGAAATACCATCAGCAGTAGTCAAAATGATCTTACCAACTCCCATAACAGGATAAGAGGAGTTATTGGCGCATGTAAGAGTATTCCCTGTAGGGGTAGGCTCGAGTGAAGAGAAGAAACTACGCTGCAAGGTTATATGTTTGGTCGCCCCACTGTCAAGGTACCAAAAATCTGAGTCTACTGCAGACATGCACTGCTCATGAGAAGATGGCTCATAACTACAAACAGTAGTAAACGCCCATTCTTCTTCCTCCACAAGATTAGCAGACTCCGTTTTTGGTGTAGAGGCTTCTGCAACAACCATTCCAGCCTCTTTCTTCTTTGCCTCTTTAGCAGCCAGTTTTGGACAGTTCTTTATGATATGACCATTCCCTTTACAGTACTTGCAAAACAGTTTCCACTTTTCTGATTTTTTCTCATCTTTATCTTGGTTCTTCAAATATGCAGCATTTGCAAATTTTTGCATACTAGTAGAAGAGCTCCATTTTCCTTTGCCCTTTTGACTAGCCAAGAAAGCTTGATCTACAACTCGCATAATGGACCTGTTCTGCTTGGGCTGATCTTCCTGCAACAGAACAGAGACTAACTCCTCAAATGATAAGGCATTTGGATTGCCTTTCATCATCAACCGAAGAGTAAAAGCAAAACTCTAATATGAATGAGGGAGACCATTCAGACCGGTCTGCAGAAGTGAGCTATCTGGTATAACCTCATCAGCAGAAATCTATTCCTTCGAGTCTTTGATCTTCGTTAGGAAACTGTCCATAGAATCACCTTCATTCATGTGCTCACTCTCCAACTATTTTCGGAGGTAAGCAACATGAGCCTCATTCCTAGCTTGGTACAATGTGGTAAGTATATCCCAAGCATCCTTAGCTATTCTACAAGAGCAAATATGAGGAATAATGGCATGTTTGACAGACAAAGCTATCAATGCATGTGCCTGGGCATCTCTGCCATCCCAACGAATCTAGTGTGCAGTAGGTATAGCAAAAACCGTAGCACGAACATGAATATTCAGAATATCATCATCTTCGATACCTTCTGCATCAGCTTTTGTACCTGTAGTTGTACCAATTGCAAGTGTGATAGGACATTTTTGAACACCCTGCACAATGTTCCACAGTCCTTTTGAAGCCAATACATATCGCATCATATAAGCCCATAATGAGTAGTTGGTACTATCCAACTTATCCTCAACAGCCAACATACGGAATACATCATTGCTTTCAGCCATGGCCGATGACTAAAATACCTTGATGCACAAAATTGACAGTATCTCAAAAAGTTGAACGAAACTGCCCAGATGAATTCTGCTAGACATGTAGCATACTTGGAGATGCTTATACTGGTGAATGGAAACTGGTATATATCTTTGGCATAAAAAGACGAAATAACTTGCACAAGCACTACGATAGTGTGTTCGGAGGCCAAAACGAGCCGAGATCACGATTTCGGCACCAGACAACAAAGCTATTTTGATCTAAAAAACACGCAGAGTATGCTTACCAAAATTTGTGGGATTTTGAGACTGCAACCGGAGGAGTGTGGACGACGCCGTAGATGAAGCGACAACCTGCGCTAATACCAATTGTTGGAGATAGACGTCTGCGGAAGCACACGAACAACACAAGGAAGGAGAAGAAGCTTAGAGCACAACACACAATATTGAATGTATTACTAGAGAATGTACAAAGATAAGTAGCCCATTAGGGCAATAGATGTATATACAAGCTGGGGGAAGAAAACCTCCTAAAGAGGGAAAAAAGTGCCTTGGTGGTCCTAGAGTGTTCACACACATCACTACCTAAATATATCAATAGTTAAGTGCATCTTTCGCTACTTAAGTGGTACCTGGCTACTTGGATTGTTTTATCTCAAGGGGGGATCAATACCGCCTGATTTTCATGCTTTTTTTGATAGTGATTGGGTTGGTTGCTATGACACTTGTGTGTCCACTAGTGGCTTTTGCTTCATGCTTGATAGCTCATGTATATCTTGGTTGAGCAAGAAGCAGCCTACTGTGGCCACTTCCAATTGTGAGGATGAGTATAGGGCAGCTTTCACAACGACTGTTAAGTGTGTGTGGCTCAGATGCCTTATTGTTGATTTGGGTGTTGGTTAGTCTTCTACCACCACCATCTTCATTGATAGTCAGAGTGCATTGGCAGTTGTGAGGAACCTTGTGTTCGATGCTCGCACTAAGCACATTGAGGTGCATTATCATTATGTAAGGGAGAGGTTCTCTACTGGGGAGACCAGCTTGGCATGTGTGCCCACACAGGAGAACATTGCAGAACTTTTTACGAAGGCTCTGCCTAGGTAGAAGTTTTAAGCTTTTCGCAAAGCTTTGGGATTACTTCCTTTTGTGGATTGATTCCACATAGCTTGACACTTCCTTATACATGAGTGCTAGCTCCTTGTTCACCGCATCACTCCCATGAGAGATTTATTGATATATTTAGGTAGTGATGTGTGTGAACACTCTAGGATAGCTGAGGCACTGTTTCCTCTTTAGGAGGTTTTTTCCCCCGGCTTGAATATATGCCTATTGCCCTAATGAGCTACCTATCTTTGTACATTCTAGTGGTAATACATTCACCATTGTGTGTTGTGCTCCAAGCTTCTTCTTCTTCCTTGTGCTGTTCACGTGTGTCCACATACATCTAACTCCAACAAAAAACTACACACGTATTTGCCTCCTTTTTTCATGCGCATCCTCCTCCATGCTTTTTTTGCTATTTTAGTTCATCGAAAGAAAAGTTGATCATTTTCTTTGCTTTTTGAAATCTCTAATTATAAATATTAAAAATATACAATGTGGGCCTAAATTTAGCGAATGAAAGATTTAAAAAAAGAACAATAAAATTATTTTACATTTGATCACAATGGTGGGATCTGAAACCGTCACTTCATCATTAGAACTATGATGATTTAGCCACGAGCCCAAATTCTTATCAAGTATTGATTATAGGAATATTCTAAAGATATAGATATTTTTGAAGGTCACAAGTTGAGTATTTGTTTTTCATAGCTTTGACACAAGAAAATGCTATTTTCTTTATTTTGTTGTTTTATTTTTTTCTCAAAAAAGATATCCTACTTTTCTTCATGAATTCCTAACATATTTATCATCATTTTGGATAAAAGAAAATCATATTTTTCATCATAATTTACAAACATATTGTTCATATATTTTTGAACACATTCTTGTCCAAAGAAGATCATAATGCATCATAATTGTTATTCATCATTTGTTTCACAATTATCGTATTCACATTCTCACAAACATAGTTTGCATCATACCATGTTTCTGACAATAAAAGAAAATGAAATTTTTGCATAAATGACTATGAATAAATCCGTTTCGTATCAAGAGAAAATCATAATTTCTATCATAATTATCAAACATATTTTATCATATGTTTTTCCAAAAAGCAAAGTATATTTTTCATCATATATGTTTCATATTCTACATCATAATTATCATCATATTTTTGATAAAAGAAAAATCATAGTATAATTTTTTATGATTAGCACATAAATATTTTGAAAGCAAAGCTTTGTCATAAACTTTTAATAGATTTATCAAGCATCAAAATAAACTTTTGATAAATTGCATAAGAATTCATCAAGCATCAAAAATAGGTATAAACTCATCATCTTTGGAAAAATATTTTATGAGAAAATTTCATAAAAACATATTCAAGAAGTAAATCAAATATATAAATTCATCAAAATTTAGAAATATTTATCTTCAATCAAAATCACAAGAAAATTATTCTCTCAATTTGTTTTCCCTCTTTTTTATAAGTTTAGAAGAGTCTTTAATATTTTTCTCAATGTTCAGTATCGCTTCTTGTACTCATTCTCTTTCCTTATTCATCAAATCTTGATCATTAGTTAATATTTTATTTTTTCTAATATCTTTGTTATTATCAAATTTATTATGAATATTTTCATTATCATATGGTTGAAATTTTAATTCATCAAATTGATCTTCATCAAGAACTTTGTCATTCTCTAAGAATTTAGGTTCACAATTCATATAATGTGTATTTGGCTTTCGATCAATTTTAATTGAATTACCAATCTTTTGTTTATCCAATTTAATCTGATCACGTTGTTGCATTTCAATAACTTTAAATTGATTGTTGCATTTACTCATAAGTCTAGGTTTAGGAAGATTTTGCACATCATTGATCTCTTTGTTAAAAAATTTAGTTTCAATTTCAAATTTGGTCATAGATTCCTAAAAATTCTTTTTTCATATCTATTAAGTTTTGAATTTTTTTTCCTCATCATAGCTCTTATGTCTCCACTATTTTTGAATTCTTTTACATGTTTTAGGTCCAAATTTCATTTGATCAAAGTATTCTCTCATTGCTCCTCTACCTAAGTTTAAACGCAAAGGTAGATGAGCTTGGAAATTGCAAATCTTATGGTCAGTTATAGTGACTAAGTGCAATTTACATGCATCATTATAAGCAACACAATCATCATATGTATGACCTAATTGATCACACCAAAAGCATCTTTTTGGACGTTTCATTCTCCTATGCGATGGATCTCCTAAGCTCAAACATATGGTTTTTATCATGCACTTTTGTGGATACGTTTTGAGTGTCATATTCATGCTTGCACTTACATCTTGGTAACTCATTTACTTGCTTAGTCAATTCATCAGTTTTTCTCTTTAGATTTGTAATAACATCTTTTAAAATACCACACATCATAGACTTGAATTGGGAAAATCACTAAGCTTATCAATTAATAGAAACACTTCTTCAAATTTCGCTTGATTTGATGATTTTAGCTTATCCCCTAGTTCTTTGAATTGTGATTCAAATTCCAAAATCTTATTCTTAATTAATTCTTCAATTCTAGAGCTTTTATCATGTGTATTTACCTGAAGTATCTTCTTCTTGCCCATTGAAAGTTGTCAAAAAGTAAATATCAAGAGATAGATCAAATACGTGGAATATGGATTGAAGAAGAGGCTCAAAGTGAATATGTGTAAATTTAAACAATTTGATTTAATCAATTTCTACTACATCAAATCTAATGAGTGAATATGTGTAAACGTCTTTGCTTGAAATATCGATGAGAGGGGTGTGATGAGGATCGCCCACTTGCCAATCTTCGTGGAGGTGCTCAGATAAAAAAGATCAGCACTTGACATCCAAAAGATTGCAAAGTTTTAAGAAACATCCACTACTCTCTAAGGATGTAGAAGTAACTACAACAATTATCGATTCGTATGCATATGCAAAGCAAAACTTGAAATTTATACCTGAGTTGCAATGCCGATTCTTCATGTTGGGTTCACATAATGTCAGCGTGAAAGCAACGGCTGGAGGATCAAGTCAACCGCCTTCTGACAGTGCACGTCCGGTGCTTGGAGCAATCTTAGGTTCCATGGAAACTCAAAAACATCAAATGAATCTTGTTTTTGTTATATATTTAAGAACTAATTCATCATGAATTTTTTACAATATCTTCAATTTCTTGTATTGATCATTCCCAAAAACATAGAAGAGTTTAGGATGTTTTCTCTTAGATCATGATGTGGTTAAATCTTATGTGTAAGACAGATTTCTTTTATTGCATACTAATCTAATTTCCAAAGAAAGTGATGTGACCAGTTCACTCTTCCACAATATCAAGCATATGAAAAACTTAGCAAATACATAATCAGATTCACAAAAGATAACAATCTTCTGTTTGTTTAGTTAACGACGATACTCATAATAGCAAATAAAACTTAGGCAATGGAGAGAGCAAATGAAGGACTTGTTTTATTTTGTTTGTAAAAGCCTTGCTGCAGTGATCATGTTAAACAACATCCGAGGTAATTTATGCGCATCATATATGACATAATGTATTATTAAAAAGTATGCGACCAACTTGTAAGAGGGATTTGAGACTTCTACAAAGGAAGAGCTTGATCCATTTGCAATATTGCTGCATCCTCAACTCAATTGTGATAACATTTTGTTTGAAATGAGCTTTTTAAATGTTAAAGATGCTATGGAGCTTCTAATCAGCTTAGGTGATAGAAACTCAAGAAGATGGAAATTCAAAACTTAGTGCAAATGATAAAGAAATTTGCGTTCTTCAGAGTCTATAAGAACTACAACCATTCAAAATGTGTAAATGTTGTGTAAATGTTGAATGTGGAATCATCAATCAGTCCTATCGTCTCGATTCTAACAAACCGATCATGACTTTTTCTTAATGCTAGACAATAGCACCATTCAAAGAGAAAAAATACAATTTCTCAACAAGAGCATAACATAGTACTTCAGTATAAAACACTTATTTGCAAAACTTTTCAGTAAGCATTTTATCCAGTAAATATCCCCAACCTGTAGTCACGCATGCGACAATGC
The DNA here is from genome assembly GCA_020310875.1 of Ceratopteris richardii. Taxonomy (NCBI): domain Eukaryota; kingdom Viridiplantae; phylum Streptophyta; class Polypodiopsida; order Polypodiales; family Pteridaceae; genus Ceratopteris; species Ceratopteris richardii. The sequence continues at coordinate 104,284,645 of CM035417.1, read as the reverse complement.
ACTTGATGAAAAATTTGAAAGTAAATTAAGCTTCAATTTTTAGAGCCAACCTTGTCCAAGATTATGAACATCTGCAAACTGTTGAATCTTCATTCCTCAAAAATTCTCTGAAAATTTATTCTGCGTTATACTAGTCCTCTGCTTCGCCCAGTATGCAATCGCTCATCTGTTGTCTATGATAATGGTAACACAAATTCTGAGAGTTTTCGATATAGAAATATGCAACCAGAAGGAGAGTGTGCCTCTCTCTCTCTCTCTGCCTCGATTGTGCTTATATGCTGATCTGCCTATTTTTCCCTAGAAGATCATATACGTAGAAGTCAACACTCCTGATCTATATAGAGTGTAAGCATGCATGTTTGTATACGTAAAAATCAGCTGATCTCTGTGCTTCCATGATTGAATTCTTCTGAGATGATGCCACAACAAATCGCGAATCCTCTATCCTCATCATAAGGTATAATCAAGTAAATTCTTTTTCCAGAGTTTTGTGCATGGTCACTGTCAGATCAAACTTACACGCGAGCATAAATCAACTATGATGCTTCTCTTGCATAGCACAACTTGCGTCTTCCTTCTCACGCCAACATTTAGAGCTTCTTTTCACAATTCATGCCTGTGCGTCAGATCCATCGTAAGTTAAAGTTGACCTCCTCTAGCAGATTTCTGTGCCTCTGTTGTATAGTCGTCTGAGAGCAAAAAAACTACCATCGTGTCAGATATCCCAGACTTTGATCGTCTTCCTGATGATATTCAATTATTGCCAAAAATAATCTCCTAGAATTAGCCTTCCCCTACGATCTCCTCCTCTGATAGCGTTCCCACTCCATAGAGAACTCCCGTTGCTTTAGATGAATCCCCCTATCTTGACTCGTACGACAGACCTCAACACATCAATTCCACTACTTTTCTTCCAAAAACGTGCGCACATATTTACCTCCTTTTTTGCATGCGCATCCTCCTCCATGCTTTTTCTACTATTTTAGTTGATCTAAAGAAAAGTTGATCGTTTTCTCTGCTTTTTGAAATCTCTAATTATAGAGATTGAAAATATGCAACGTGGGCGTGAATTTGGCTAATGAAAGATTAAAAAAAAGAACAATAAATTTATTTTACATTTGATCACAATGGTGGGATCTGAACCCATCACTTCATCTTTAGAACTATGATGACTTAGCCACAAGGCCAAACGCTTATCGAGTATTGATTATAGGAGTATTCTAAAGATGTAGATATTTTTGAAGGTCACAAGTTGAGAAGTTCAATAATCAATGGTCACCAACATCATCAAGTCTTTTCATTTCATCATTAAGAGTTTTGGATTCTAAAGAGCCATTTTTATTCTTGACAATGAAGGACGATCCATAGAGAGTAGAGCCCTTCAACTATGTTAATGGTCAATGCTTGGAAGAGTAAATCTCTCCGACATCCACCCTCTCCAAACTTGCACAACATCTTGATGGGCCAACCTAAAAAAAATCATACACAATATCAAATCCTTTTATAAATAATTTTCAAACACATCAAATCAAATATATCAATTTTTGATGAAAAATGCTCATGAAATTTATTTCATTTGAATCTGGTATTTAGAACTTACCAAATTACGAAGTTGAACTATCAACTGTTTTGGTCAACAAATCATTAATCTAAGTTCCAATCATTTATAAACTTTGCAAATATCATCATGAAACAAAATTCGTCTTCATTCACTCAAAATCAGGTTTCTTTGTATATAAGTACTCACATATAAGCAATCAAACATGTCAAAGAAATCAATTAGACCTACTCATACAAAACATCTGCCTTGTTTGCCCAATTTCTAATCACTAGATGTGTTTGCCACAACTAGCTTTTCTTTGTCTTTAGCTTCATACAAGTATGATTTGTAATCTTCATGTAGGTGATATTCATAAATACCTTTTTGGGATGAAAGAAGGTATAAACCTCCATTCTCATATAGGTGAAATCCATAAATACCTTTTTGGGATGGAAGAAGGTAGAAACTTTCGTTCATCATATGGGTGAAATTCATAAATACCTTTTTGGGGTGGAAGAAGGTATAAACTTCCGCTCATCATATATTTTTTTTAATTTTTTTTTGTTTTTACATTTGTAACTTTTTTGTTTTGAAGGGGAAAGGCTTAACCCCTTAATCTAAGATAAGGATCTAGATGTATGTAGGAGAAATACATAGGATCTCACACACGAGAGTCATGCATCTATATGCTCATACATATATACAATTATTTTTGTCATTTGAAATGAACTATAAAATCCTTTTGTTCATATCACATCCCTACTCAATTCATAAATTAGGAGCATAAATCAAGTTTTTTATTCCTACGGTGGATAAATTGAATCATTTCATAATTTGGTAGACCAAATTCAAGATGATATGATTATATTTTGGCTGAATGCAAATGATATGCATAGATAAAAAACATAGAAATTTGAGATCATAGACAAATACAACCTTGAAATTAGCTTGATCTTCAGTCATCTTTCTTCAAATTCATCATAAATTTATCATAAAAAAATCTTCAATTTGTTTGCTTAAATCATCATCAAATCCTATTGGTAATCATAAAAGTAGAAACTACAAGAAAACATCATGAGTCATATTGCATTATATCATAATCATATTTTTCATCATAAAATATTTTCTTCTTCATACGTTCATACATATTTCTCATATTTTCATCATACTTTTATCAAAACATATTTTCATCATATTTTTTTTCATAGTTTTGACACAAGAAAATGCTATTTTCTTCATTTTTTTGTTATATTTTTTTTTCAAAAATGATATCCTACTTTTCATCATGAATTCTTAACATATTTATCATCATTTTTGATAAAAGAAGATCACATTTTTCATCATAATTTTCAAACATATTGTTCATATATTTTCCAACATATTCTTGTTCAAACAAGATCATAATGCATCATAATTGTTATTCATCATTTGTTTCGTAATTATGATGTTCACTTTCTCACAAATATAGTTTACATCATATAATGTTTTCATAAGTTTAGAAGAGCTTTTAATATTTTGCTCAATGTTCAGTATAGCTTCTTGTACCCGTTTCCTTTCCTTATTCATCAAATCTTGATCGTTACTTAATTTTTTATTTTTTATAATATCTTTGTTATTATCAAATTTACTGTGAATAGTTTCATCATTATATGGTTGACCTTTTAATTCATCAAATTTATCTTCATAAAAAACTTTATCATTCTATAAGAATTTAGGTTCATAATTCATATAATGTGTATCTGGCTTTCGATCAATTTTAATTGAATTATCAATCTTTTGTTTATCAAGTTTAATTTGATTATTATTGCATTTCAATAGCTTTATTGATTGTTACATCTACTCATAAATGTAGGTTTAGGAAGATTTGTCTCATCATTGATCTCTTTGTTAAAAAATTTACTTTGAATTTCAAATTGGATCATAGATTCATAAAAATTCCTTTTGTCATATCTCTTAAGTTTTGATTTTTTTTCTCATCATAGCTCTTAGGTCTCCACTCTTTTTTAATTCTTTTACATGTTTTAGGTCTAAATTTCATTTGATCAAAGTATTCTTTCATCCCTCCTCTATCTAAGTTTAAATGCAAAGGTAGATAAGCTTGGAAATCACGAATCTTATGGTCAATTGTAGTGACTAAGTGCAATTTACATGCATCAATATAAGCAACACAATCATCATACGTATGAACTAAATGATCACATAAAAAGCATCTTGTTGGACGTTTCATTCTCCTATGCATAGTCCTATGGGTGCATCTCCTATGCTCAAACATATGGTTTTTATCTTGCACTTTTGTAGATAAGTTTTGAGTTTCATGTTCATGCTTGTACTTGCATCTTGGTAACTCATTTACTTGCTTAGTCAATTCATCAATTTTGCTCTTTAGCTTTGTAATACCTTCTTTTAAAATAGCACACATCACATGACTTGAATTGGAAAAATCACTAAGCTTATCAATTAATAGAAACACTTCTTCAAATTTGGCTTGATTTGACGATTTTAGCTTATCCCTAGTTCTTTGAATTGTGATTCAAATTCCAAAATCTTATTCTTAATTAATTCTTCAATTCCAGAGCTTTTATCATGTGTATTTACTTGAACTACCTTCTTCTTGCCCATTGAAATTTTTCAAAAAGTAAATATCAAGACATAGGTCAAATACCTAGAATATGGGTTGAAGATGAGGCTCAAAGTGAATGTGTATAAATTTATACAATTTGATTTGATGAAATTCTACTACATCAATATCTAATGAATGAATATGTGCAAATGTCTTCACTTCAAATGTCGATGCGAGGGGTGGTGTGATGAGGATCACCCACTTGCTAATATTTGTGGAAGCGCTCAAATAAAAACGATGAGCCATCGACACCCAGAAGATTGCAAGGTTTTAAGAAACAACCACTGCTCTCCAAGGATGTAGAAGCAACTACAACAATTCTCGATTCGTATGCATATACAAAGCAAAACTTGAAATGTATACCTGAGTTGCAACATCAATTCTTCACATTGGGTTCAAATAATATCAGTGCGAAAGCGACGATTGGAAGATCAAGTCAATTGCCTTCCGATGGTGCACACCGAGTGCTTGGAGCAATCTCAAGAGCCATGGAAACTCAAAAGCATCAAATGAGTCTTGTTTATGTTATATATTTAAGAACTACTTCGTCATGAATTTATTAGAATAACTTCATTTTCTTGTATTGATCATTTCTGAAAACATAGAAGAGTTTAGTACGTTTTCTCTTAGATCATGATGTGGTTAAATCTTATGTGTAAGACATATTTCTTTTATTGCATACTAATCTAACAAAGTGATATGATCGATTCACTCTTCCACGATATCAAGCATATGAAACGCTTAGCAAATACATAATCAAATACACAAAACGTAACAATCAATATTATTCTTTTTGTTTAGTTAACGATGATACTCACAATAGCAAATAAAACTTAGGCAATGGAGACAGCGAATGAAGGATTTCTTGTTTTATTTTGTTTGTAAAAGCCTTGCTACAGTGATCATGTTAAACAACATCCTAGGTAATTTATGTGCATCATATATGACATAATGTACTATTAAAAAGTACGCGACCAACTTGTGAGAGGGATTTCAGACTTCTACAAAGGAAGAGCTTGATCCATGCACAATATTGCTGCATCCTCAACTCAATTGTGACAACATTTTGTTTGAAATGAGCTCTATAAATGTGAAAGATGCTATGGATCTTCTAATCAGCTTAGGTGATAGCAACTCAAGAAGATGGAAATTCAAAACTTAGTGCGTTCAACTACATGAAGTCTCTTATCATCAAAGATTTTTGGTACTAGCATATTCACATGACTTTTAAATGATAAAGAAATTTGCATTCTTTAGAGTCTATAAGAACTACAACATTCAAAATATGTAAATGTTGGATGTGGAATCAGCTATTAGTCCTATCGTCTCGATTCTAATAAACCGATCATGACTTTTTCTTAATGCTAGACAATAGCACCATTCAAAGAGAAAAAATCAATTTTCTCAACAAGCGCATATTCTACGTTCAACATAGTGCTTCAGTATAAAACACCTATTTGCAAATTAAGCTCCATCCTACGTTAAAGTTGACGTCCTCTAGGAGATCTTAATGGTGGGATCTTAACCCATCACTTCATCATTAGAACTATGATGACTTAGCCACAAGCCCAAATGCTTATCAAGTATTGATTATAGGAATATTCTAAAGATTTAGATATTTTTGAAGGTCACAAAATGAGAAGTTAGATCATCAATGCTCACCAATATCATCAAGTCTTTTCTTTTTTATCATGAAGAGTTTTGGATTCTAAAGAGCCATTTTTATTCTTGAGAATGAAGGACGATCCATAGAGAGTAGAGCCCTTCAACTATGTTAATGGTCAATGCTTGGTAGAGTAAATCTCTCTGACATCCACCCCCACCAAACCTGCATAACATCTTGATGTACCAACCTAAAATCCAATCATAAAGAGTATCAAATCCTTTTATAAATAATTTTCAATCTCATCAAATCAAATGTATCAATTTTTCATGCAAAATTCTCCTGAAATTTATGCCATTTGAATCTGGTATTTAGAACTTATCAAATTACAAGTAGAAGTATCAACCATTTTGGTCAACAAGTCTTCAAAATTCTTCTTCATTCACTCAAAATAAGGTCTCTTTGTATATAAGTACTCACATATAAGCAATAAAATGTGCAAAGAAATCAATTAGAGCTATTCATATAAACATCCACCTTGTTTCCCCAATTTCTAATCTCTAGATGTGTTTGCCACAACCAGCTTTTCTTCATCTTCAGCTTAATACAAGTATGATTTGTAATCTTCATGTAGGTTATATTCATAAATACCATTTTGGATTGAAAGAAGGTATAAACTTCCATTCTCATAAAGGTGAAATTCATAAACATCTTTTTGGGATGGAAGAAGGTATAAACTTCCGTTCATCATATAGGTGAAATTCAGAAATACCTTTTTGGGGTGGAAGAAAGTAATAAACTTCCGTTCATCATATATTATTATTATTATGATTTTTGTTTTTACATTCGTAACTTTTTTGTTTTAAAGGGGAAAGGCTTAACCCCTTAATCTAAGCTAAGGATCTAGATGCATGTAGAGAAAGACATAGGATCTTACAGACAAGAGTCATGCATCTATATGTTGATATATTTAGGTAGTGATGTGTGTGAACGCACTAGGACCGCCGGGGTACTTTTTTCCTCTTTAGGATGTTTTTTCCCCTCGGCTTGTATATACGCCTATTGCCCTAATGGCCTTACTTATCTTTGTACATTCTCTAGTAATACATTCAGTATTGTGTGTTGTGCTCCAAGCTTCTTCTCCTTCCTTGTGTTGTTCGCGTGCTTCCGCAGACGTCTATCTCCAACAATTGGTATCAGAGCAAGTCGTCGCTTCATCTAGGGTGCCGTCAACGCTCCTCCGATTGCAGTCTCAGAATCGCACGAATTTTGGTGAGCATACTCAACGTGTTTTTGAGATCAAAACTTCTTTGCTCTGTGGTGCCAAAATCGCGATCTGAGCTCGTTTCGGCCTCCGAACACATTATCACAGTGCTTGTGTAGGCTATTTTATCTTTTTGTTCCAAAGGTATACACCAGTTTCTATTCGCTAGTATAAGCGTCTCGAAGTCTATTATAGGTCTAGCAGAATTCGTCTCGGTAGTTCTGTTCAACTTTTTGAGATACAATCAATTTCCTGCATCAAGGTATTTTAGTCACCGGCCATGGCTGAAAGCAGTGATGTATTCCGTATGTTGGCTGTTGAGGATAAGTTGGATGGTACCAACTACCCATTATGGCCTTATATGATGCAACATGTATTGGTTGCAAAAGGACTGTGGAACATTGTGCACGGTGTTGAAAAACACCCTATCACACCTGCAACTGTTACAACTGCAGGAATAGAAGCTGAGGCAGAAGGTGTCGAAGATGATGATATTCTGCATATTCCTGTTCATGCTGCGGTTTTTGCTGCACCTACTGTAGAGCAAATTCGTTGGGATGGCAGAGATGCCCAGGCACATGCATTGATAGATTTGTCTAGCAAACATGCCATTATTCCTCACATTCGCTCTTGCAGAACAGCTAAGGATGCTTTGGATACACTTACCACATTGTACCAAGCTAGGAATGAGGCTTGTGTTACTTAGCTCCGAAAATAGTTGGAGAGTGAGCATATGAATGAAGGTGATTCTATGGACAATTTTCTAACAAAGATCAAAGACCTGAAGGAATAGTTGATTTCTACTTATGAGGTTATACCAGATAGCTCACTTGTGCAGACTGTTCTGAATGGTCTTCCTGATTCATATCAGAGTTTTGCTTCTACTCTTCGGTTAATGATGAAAGGCAATCCAAATTCCTTGTCATTTGAGGAGTTAGTCTCTGTTCTGTTGTAGGAAGATCAGTCCAGGCTGAACATGTCCATTATGCGTGTTGTAGATCAATCTTTCCTGGCTAGTCAGAAGGGCAAAGGAAAATGGAGCTCTTCAACTAGTAAGCAAAAATCTGCAAATGCTGCACATTCAAAGAAGGAAGTTAAAGATGAGAAGAAATCAAAAAAGCAGAAATTGTTTTGCAAGTACTGTAAAGGGAATGATCATATCATAAAGAACTGTCCAAAACTGGCTGCTAAAGAGGCAAAGAAGAAAGAGGCTGGAATGGTTGTTGTAGAGGCCTCTACACCAAAAACAGAGTCTGCTAATCTTGTGCAAGAAGAAGAATGAGCGTTTACTACTGTCTGTAGTTTTGACCCATCTTCTCATGAGTAGTGCATGTCTGCAGTAGACTCAGATGTTTGGTACTTTGATAGTGGGGCAACCAAACAATGTACTACCTCGCAGTGCAGTTTCTTCTCTTCACTCGAGCCTGCCCCTATAGGGAATACTGTTACATGCACCAACAACTCCTCTTATCCTATATTGGTAAGATCATTTTGAATACTGCTGATGGTAGTTCTTTCACTTTGTCAGATGCTTTATTTGTGCCAGGGATCAAGAAGAACCTGTTGTACAGTTCATGATTTGTCAAATGGCAATGTGATTATTGCTTCTAGCATTTTATGTCGTGGGCTGTATAAGCTCATAGACTATGAAAGATCTCTGAATGATTCGGCATGTGCAGTACATGATTCTCAGGCTATGTCAGATGCAAAGCTTTGGCATGCACGCTTTGGTCATCTAAATTTTGCTACTTTGCTACGCTTGTAGAAATCTGAAATGGTGTCCTCTTTGCCCAAACTTGAGGCACCTGGAAAACATGTTTGTGAAGGCTGTATTTTGGGCAAAATGCAGCATTCCTCATTTCCAAAAGATGGTTCAGTTCGGGCTACTCAGAATGTGCCTGAACAACATCGTAGAAAATTGGATGATAAAGCACTAAACTGTATTTTTGTTGGGTACAGTTCTGAAAGTAAAGGCTATCGTCTATATCATCCACATACTAAACGCATTTTGGTTAGCCGTGATGTTGTTTTTATGGAAGATGCTATTCAGCCATTGCTTTCATGTACTAAGGAGACATTTATTAGCTCCAAAGACATGTATGATACTTTGCTGCCTCTTTTTACAGGTGGACAGTCTAGTGCTGGTCCCAATGAGGTAACTTCTCAACCTTTGCAGGTTTCATGTGATGATGCAGATCATTCCATTTTTGATGCAGATTTACATGATGCACTAGTTGATGAGAGAGCTGATATTGAGGAGGCAAAAACTATGCCAAAATGGCTGGTGCAGACTTTGCGTGACAACAAATTAGATGCACCTCTGTCATATCGTACTCGTTCAGGCTCTCATAGTGCCTCTTTTGCATCAGATTGCTATGCTATGGCTGCATCTAGTCTCTGTGATGAGAATGAGCCTGTTTCATTGGATGAAGCACAAAATTCAGAATATTGGATGGCTGTTGCAATCTGAATATGATGCTATAATGAAGAATGGTACTTGGTGTCAGGGGAGCACTAGATTGTGCTCTCTGACTACACAAGACAAGATTTCGGAAACACAGTTCTGATTACAAGAATACCCACGAAGGGAAAATGCTACAAGAATATACGATCGATACAAGATGTCCCACAACCCGGGACCAATAGGTATGGAAAACTCGACTAGAGATGATACAGGAGATCCCACAACCCGGGATCGTAGGTAGGAAACAAGATATCTCGATTACAAGAAATCCCCTCAGGGATATGAACTGGATACAAGAAATAACTAGAAAGGATCTCGTACTACGAGATTACAATAGGACAAGAAAGGATGTCCACAATACAAGACTAGACAAGACTAGAGCTAGAAACAAGACTAGAACTTGAACTGGAACTTGAATGTACTTACTTGGAGGTCACGACTCCTTGAGCTCCCAAGACTGGCATTGGCAAGACTGATTATGAATGTGGCCAACCCCTCCTTATATAGGTTTTCAAGGGCGGTTCCCAAGGCGGTTGCGAACTGATGATGTCATCATGATGTCATCGATTTGTAACAAGACCTCCCAATGTCAGAATTCAGCGAATAGACAGTTGATCTTGGGGTTTTGGCACATTCCGGACGCAATGGAAGCATTGGTTTCTCCTAATTCTGAACCAATCATGAGATACAGGGTTCACATGGAATCTTAGGTTCAGGATGGTTTCCTTCGTCCATGACATCACCTCCCCCTCAAGCGACGAGTTCCACGAGGAGCGGTCATGTTATCTGGTCTCGGCTTCGTTGGATTTTTCTTATGGAATTCTCGAACCTTGATTGGTGCTCTCTGAAGGTTTTCTGCAGGTTCCCAAGTACGATCACTGATGTCATACCCTTTCCAATGAATAAGGTATTCCAATCTTCCCCGGGATATTCTGGAATCTAGGACATGCTCGACTTCAAATTCTTCATGATCATCAATCTCAATAGGTGGTGAAGGACTAGGTCTCTCCCCCCTCAATGGTGAAATCTGATATGGTTCCAACATGGATACATGGAAAACTGGATGTATTCTCATGGTACTCGGTAACTGGAGTTTGAAGGTGACTGGATTAATCTTGGCCAAGATGGTAAATGGTCCAAACTTTTGATGATCTAACTTTGCACAAGGCCTTGAAGTTTGTAAATTGTTTCGGAGTAACCATACTTTATCCCCAATTTGATACGATGGATTCTGGACACGATGTTGATCTGCATAGTACTTATATTGTTGTTGAGCTTTATGGATCTCTTCCTTCAGTTCTTTGTGAATGTCCATCAGGTACTGGGCCTTGTCTCTGGCAGCTGGGTTCTTGACATGATTTGAGAGTTGTATATCCATCCTTGGATGTTGTCCATAGTTTGCAAAGAAGGGAGTTTGCTTAGTAGATGCATGAACACTATTGTTATAGGCAAACTCTGCAAAGGGTAACAACTCAAACCAGTCATTTTGGTGATAGTTGCTAGTGCAACGGAGATATTGCTCCAGGACTTGATTCACTCGTTCTGTTTGTCCATCAGTCTGTGGATGATTTGCTGTAGATAGTTTAACTTGAACACCAAGGAGCTTGCAAAGACTGTTCCAAAAGCTGGATATGAACTGTGGACCTCGATCACTGACAATGTCATCAGGCAATCCATGAAGCCTAAATATGTACCTAAGAAAAAGTCTGGCAGTGGCTGCACCTGTGATTGCCTTGGTAGTTGGAATGAAGTGTGCCATCTTTGTAAATCTATCCACAATAACAAGAATGGCATCATACTTATCTGACTTTGGTAGATCTGTGATGAAATCCATCGACAATGAAGCCCATGGCCTTTCTGGAATAGGTAGAGGTTGCAAGAGGCCATGAGGTTTATGTCGGGGTACCTTAGATCTATTGCAAGTATCACAGGTTCGAATGTATTCTTTGACTTCCTTCCACATCTGAGGCCACCAAAAGTCCCTTGATATGAGTTCTATTGTTTTATTTACTCCAAAATGTCCTGCTGCAAGGTTGTCATGGCGTTGTTGAAGTACTTGGATCCTGGGCTTTCCTGGAGGGACATACAATAGGTTCTTATAGAGTAGTAAACCATCCTTTTCCTGAAATTCGTTTACTTCTTGGAATTTTCCTTCTTGAGCTTTCTGCTTAACGTTACAAAACAATTCATCCTGTGGTAGATTCTCACGGATCAACTGATTCAAGGCTGAATCTTCATGATGGCTTGAAGAGATAGCTGCTAACTGGAGATGCTCGGGCTTGAGTAATACACTCTCTTGTTGATCAAAGGCCTCTTCACCCTTCTTTGGTGCAAGGTAAGATCTTCTGGATAGGGCATCTGACTGACATTGATGACGTCCTGGACGGTATGTGATGACAAAGTCGAATCTGGATAAAAAGTTACTCCATCGAGATTGCCTTCTATTGAGGATCCGGGTGGTCATAAAATACTCTAGGTTCTTGTGATCTGAATATACAATGACTTTATGAGCTGCTCCTTCTAGATGGTGACGCCAGGTATCAAACGCGTCTACTATGGCAAGGAGTTCTTTATCATGAATTTCATAATTAATTTCTGGAGGGGAAAACTTCCTTGAATGATATGCAACTGGATGTAGTTGTCCATCATCTCCATATTGGGAAAGAATGGCCCCTAGAGCAAAGTCCGATGCATCTGTCTCAAGGAAGAAGGGCTTACTAGAATCAGGATGAACTAGGATTGGAGCAGTAGTGAATGCTGATTTCAAGGTCTGAAAGGCCTTCTCTGCTTCTTCGGTCCATGAGAATTTGGAGTTCCCTGTAAGCTTGGTAAGAGGTGTCACTATCTTGGAGTAATCTCTGATGAATATCCTATAGAAATTGGCAAACCCCAAAAAACATTGTACATCTCGAACACATGAAGGTGGTTGCCAATCAAGGATTGTCTCAATCTTCTTAGGGTCCATAAAAATTCCTTTATCTGATACTATGTACCCTAAAAATTCCACTTCTGTCTTATGAAAAGAACACTTCTCCAATTTCGCATACAATCCTTTTTCTCTTAGTTTCTCTAGGACTATCTTTACATGATCTTCATGATCCTCTAGATTTTTTGAAAATATCAAGATATCATCAAGGTATATTACAACAAAATCATCTAAATATTCTCGAAAAATATCATTCATCATATGTTGGAAGACAGCTGGAGCATTTGTAAGACCGAAGGGCATAACTACATATTCAAAATGCCCATACCTTGTTCGAAATGCTGTCTTCCATTCGTCTCCTTCTCTGATCCTGACAAGGTTGTAAGCTCCTCGAAGATCAATTTTCGTGAAGAATTTTGCTTTTCCAAGGCGTTCCAAGAGCTCTGATATGAGTGGTAGAGGGTATCTGTTTTTTATAGTGACTTTGTTCAATCCACGATAATCTACACACATCCGGAGAGTCCCATCCTTCTTCTTTACAAATAGAATAGGAGCTCCTGCTGGAGACTTCGAGTGTTTGATAAACCCCTTTGCTAGATTCTCATCAATGTTCTTGCGTAGTTCTGTAAGTTCCTCTGGAGATAGTCTGTAGATTGGTCCAAAGGGTGGTTGTGTTCCCTCTTGAAGATCTATGGGACAATCATAAGGTCTATGCTCTGGAAGGATATCTGCATTCTTCTTTTCAAAAACATCTTCAAAGCCGTTGTACTGATTGGGTAGCTGTACTGGATCATCTTTCTTGGATTCTTGAGCTGGTATGGCATAGATCATATATGTAGGTTCCTTCCTTACTGCATGTATGAAGGCTTTAGCTCCAACATATGTTGGGTTCTTCTGGATATCTCGACGGGTGATTTTATTCTTTTCCCAATTAATTTCTGGATTATGTTTCTTTAACCACGGCATTCCGATGATAACCATATTTGCTGGACTCGATATTACATTGAAACATATGTGTGAATCATGGTCACCAAGGTGTACTCTTAGTGGTATGGTTTCCATGGTTATATTCCCCGATGCTAGAGGCCGTCCATCTACTACTTCGGCTACTACTGGTCTGTTCTTTCGAAGTACTGGAATTCCATGTTTCTTAACGAGTCCTTCATCAATGAAACATGAGGACGCTCCTGAATCTACTAGAGCTATGAGGGAAAGGGTCTTCTTAGACAGGATTAACTTGACAGGGGCAAGACATGTTTCTACGGGTGTGGATGGAATTATGAGACCCTTTCGTATATCATGGTCCGGCTGTATGGTCTCTTTTACAACTGGACTTCCTCGTTTCCCTGCTCTACAAGGGTGGCTGCGACTTTGGAGTTTGTTCTCTTGTTGGGACAATTAACTGCAATGTGGCCAGGGTTTCCACAATATAGACATAATTTGTTATCCCTCCTTCTTTGTTTCTCTTGTGGTGTTAGAGGCTGGAACCTAGTTACATCTATCTGCATAGGTTCGGGCATAGTGTCATCTCTAGGAGTAGGCTGGAAAGGTTTCCATTGGCGAGGTCTTCCTTCTACTTGTTTTTCTTGTTTCCTTTCAAAAAGACGGTTATCACATTGAATGGCTTGGTTGATGTATTCATTCAATGTCTTCACCTCTGGCATCGTGAGTAGAAGGTCCTTCACGTCATCCCTTAAGCCCCATCTAAATTGGCTAATGAAATAATCTTCATGCCAAGTGAGGTCACATATCAATTGCCTAAATTCTGATGCATAGGTAGAGGCAGGGCGGTTACCTTGACGTAGCTTTCGAAGTTTTGTTTCTGCCACTCGACTCGTGTCTGCATCTCCAAATGTGGCGACAAGCTCTCCAAGAAATGCCTCATAATTATGAAGTACGGCCATATCCTTCTCCAAGATTGGGGCGAACCATGATAAAGCTTGACCATAGAGCAAGGTTCCAATAAAACCGACCTTGGATGCATCATCAGGGTATCTATCAGGCTGCATGCGAATGTACAATTTGACTTGTTGCAAGAATCCTCGAAACTTTGTACGATCACCATTGAACTTTTCTGGCATGCAAATCTTGGGTTCCTTCACAAATGATGTACTGGGCCGTTGGTTCACTTGAATACTCCCTTGATTCGCTTGAAGACTCCCGATTCGTTCTTGTAATTCTTGAAGGAGTGTACCTACATGCACTGGATGTCCCATCTCGACTTGTGTCTGTCGACGACTTAGGTCTTCGACTTGTTGTTGGAGACTCTGAAGTGATGCTACGATCTGTTCATAAGCGTTCTCCATGATGTCTGGTCTTGGATAGAAGATAGTCTTGCCAAAATGTCAGGGGAGCACTAGATTGTGCTCTCTGACTACACAAGACAAGATTTCGGAAACACAGTTCTGATTACAAGAATACCCACGAAGGGAAAATGCTACAAGAATATACGATCGATACAAGATGTCCCACAACCCGGGACCAATAGGTATGGAAAACTCGACTAGAGATGATACAGGAGATCCCACAACCCGGGATCGTAGGTAGGAAACAAGATATCTCGATTACAAGAAATCCCCTCAGGGATATGAACTGGATACAAGAAATAACTAGAAAGGATCTCGTACTACGAGATTACAATAGGACAAGAAAGGATGTCCACAATACAAGACTAGACAAGACTAGAGCTAGAAACAAGACTAGAACTTGAACTGGAACTTGAATGTACTTACTTGGAGGTCACGACTCCTTGAGCTCCCAAGACTGGCATTGGCAAGACTGATTATGAATGTGGCCAACCCCTCCTTATATAGGTTTTCAAGGGCGGTTCCCAAGGCGGTTGCGAACTGATGATGTCATCATGATGTCATCGATTTGTAACAAGACCTCCCAATGTCAGAATTCAGCGAATAGACAGTTGATCTTGGGGTTTTGGCACATTCCGGACGCAATGGAAGCATTGGTTTCTCCTAATTCTGAACCAATCATGAGATACAGGGTTCACATGGAATCTTAGGTTCAGGATGGTTTCCTTCGTCCATGACACTTGGTCTTTATGTGACTTTCCTCTTGGAAAGAAGGCCATTGGGACTAGTGGGTATACAAGCTGAAGCGTAAGCCTGATGGTACAGTTGACAAGTATAAGGCTAGACTTGTTGCAAAGGGTTATGCGCATGAAAGAGGCATTGATTTTGATGAGACTTTGCACCTACTGGCCCAATGACTACAGTTCGTAGCATCTGTGCACTTGTAGCTCATCATGGTTGGAATGTACATCAGTTGGACATTAAAACAACATTTCTAAATGGTGACTTGCATGAAGAAGTGTATGTTTTTCAGCCCCATGGATTTGTGCAGAACGGGCATGAAAACCAGGTGTGCAGGTTAAAGAAGGCATTATATGGTTTAAAGCAAGCACCACATGCTTGGTATGAGAAGATACACGCCTATCTGATTGCCCATGGTTTTGAGAACAGTCCAACTGAAAGCACCTTATATGTTAAGCGTGCTAATGATGTGCTTTTGATCATTGTTGTCTATTTTGATGACATGGTGCTCACTCGTCCTATTGATAAGCATATTGCTGATTTTAAGGCTGATTTGCATGCCTCATTTGAGATGTCTGATTTGGGGCATTTGCATCACTATTTGGGCATTCAGTTTATGCAAGTTGATGGTGGAATGGCTTTGTGTCAAACAAAATAAATTGACACTTTATTGTAGCGTTTTGGCCTTGAAGACTATAAGCCTATTGCCACTCCTATGGAGACAGGTTTATGATTGAGTCTACATGATGCTGGAGATGCATTTGATGTTGTTCTCTATCAATAGGCTATTGGATGCTTGATTTACTTATGCATTACTCGGCCAGATATTCATTTTTCTGTCTCATAGATGAGCAGGTTTATGCATTGCCCAGGAGTCAAGCATTGGGAGGCGGTTAAGCGCATCTTTTGCTACTTGAGTGGTACTCGGCTACTTGGGTTGTTTTATCCTAAGGGGGAATCTCTAATGCTAGATTTGCATGCTTTTCTTGACTCTGATTGGGCAAGTTGCTATGACACTTGTGTGTCCACTAGTGGCTTTTGCTTCATGCTTGGTAGCTCATTTATATCTTGGTTGAGCAAGAAGTAGCCTACTGTGGCCACTTCCGGTTGTGAGCCTGAGTATAGGGCAGCTTTCGCAGCGACTGGTGAGTGTGTGTGGCTCAGACGCCTAATGGCTGATTTGGGTGTTGGTCAGTCTTCTACCACCACGATCTTCACTGATAGTGAGAGCTCATTGGCAGTTGCGAGGAACCCTATGTTCCATGCTCGCACTAAGCACATTGAGGTGCATTATCACTATGTCAAGGAGAGGTTCTCTGCTGGGGAGATCAACTTGGCATATGTGCCCATGTAGGAGAACATTGCAGACGTTTTCATGAAGGCTTTGCCTAGGGAGAAGTTTGAAGCTTTCCGCAAAGCTTTGGGCTTACTTCCTTTTGTGGAGTGATTTCCACATAGCTTGGCACTTCCTTATACATGAATGCCAACTCCTTATTCACCGCATCACTCCTAGGGGGGATTTGTTGATATATTTAGTTCGTGAAGTTTGTGAACACACTAGGACCGCCAGGGCACTCTTTTCCATCTGTCGGAGGTTTTTTTCCCCAGCTTGTATATATGCCTATTGCCCTAATGGGCTACTTATCTTTGTACATTTTCTACTAATACATTCAGTATTGTGTGTTGTGCCCCAAGCTTCTTCTCCTTCCTTGTGTTGTTCACGTGCTTCCATAGACATCTATCTCCAACACTAGATGCTCATATATATATATATATATATATATATATATATATATATATATATATATATATATATATATATATATATATATATATATATATATATATATATATATATATATATATATATATATATATATATATATCATTTGAAATGAACTACAAAATCCTTTTGCTCATATCAAATCCCCACTCAATTCATAAACTAGGAACATAAATCAAGTTTTGTATTCCTATGATGGATAAATAGAATCATTTCATAATTTGATAGACCAAATTCCAGATCATATGATTATATTTCTTCATGAATGCAAATGATATGCATAGATAAAAAACATAGAAAGTTTAGATCATAGATAAATACAACCTAGAAATTAGCTTGATCTTCAATCACCTCTCTTCAAATTCATCATAAATTTTTCATCAAAAAATCTTCAATTTGTTTACTTATATCACCATCAAATCTTGTTGGTAATCATAAAAGTAGAAACTACAAGAAAACATCATGAGTCATATAAAACATTTTCTTCTTCATATGTTCATACATATTTATCATATTTTTCATATTTTCATCATATGTTTATCAAAACATATTTTCATCATATTTGTTTTTCATAGTTTTGACACAAGAAAATGATATTTTCTTCATTTTTTTGTTATTTTTTTTCCAAAAAAGATATCCTACTTTTCATCATGACTTCTTAACATAATTACCATCATTTTTTATAAAAGTAAATCATATTTTTCATCATAATTTATAAACATATTGTTCATATATTTTCCAACATATTCTTGTTCAAAGAAGATCATAATGCATCATAATTGTTATTCATCATTTGTTTCGAAATTATCGTATTCACTTTGTCACAAATATAGTTTGCATCATATCATGTTTTTGACAATAAAAAAATCAAATTTTTGTATCATTGACTATGAATAAATCCTCTTCGTATCAAGAGAAAATCATAATTTTAATCATAATTATCAAACATATTTTATCATATGTTTTTCCAAAAATTAAAGTATATTTTTCATTATATATGTTTCATATTCTGCATCATAATTATCATCATATTTTTGGTAAAAGAAAAATCATAGTGTAATTTTTTATGATTAGCACATAAATATTTTGAAAGCAAAGCTTTGTCATAAACTTTTAATAGGTTTATCAAGCATCAAAATAAAATTTTAATAAATTTCATAAAAATTCATAAAGCATCAAAATTTGGAAATATTTATCTTCAATCAAAATCACAAGAAAATTATTCTCTCAATCTCTTTTACCTCTTTTTCATAAGTTTAGAAGAGCTTTTAATATTTTGCTCAATGTTAAGTATAACTTCTTGTAGCCATTTCCTTTCCTTATTTATCAAATCTTGATCATTAGTTAATTTTTCATTTTTCCTAATATATTTGTTATTATCAAATTTATTGTGAATATTTTCATCATCATATCGTTGAAATTTTAATTCATCAAATTTATCTTCATCAAGAACTTTTTCATTCTCTAGAATTTAGGTTCACAATTCATATAATGTGTATCTGGCTTTCGATCAATTTTAATTGAATTACCAATCTTTTGTTTATTCAAATTAATTTGATCATTTCATTGCATTTCAATAGCTTTAAATTGATTGTTGCATTTACTTATAAATGTAGGTTTAGGAAGATTTTGCTAATCATTTATCTCTTTGTTAAGAAATTTACTTTAAATTTCAAATCTGGTCATAGATTCATAAAAATTCTTTTTGTCATATCTCTTAAGTTTTGAATTTGTTTCACTACAACCGATCGATGGTATACCGAGGTTTTTACCGAGGAAAATGAACGCGGCTTAATTTGCCGCGACGCCGATGTCAAGGTCGGTTTGCGCGTCGGTACCAAAGGGTCGGTATATGCGCCGGTATATGCGTCGGTATATGCGTCGGTATACGTATCGGTATATGCGTCGGTAATATCGACGTACATACCAAGGCTTCTGCTGGAGGTACCGTCGCCTGCTGGGTGTACCGACGGTTATTCCGATGACACTACTGGGAGTACCATCGCGTATGCCGACGACCATACCTGCAAATTTTTTTTTGGGCAGAGTGTTTTGTCTTTTGCTACAGCAACATTACCATGATGTTGCTTAACAAAAGACAATACACTCTGCCCAAAAAAAAACCGAGTACATGTGATGTGTACTCTAATGACAACCGAAATATGATTTCATGAAACAAAGTATTATTGGACACAAAAGATATAATTAGAATGAACTATGAACCATGTACAAAAGAAGTTATATATTTCAATAATGAAGCATGTACAAGAGTGTGGGAAACCACTGTCATATATGACGCTTTTACAAAATGTGGCAAAGCAATGTATTGCCATATGAAAATCAAATACAAAATATTGGTCTTCCACTACCATACACATGCAAAGAACGTTCCATATCAACAGTCCTGCAACAAAGAACATTAATGGAATGAGATAAATTCACGTGAAAATTACAAACAACAAGTAAAAACCAAGTTTATAAATTAATTACCTCATCGCAAATGCTCCCATGAAACTATTGCACCGCGTCCCTCCAAGTCCTGCAATAGTGCAGTCAACCCATGACTATATCCGTAAGACTCCTCCGCTCGTGTTGGAAGACGACCCATTGCCAGCTCTTGAAACAAATATAAAAAGATTAGAGAAACATACATGAGAAATTTAACACAAATAAATTCAATAAATGAAATGGTACTTAGAAACTCATGATGCATCGTGTCATATCTGCCGCTGCCCAAATGTGATGGTCCAATCGTATCTAAACGTGTGGCTGCGGCATTTCGCTACTGGCGATATCGATCAGGAGTCTGCTGTTGCTCGTCACGAATCATGTCCCACTCCTCAGCATCTAACCATACAGGCTTTGGTAAGCCTTCTCTGAATGCATCACGTGCCTCAGATCATCGATGGGACATGACCTCACGTGCGGTGTGCAGAATCCACTCTGAACTGACAATAGACTGTCCATCGGCTGGTCGGAACTCCTGGTAAATTGTCTGTGTGATATAATTCTTCCGATCTTTATCCTGTTCACTCCATTTCAGCATGATAGAGTGTCCAAACTGGATGGAGCAAAGCTGTCGTATGCGTGCACGCATTGCTTTGCCAGCTGCATCCATCACCGGAGCTCCATCTCGGATACTATACACCTTGGAGTCATCATGGTCATGAGCACCCCAAGGTGTACGTGGTGTTCCACGTGGTGTACTGTGTGGCATACCTACATCTGAGGTACTCGTCCTAGGAGTAGAAGCGGGCGACACAACATCCGTCGCACTGCCTCCACAACAACCGCCTCCTCTGCCTCCAGACCTACCTGTAGATCCACTCCTAGAACCTCCTTCTCCAGAGCGTGACCTCGATCTACGAGACGGGCCAGAACCTGTATTGCGCTGAGGTGTCGAACGCACATGTCTACTAGTAGACCCAGTAGGAGATGGCTGCAAAGATGGTCATGGTGGAGTCACAAAGCTAGGAGACATACCTCCTACGGGAGTAGCACCACCCGCAGGAGTGACACCGACGGGAGTGACACCGGCGGGAGTGACACCGGCGGGAGTGACACCGGCGGGAGTGAGGCCAGCGAGAGTGAGGCCGGCAGGAGTAAGGCCGCCAGGAGTGAGGCCAGGAGGAGTGCTACCACGAGCGATCCAATACTGTGATGCAGTGGCCATATATGCAGGAGGAACCTGAGAGATGAACTCCAAAAACTGCTCCTCTATCATGGAATGTGGAGTGACTGGAGGATTGTCTCCCATCGTGCTCTATAATAAAAGAACTCAAATAATTAGCATGCGATAAGAGAAGTAATATAGAGAATAAACAAAAAAAAAACAAAAATTAGTACGTACAAGTGTTTTATTCAAAAGTCCTCTATTCTAGCATCCCCTTGAAGATCCGAGGCACCGAGAACATCTATCTCTATATGGATGGCTTCTAAATCGCTTGCTATGCTGGTTTCCTCCTGATCATCGTCTATTGCTTCGTCTTCTCAAACAAGGACCTCTTCTTCAATGACCTCTTCTTCTCGAACAATGATCTCTTCCTCCTCGACTATCGAATGAATCTCTGAGTCCACTAGAGATGGACTCTCTTCTACATCTATGTTTTCAAAAATTTGTCTACTACATGGAGCGACTTGTAAAACAAATAGCCACTCTGGGTCTTTTGAATCTGGTATAAAAACAACTTGCTCACAGTATTCGGGAAGTACAAATGTATCCCTTTCATCTGTCCATAATCTTGTGGAGTCGATTTGAAGCAAACCGCTCTTATCCCGTCTCACTGTTGCGTTTCTTCCAGAGGTGACTACTTTGAACCATTTCACATAAAAAACAAAGTAATCAAACTTTCTGAAAGATAGTTTCAAGATGTCTTGAATCACACCACAATAATCTAACTCGCCTTCTAGAGCATTATCATCTCTTGCACTCACTCTACTTTTTTGCAAAAAATTCACCATCACTCCACTATCAAAAGTAGACCTATTTTGATCGATTCGTGCGATTCGAAAGTGTCGCCCATGAGACCATAGTGCACCGTATTTAATATACTCCCAATCACATCCTTTTGCGAGTTCTTCTTCTTCTTCAGAGATATCTTCACCTACTACCTTTGCTTGTGAAACTGCTGTATCTAGCCATCTGCTCGTTGGAAAAGGTGGGAGAGGTTGAAGATTTTTTGGAAGAGGGAAAAATTGAGTGGAACGATTTCTTCGAAACTGAGCTCTTTTCTTTGCGTTAGTTTCCTTGGCAAGTTCATACCTTTCTAACCACTTTTGCATAGGCTCAGAGTTAAGTATGCAAAACTTCATTGCCTTCTCTCTGAAAGCTGCATCCATTTTTCTTTGCAATCCTTTACCTTGTGGTTCATCGCCTACGAGACGAACATATTCATCACCGCTCCATAAGCGAGGCATTTCGGGATCCGATATACGTAGAAACTCAGTTATGAATACAAGAGATTCTTGTACAAGCCATCCCTGTGCCATGCTACCCTCTGGACGTGCTCTCTGTCGAACAAACCCTTTTAATGTCTTCATAAAGCTCTCTAAGAAGAACATCCATCGACTATGGACAGTTCCTGCTATTGTAACTTTATCTACCACATGAATCAGTAAATGAAGTTGAATAGTGAGAATACTTGTGGGAAAGTATTTCTCTACCATACAAACACCCTCTATAGAATTGAGTTTCGCACTCTCTATGCTATCTCTATTTATATCTTTAGAAGATATCCACCGTACTAAAGAACTAATTGTATAAATGGTTTTTCGTACATCCTTTGAAAGACAATCTTTTAGGGCTACAGGGAGCACAAACTGTAAAAACCTGTGCCAATCATGAGACTTGAGTCCTTCAAGATCGTCGTTTCATGTGAAAGCAATCTTTAGACTCCTCATGCATCTAGTAGGTGTACGAAACTCTAAAATTGTTTTCTTCACTTATTGCTCTTCCATCCTGTGAAGCATCCAAGGAGCTCTTGGTAACGATACTGTTCCGTTGGGCTTAGTAATTGCCCACAACTCTCGCATACGACCTCGCTCTTCTAAGTCCTCCCTTTGTGCTTTGCTTTCTTTCTTTCGGATCAAAGTCTTCCAAAGAATCTCTCCCACATTCTTAAAAATATGCATCGGGTCTACCAAATGATTGATCACCAATTCACTCCGATAAGGGAGTTCATGAAAAATGGACAACCGTTTCATGCCAGCAACTAGATTTTCTGAATCCCACAGTTGTTTCCAATCGCTAGCTTTCATTTGGTGTTGCGCTTGTCGACCAATTTGTCCTTCACGTAAAACATGTCCATCAGGCAAATATCTATGATGTCCTTCATAGACAGTTTTACGTAGTGCATTGGAATAGCGTGCTTCGAGTCGTGGTCCACATAAAGGACAAGCATGGTAACCCGAAATCGATAAACCTATACATTCACCATAACCAGGCCAATCATGCATTGTCCACATAAGTATGCCTTGCACTCGCACGTCTCGTTTTCTTATAGGTTGAGACATATCACGCACAGTAATCCCATCCCATAAAATGCGGAGTTCTTCCACAAGTAATGCAAGATATACATCCATATTTTTTACCTTATACTTACCTGGAACAATAAGAGCTAATAATAAATGACCTTTCTTTGTGCCAAAACATGGTGGGATATTATAATTGACAAAACATATAGGCCATGTGCTCCATGAAGAACTGTGTAATGCAAATGGATTCACTCCATCCATAGCTAGGCCTAGACATATGGACCGAGGCTCACTAGCAAACTCTGGCCACTTACTATCTATGTGCTTCCAAGCATCAGAGTCAGCTGGCACTCACATTACATTATCTATAGACCTGCTCTTTGTATGCCATGACATTAACTCAGCTATAGATTTGCATCTAAACATGTTCTTAATTCGTGGAATGATAGGAAAGTGGCGAAGAACCTTTGCGGGGATTTCTTCGCCTACAACGTCTTCTCTAAATCTATTTGCTCCAGACTTTGGACATACGTGGAGATGCTCATACTCATTCCCACTCCATAGAGTACTCCCGTTGCTTTAGATGAATCCCCCCAATATTCACTCGTACGACAGACCTCAACACATCAATTCCACTACTTTTCTTCCAAAAATGTGCGCACATATTTACCTCCTTTTTTGCATGCGCATCCTCCTCCATGCTTTTTCTACTATTTTAGTTAATCTAAAGAAAAGTTGATCGTTTTCTCTGCTTTTTGAAATCTCTAATTATATAGATTGAAAATATGCAACGTGGGCATGAACTTGGGTAATGAAAGATTAAAAAAAAGAACAATAAAGTTATTTTACATTTGATCACAATGGTGGGATCTGAACCCATCACTTCATCTTTAGAACTATGATGACTTAGCCACAAGGCCAAACGCTTATCAAGTATTGATTATAGGAGTATTCTAAAGATGTAGATATTTTTGAAGGTCACAAGTTGAGAAGTTCAATCAGCAATGGTCACTAACATCATTAAGTCTTTTCATTTCATCATTAAGAGTTTTGGATTCTAAAGAGCCATTTTTATTCTTGACAATGAAGGACGATCCATAGAGTAGAGCCCTTCAACTATGTTAATGGTCAATGCTTGGAAGAGTAAATCTCTCCGACATCCACCCTCTCCAAACCTGCACAACATCTTGATGGGCCAACCTGAAAAAAATCATACACAATATCAAATCCTTTTATAAATAATTTTCAAACACATCAAATCAAATGTATCAATATTTGATGCAAAATGCTCATGAAATTTATTTCATTGGTATTTAGAACTTACCAAATTAGGAAGTTGAACTATCAACTGTTTCGGTCAACAAATCATTAATCTAAGTTCCAATCATTTATAAACTTTGCAAAGATCATCATGAAACAAAATTCTTCTTCATTCACTCAAAATCAGGTTTCTTTGTATCTAAGTACTCACATATAAGCAATCAAACATATCAAAGAAATCAATTAGATCTACTCATACAAAACATCTGCCTTGTTTGCCCAATTTCTAATCACTAGATGTGTTTGCCACAACTAGCTTTTCTTTGTCTTCAGCTTCATACAAGTATGATTTGTAATCTTCATGTAGGTGATATTCATAAATACCTTTTTGGGATGAAAGAAGGTAAAAACTTCCATTCGCATATAGGTGAAATCCAAAAATACCTTTTTGGGATGGAAGAAGGTAGAAACTTTTGTTCATCATATGGGTGAAATTCATAAATACCTTTTTGGGGTGGAAGAAGGCATAAACTTCCGCTCTCATCAAGCATCAAAATTTGGAAATATTTATCATCAATCAAAATCACAAGAAAATTATTCTCTCAATCTCTTTTACCTCTTTTACATAAGTTTAGAAGAGCTTTTAATATTTTTCTCAATGTTAAGTATAGCTTCTTGTAGCCATTTCCTTTCCTTATTCATCAAATCTTGATCATTAGTTAATTTTTCATTTTTCCTAATATATTTGTTATTATCACATTTATTGTGAATATTTTCATCATCATATTGTTGAAATTTTAATTCATCAAATTTATCTTCATCAAGAACTTTTTCATTCTCTAAGAATTTAGGTTCACAATTCATATAATGTGTATCTGGCTTTTGATCAATTTTAATTGAATTACCAATCTTTTCTTTATTCAATTTAATTTGATCATTTCATTGCATTTCAATAGCTTTAAATTGATTGTTGCATTTACTTATAAATGTAGGTTTAGGAAGATTTTGCTAATCATTGATCTCTTTGTTAAGAAATTTACTTTAAATTTCAAATCTGGTCATAGATTCATAAAAATTCTTTTTGTCATATCTCTTAAGTTTTGAATTTGTTTCACTACAACAGATCGATGGTATACCAAGGTTTTTACCGAGGAAAATAAACGCGGCTTAATTTGCCGCGACGCCAATGTCAGGTTTAGTTTGCGTGTCGGTACCAATGGGTCGGTATATGCGTCGGTATATGCGTCGGTATATGCGTCGGTATATGCGTCGATATATGTGTCGATATACACGTCGCTATATGCGTCGGTAATACCGACGTACATACCGAGGCTTCTACTGGAGGTACCGTCGCCTGCTGGGTGTACCGACGGTTATTCCGATGACACTACTGGGAGTCCCATCACGTATCCCGACGACCATACCTGCAAATTTTTTTTGGGCAAAGTGTTTTGTCTT
The DNA here is from genome assembly GCA_020310875.1 of Ceratopteris richardii. NCBI lineage: Eukaryota > Viridiplantae > Streptophyta > Polypodiopsida > Polypodiales > Pteridaceae > Ceratopteris > Ceratopteris richardii. The sequence continues at coordinate 104,258,707 of CM035417.1, read as the reverse complement.
TTGCTACAACAACATTACCATGATGTTGCTTAACAAAAGACAATACACTCTGCCCAAGAAAAACCGAGTACATGTGATGTGTACTCTAATGACAATCAAAATATGATTTCATGAAACAAAGTATTATTGGACACAAAAGAGATAATCAGAATGAACTATGAACCATGTACAAAAGAAGTTATATATTTCAATAATGAAGCACGTACCAGAGTGTGGCAAACCATTGTCATATATGACGCTTTTACAAAATGTGGCAAAGCAATGTAGTGCCATATGAAAATCAAATACAAAATATTGGTCTTCCACTGCCATACACATGCAAAGAACACTCCATATCAACAGTCCTGCAACAAAGAACATTAATGGAATGAGATAAATTCACATGAAAATTACAAACAACAAGTAAAAACCAAGTTTATAAATTAATTACCTCATCGCAAATGCTCCCATGAAACTACCGCACCACGTCCCTCCAAGTCCTGCAATAGTGCAGTCAACCCAATGCATGACTATATCCGAAAGACTCCTCCGTTCGTGTTGGAGGACGATCCATTGCCAGCTCCTGAAACAAATATAAAAAGATTAGAGAAACATACATGAGAAATTTAACATAAATAAATTCAATAAATGAAATGGTACTTACAAACTCATGACGCATCGTGTCATATCTGCCGCTGCCCAAATGTGATGGTCCAATCGTATCTAAACGTGTGGCTGCGGCATTTCGCTGCTGGCGATATCGATTAGGAGTCTGCTACTGCTCGTCACGAATCATGTCCCACTCCTCAGCATCTAACCATATAGGCTTTGGTAAGCCTTCTCTGAATGCATCACGTGCCTCGAATCGTCGATGGGACATGACCTCTCGTGTGGTGTGCAGAATCCACTCTGAACTGACAATAGACTGTCCATCGGCTGGTCGGAACTCCTGGTAAATTGTCTGTGTGATATAATTCTTTCGATCTGTATCCTGTTCGCTCCATTTCCGCATGATGGAGTGTCCAAACTGGATGCAGCAAAGCTGTCGTATGCGTGCATGCATTGCTTTGCCAGCCCCATCCATCACTGGAGCTCCATCTCGGATACTATACACCTTGGAGTCATCATGGTCATGAGCACCCCAAGGTGTACATGGTCTTCCACGTGGTGTACTGCGTGGTGTACCTACATCTGAGGTACTCGTCCTAGGAGTAGAAGCGGGCGACACAACGTCCGTCGCACTACCTCCACAACAACTGCCTCCTCCACCTCCAGACCTACGTGTAGATCCACTCCTATAACCTCCTGCTCTAGAGCGTGACCTCGATCTACGAGACGGGCGAGAACCTGTATCGCGCTGAGGTGTCGAACGCACATGTCTATTAGTAGACCCAGTAGGAGATGGCTGCAAAGATGGTCGTGGTGGAGTCACAAAGCTAGGAGACATACCTCCTACGGGAGTAGCACCACCCGCAAGAGTGACACCGACAGGAGTGATACCGGCGGGAGTGACACCGGCGGGAGTGAGGCCAGCGAGAGTGAGGCCGGCAGGAGTAAGGCCGCCAGGAGTGAGGCCGGGACGAGTGCTACCACGAGCGATCCAATACTGTGATGCAGCAGCCATATACGCAGGAGGAACCTGAGAGATGAACTCCAAAAACTGCTTCTGTGTCATGGAATGTGGAGTGACTGGAGGACTGTCTCTATCGTTCTCTGTAATAAAAGAACTCAAATAATTAGCATGCGATAAGAAAAGTAATATAGAGAATAAACAAAAAAAAAAACAAAAATTAGTACGTACAAGAGTTTTATTCAAAAGTCCTCTATTCAAGCATCCTCTTGAAGATCCGAGGCACCGAGAATATCTATCTCTATATGGATGGCTTCTAAATCGCTTGCTATGCTGGTTTCCTCCTGATCATCGTCTATTGCTTTGTCTTCTCGAACAATGACCTCTTCTTCAATGACCTCTTCTTCTCGAACAATGATCTCTTCCTCCTCGACTATCGAATGAATCTCTGAGTCCACTAGAGATGGACTCTCTTCTACATCTATGTTTTCAAAAATTTGTCTACTACTTGGAGCGACTGGTAAAACAAATAGCCACTCTGGGTCTTTTGAATCTGGCATAAAAACAACTTGCTCACAGTATTCGGGAAGTACAAATGTATCCCTTTCATCTATCCATAATCTTGTGGAGTCGATTTGAAGCAAACCGCTCTTATCCCGTCTCACTGTTGCGTTTCTTCCAGAGGTGATTACTTTGAACCATTTCACATCAAAAACAAAGTAATCAAACTTTCTGAAAGATAGTTTCAAGATGTCTTGAATCACACCACAATAATCTAACTCGCCTTCTAGAGCATTATCATCTCTTGCACTCGCTCTACTTTTTTGAAAAAAATCACCATCACTCCACTATCAAAAGTAGACCTATTTTGATCGATTCGTGCGATTCGAAAGTGTCGCCCATGAGACCATAGTGCACCGTATTTAATATACTCCCAATCACATCCTTTTGCGAGTTCTTCTTCTTCTTCAGAGATATCTTCACCTGCTGCCTGTGCTTGCGAAACCGCTGTATCTAGCCATCTACTCGTTGGAAAAGGTGGGAGAGGTCGAAGATTTTCTGGAAGAGGCAAAAATCGAGTGGAACGATTTCTTTGAAACTGAGCTCTTTCCTTTGCATTAGTTTCCTTGGCAAGTTCATACCTTTCTAACCACTTTTGCATAGGCTCAGAGTTAACTATGCAAAACTTCATTGCCTTCTCTCTGAAACCTGCATCCAGTTTTCTTTGCAATCCTTTACCTTGTGGTTCATCGCCTACGAGACGAACATCGTCATCATCGCTCCATAAGCGAGGCATTTCAGGATCCGATATACGTAGAAACTCACTTATGAATACAAGAGATTCTTGTACAAGCCATCCCTCTGCCATGCTACCCTCTAGATGTGCTCTCTGTCAAACAAACCCTTTTAATGTCTTCATAAAGCGCTCTAAGAAGAACATCTATCGACTATGGACAGTTCCTGCTATTGCAACTTCATCTACCACATGAACCAGTAAATGAAGTTGAATAGTGAGAATACTTGTGGGAAACTATTTCTCTACCATACAAACAGCCTCGATAGCATTGAGTTTCGCATTCTCTATGCTATCTCTATTTATCTCTTTAGAAGATATCCACCGTACTAAAGAACTAATTTTATAAATGGTTTTTCGTACATCCTCTGAAAGACAATCTTTTAGGGCTATAGGGAGCACAAACTGTAAAAACTTGTGACAATCATGAGACTTGAGTCCTGCAAGATCGTCGTTTCGTGTGAAAGCAGTCTTTAGACACCTCATGCATCCAGTAGGTGTACGAAACTCTGAAATTGTTTTCTTCACTTGTTGCTCTTCCATCCTACGAAGCACCCAAGGAGCTCTTGGTAACGATACTGTTCCGTTGGGCTTAGTAATTTCCCACAACTCTCGCATACGACCTCGCTCTTCTAAGTCCTCCCTTTGTGCTTTGTTTTCTTTCTTTTCGATCAAAGTTTTCCGAAGAATCTCTCCCACATTCTTAAAAATATGCATCGGGTCTACCAAATGATTGATCACCAATTCACTCCCATAAGGGAGTTCATGAAAAATGGACAACCGTTTCATGCCAACAACTGGATTTTCTGAATCCCACAGTTGTTTCCAATTGCTAGCTTTCATTTGGTGTTGTGCTTGTCGACCAATTTGTCCTTCACGTAAAACATGTCCATCAGGCAAATATCTATGATGTCCTTCATAGACAGTTTTACATAGTGCTTTGGAATAGCATGCTTCGAGTCGTGGTCCGAATAAGGGACAAGCGTGGTAACCCGAAATCGATAAACCTGAACATTCACCATAACCAGGCCAATCATGCATTGTCCACATAAGTATGCCGTGCACTCGCATGTCTTGTCTTCTTATAGGTTGAGACATATCACACACAGTAATCCCATCCCCTAAAATGTGCAGTTCTTCCACAAGTGGTGCAAGATATACATCCATGTTTTTTACCTTATACTTACCTGGTACAATAAGAGCTAATAATAAATGACCTTTCTTTGTGGCCAACCATGGTGGGATATTATAATTGACCAAACATACAGGCCATGTGCTCCATTAAGAACTGCGTAATCCAAATGGGTTCACTCCATTCATAGCTAGGCCTAGACGTATGGATCGAGGCTCACTAGCAAACTCTGGCCACTTACTATCTATGTGCTTCCAAGCATCAGAGTCAACTGGCACTCGCATTACATTATCTGTAGACCTGCTCTTTGTATGCCATGACATTAACTCAGCTATAGATTTGCATCTAAACATGTTCTTAATTCGTGGAATGATAGGAAAGTGGTGAAGAACCTTTGCGGGAATTGCTTCGCCTACAACGTCTTCTCTAAATTTATTTGCTCCACACTTTGGACATACATGGAGATGCTCATACTCATTCCAAAAGAGAATGCAATCATTCGGACAAGCATGAATTTTAGTATAATCCATTCCAATGAACTGTAAAAGTTTTTTCGCATCTCCACGTGTTGGAGGCATGTCATTGCCCTCTGGCAAAAATTGATCTTTAAGAAGCCTGCAATAAGCAATTAAAATGATATTAGTAAATGAAGTTATTGTGATACAACAATGAAAGCCAATTTGTTCTCCACTTACCTGAACAATTCAGTGACACTACTATTTGACCATCCATAAATGGATTGCAGATTGAGCATCGCGAGTGAAGCACGTAGTACAGATATCTTTGCTCCATTGTAAAGTGGTAAACGAGCTAATCTTCGCATGTTTTCATATTCTTCATCAACTTCTGATCGTGGAATTTCTGTTGTGTCCATCTCGACACCTTCTTCACCATCATGATCTTCGTCCATCTCATAAAATGCTTCAAGCATCTCTTCCATATGTTCATTCTGTGTAATATTATTAGTGCTTGCTTGTACGTCTAAGTCCTTTTTTGCTCTCTTTTGTCCACGAGAGGTTACCGGTGCAATGTCATTTGGGTCCATCTGCTCACCTGGGGGACCATGCAAATGATAACATAGGTTTTCCAGTCGACTCCTATCAAAGGATCCATGCTCTCTAACATGTGCAGTACAAATCCGTCGTTTCCGATAAATTTGATACTTGCACTATGTGCAAGGACATGCCATTCTCTCTTCAGGATCCAAAGAAGCCATCTGCTACAATATGGACATTTTAGAACATTTGGTTTTTTATTAAACCTAAAAATCTAACTCTTAGACTTAAATCTGAAATACTAAACCTAAATACTTAAATACCTAAAAAAACTTAAAACCCTAATTTTAAAACCTTAATCTATATAGTTATCCTATTTTATCTATATATTAGGATTTTTTCTTGATTGATCCTATTTTATATATATATTTATTTATTTATTCAGATTTGTTTCCTCTTAATTGAGTTATATGTATGCCCAAACCCTAAAACCTAATTTTAAAGATCTAGTCCTAAATTATGTATATTTCTATACACATGTGTATATACATGTATATATGTATTATATGTGTATGTGTATGTGTGTATATATGTTATGTAGGTGTTAAAACCCTAATCCAAATGACCTAGACCTAAAACATGTATATATATATATATGCATGTGTATATGTATATATATGTGCATATAGATAGGTGTATAAGTATGTGTGTTTGTGTCTTGTATATATATTCACTCTAAAATGATTAAATTTAAACCTATTTTTATATATTTAATCATATATATTTCATTTATTTATTTAAAATACTAGTTCTTATCATATTTTATTATCTATATAATTATCCTACCTTATATATATATATATTATTTATATATTCAGATTTCTTCCTTACTTAATCCTATTTTTATATATTTAATTATAAATATTTAATTAAAATTTTTAAAACACTAGTTCTTTTTATATTTATTTATCTATATAATTATCCTATTTATATATATATATTTATTTATATATTCAGATTTTTTCATTACGTAATCGTATTTTTATATGTTTAATTTTATATATTTAATTTTATATATTTAATTATATATATTTAATTATATATATTTAATTAAATTATTTAAAACACTAATTCTTTTTATATTTATTTATGTATATAATTATCTTATTTTATATATATATTTATTTATATATTCAGATTTTTTCCTTACGTAATCGTATTTTTATATATTTAATTTTATATATTTAATTATATATATTTAGATAATTAAATTATTTAATTTTAGTTATGTAGGTGTTAAAACCCTAAAACCCTAATTTTAAAGATTTAGACTTAAATCTGAAATACTAAAACCTAAATACTTAACCACCAAGAAAAATCTAAACCCGTAATCCTAAAACCCTAATCATATTTTATATATATATTTATTTATATATTTAGATTTGTTTTCTTATTTTTCTCTATATTTTTCCTTAATACAGATATAATTGAGTTATATGTATGTCTAAACCCTAAAACCCTAATCTTAAAGATCTAGACCTAAAATATGTATATTTCTGTATACATGTGTAGATACATGTATATATGTATTATATGTGCATGTGTATGTGTGCATATATGTTATGTAGGTATTAAAACCCTAAAACTCTAATCTTAAAGATTTAAATCTAAAATATGTATATTTTTGTATGCATGTGTATCTACATGTATGTATGTATTATATGTATATGTGTGTTTGTGTATATATGTTATCTACGTATTAAAACCCTAAAACCCTAATCAGAAAGACTTAGACTTAAATTTGAAATACTAAAACCTAAATACTTAAACACCTGTCAAAATCTAAACCCCTAATCTTAAAACCCTAATCATATTATATATATATATTTATTTATATATTCAGATTTGTTTTCTTATTTTTCTCTATATTTTTTCTTAATATAAATATAATTGAGTGATATGTATGCCTAAACCCTAAAACCCTAATCTTAAATATCTAGACCTAAAATATGTATATTTCTGTATACATGTGTATATACATGTATATATGTATTATATGTGCATGTGTATGTGTGCATATATATGTTATGTAGATGTTAAAACCCTAAAACCCTAATCTTAAAGATTTAAATCTAAATTATGTATATTTTTGTATGCATGTGTATCTACATGTATGTATGTATTATATGTATATGTGTGTTTATGTATATATGTTATCTACGTATTAAAACCCTAAAACCCTAAAACCCTAATCAGAAAGACTTAGACTTAAATTTGAAATGCTAAAACCTAAATACTTAAACACCTATCAAAATCTAAACCCCTAATCCTAAAACCCTAATCATATTTTTTATATATTCAGATTTTTTTTCTTATTTTTTCTTTATATTTTTTCTTAATATAAATATAATTGAGTGATATGTATGCCTAAACCCTAAAACCCTAATCTTAAATATCTAGACCTAAAATATGTATATTTCTGTACACATGTGTATATACATGTATACAGAAATATACATATTTTAGGTCTACATATGTATGCCTAAACCCTAAAACCCTAATCTTAAATATCTAGACCTAAAATATGTATTATATGTGCATGTGTATGTGTGCATATATGTTATGTAGGTGTTAAAACCCTAAAATCCTAATCTTAAAGATTTAAATCTAAAATATGTATATTTTTGTATTCATGTGTATCTACATGTATGTATGTATGTATGTATGTATTATATGTATATGTGTGTTTGTGTATATATGTTATCTACATATTAAAACCCTAAAACCCTAATCAGAAAGACTTAGACTTAAATCTGAAATACTAAAACCTAAATACTTAAACACCTATCAAAATCTAAACCCCTTATCCTAAAACCCTAAAATATAATACATGTATATATGTATTATATGTGCATGTGTATGTGTGCATATATGTTATGTAGGTGTTAAAACCCTAAAATCCTAATCTTAAAGATTTAAATCTAAAATATGTATATTTTTGTATGCATGTGTATCTACATGTATGTATGTATGTATTATATGTATATGTGTGTTTGTGTATATATGTTATCTACATATTAAAACCCTAAAACCCTAATCAGAAAGACTTAGACTTAAATCTGAAATACTAAAACCTAAATACTTAAACACCTATCAAAATCTAAACCCCTAATCCTAAAACCCTAATCATATTTTATATATATATTTATTTATATATTCAGATTTTTTTTCTTATTTTTCTCTATATTTTTTCTTAATATAAATATAATTGAGTGATATGTATGCCTAAACCCTAAAACCCTAATTTTAAATATCTAGACCTAAAATATGTATATTTCTGTATACATGTGTATATACATGTATATATATATTATATGTGTATGTGTATGTATGTGTAAATAGCGTAAAAACCCTAATCCTATTTTTATATATTTGATGTAAAAAAAAACTTCAAAATAAAAATAGGATTATATGTGTGTATGTATGCATGTGTGTATATATGTGTGTGTATGTATGCATGTGTACATGTGTGCGTGTGTATGTATGCATGTGTATACATGTGTGTGTATGTGTATGTGTGTATATATAGACATGCATGTGTGTGCATGTGTGTGTTCGTGTGTATGTATGCATGTGTGTGTATGTGTATGCATGTGTATACATGTCTGTGTATGTATACATGCACATTGTGTGTATATGTGTGTATGTATACATGCATGTGTGTATATGTGTGTGTGTGAATGTATATGTGTATATATATGTATGTGTGTATATGTGTGTGTATGTGTATGTATGCATATGTGTATATATGTGTGTGTATGTATGTGTGTATGCATGTGTGTGTATGTATGCATGTGTGTATATGTGTATATGTGTGTATGCATGCATGTGTGTATATGTGTGTGTATGTATGCATGCATGTATGTATATGTGTGTGTGTATGTATGTGTGTATATGTGTGTGTGTGTGTATGTATGCATATGTGTATATATGTGTGTGTATGTATGTGTGTATGCATGTGTGTGTATGTATGCATGTGTGTAAATTTATATGTGTGTGTATGCATGCATGTGTGTATATGTGTGTGTGTGTATGTAAGCATGCATGTGTGTATAGGTGTATGTATGTAAGCATGCATGTGTGTACATGTATGTGTGTATGTATGCATGTGTGTACATGTATGTGTGTATGTATGCATGTGTGTACATGTATGTGTGTATGTATGCATGTGTGTACATGCATGTGTGTAAATGTGTGTGTATGTGTGTGTGTATGTATGCTCTATTTTCCTTTCTTTCATTATTCTTTATCTCTCACTCTCTCTCTCTCTCTTCTCTCTCTCTCTCTCTCTCTCTCTCTCTCTCTCTCTCTCTCTCTCTCTTTCTCTCTCTCCTTCTCTCTCTATCAATAGAGAATAAAACAATCACTTACAAGTATGCCCCTCTTTTGGATCGTTGTCATCAAAGCGTAATGTATGGCGTCTATCATCCAATTCCAAACAATCGATGCCAAAGAACTTCTGCAAAATCGAAGAAAAGAGAAATTATAAAACATAAAGCATAGAGAAACACAAATGCTAACAGTATGCGCAGCACTTACCAAGATGTGAGATCTAAGCCGAGAGAGAGTGTGCATGTGTAGAGAGAGAGATCTGTGTGTGTGTGCACAAGACAATGCAAGTTACAATTCGATTCACGTGCACAAGTTCGACAGAAGACCAACAGTATTCAAACACGCGCAAAAATGTGAAGTTTTGCTCTCCGGTTCGCGGTATGTTTAAAACTCGCCGTCGGTATGGGCCTCGGTATGGGCGTCGGTAGTTCCCAGTAAATTACCGACGCTTATACCGACGCTCATACCAACACCTATACCGACGCGTATACCGACACACATACCAGCGGGTGCGGGCCACACCGACGATCCGTTTAAAATGGTCATACCGACAGTCACTTGACCGTCGGTATCTCTAAGTGACATTTTCCAAGGCCCATACCGATGCCGATTGTGACCGTCGGTATATGCAGTGTCATTATGCCCCTCATATATTGTAGTGTTTTCTCATCATAACTCTTAGGTCTCCACTATTTTTTAATTCTTTTACATGTTTTAGGTCTAAATTTTGTTTGATCAAAGTATTCTCTCATCCCTCCTCTACCTAAGTTTAAATGCAAAGGTAGATGAGCTTGGAAATCACAAATCTTATGGTCAATTGTAGTGACTAAGTGCAATTTACATGCATCATTATAAGCAACACAATCATCATACATATGACCTAACTTACCACACCAAAAGCATCTTATTGGACGTTTCATTCTCCTATGCATAGGCCTATGGGTGGATCTCCTATGCTCAAACATATAGTTTTTATCATGCACTTTTGTAGGTAAGTTTTGAGTTTCATGTTCATGCTTGCACTTGCATCTTGATAACTCATTTACTTGCTTAGTAAATTCATCAATTTTGCTCCTTAGATTTGTAATAACAACTTTTAAAATACCACACATCACATGACTTGAATTGAAAAAATCACTAAGCTTATCAATTAATAGAAACACTTCTTCAAATTTTTCTTGATTTGACGATTTTAGCTTATCCCCTAGTTCTTTGAATTGTGATTCAAATTCCAAAATACTATTCTGAATTGATTCTTCAATTTTTGAGCTTTGATCATGTGTATTTACTTGAACTACCTTCTTCTTGCCCATTGAAATTTGTCAAAAAGTAAATATCAAGTGATATCAAATCTCTAGAATATGGCTTGAAGAAGAGGCTCAAAGTGAATGTGTGTAAATATATACAATTTGATTTGATCAAATTCTACTACATCAATATCTAATGAATGAATATGTGCAAACATCTTCGCTTCAAATGCCGATGACAGGGGTGGCATGATGAGGATCACCCACTTGCGCATCTTCGTGGAGGCGCTCAGATAAAAAAGATCAGCCCTCGACACCCAGAAGATTGCAACAATTTTCGATTTGTATGCATATGCAAAGCAAAAATTGAAATGTATACGTGAGTTGCAACACTGATTCTTCACGTCGGGTTCACATAATGTCAGCGTGAAAGAGACAGTTGGAGGATCAAATCAACCACCTTCCGACGGCGCACGTCGGGTGCTTGAAACAATCTCAAGTGCCGTGGAAACTCAAAAGCGTCAAAGGAAACTTGTTTGTGTTATATATTTAAGAACTAATTCATCATGAATTTGTTACAATATCTTCAATTTCTTGTATTGATCATTCCCGAAAACATAGAAGATTTTAGTACGTTTTCTCTTAGATCATGATGTGGTTAAATCTCTGCATACTAATCTAATTTTCAAACAAAGTGATCTGATCGGTTCACTCTTCCACAATATCAAGCATATGAAATGCTTAGCAAATACATAATCAAATTCACAAAACGTAACAATCAATAGTATTCTTTTTGTTTAGTTATCGACGATACTCATAATAGCAAATAAAACTTCGGCAATGGAGAGAGCAAATGAAGGACGACTTCTTGTTTTATTTTGTTTGTCGAAGCCTTGCTAGAGTGATCATGTACTATTAAAAAGTACGCGACCAATTTGTGAGAGGGATTTCAGAATTCTAGAAAGGAAAAGCTTGATCCATTTGCAATATTGCTGCATCCTTAACACAATTGTGAGAACATTTTGTTACAAATGAGCTCTATAAATGTTAAAGATGCTATGGAGCTTCTAATCAGCTCAAGAAGATGGAAATTCAAACCTTAGTGCGTTCAACTACATAACTTCTCTTATCATCAAAGATTTTTGGTACAAGCATATTCCCCTAACTTTTAAAATGATAAAGAAATCTGCGTTCTTCAGAGTCTATAAGAACTACAAACATGTGAATGTTGATGTGGAATCAGCAATTACTCCTATCGTCTCGATTCTAACAAACCGATCATGACTTTTTCTTAATGCTAGACAATAGCACCATTCAAAGAGAAAAAATCCGATTTCTCAACAAGCGTATATTCTACGTTCAACATAGTACTTTAGTATAAAACACCTATTTGCAAAACTTTTCAGTAAGCATTTGATCCAGTAAATATCCCCAACCTGTAGTCATGCATGCGGCAATGCACTTGGCAAAAAAATTGAAAGTAAATTAAGCTTCAATTTTCAGAGCCAACCTTGTCCAGGATTATGAACATCTGCAAACTGTTGAATCTTCATTCTTCAAAAATTCTCTGAAAAATTTATTCTGCATTATACTAGTCCTCTACTTCTCCCATTACGCAATCATTCATTTGTTTTGTATGATAATGGTAGCACAAATTCTGAGAGTCTTCGATATAGAAATATGCAACCAGAAGGAGAGAATATAGAAAATCTCTCTCTCTTTGTCTCTCTGTGCCTCGATTGTGCTTATATGTTGATCTTCCTATTTTTCCCTACAAGATCATATACGTAGAAGTCTACACTCTCAATTTGTATAGAGTGTAAGCATGCATGTTTGTATACGTATAAGATGATCTGTGTGCTTCCATAATTGAATTCTTTTGAGATGATGCCACAACAGACCACGAATCCTCTATTGTCAGCATTAGATATAATCAAACAAATTCTTTTTCTGGAGTTTCCTTCATGGTCACTATGAGAACAAACTTACGTGGGAGCATAAATCAACTATGATGCTTCTCTTGCATAGCAAAACTTGCGTCCTCCTTCTCACGCCAACATTCAGAGCTTCTTTTTAGAATTCACGCCCGTGTGTTAGATCCATCCTATGTTAAACTTGACCTCCTCTAGCAGATTTTTGCACCTCTTTTTATAGTCGTTCGAGAGCAAAAAAACTACCGCCATGTCAGATATCCTAGACTTTGGTCGTCTTCAAGATGATATTCGATTATTGCGAGAAGTAATGTCCTAGAATTGGCCTTCCCATGCGATCTCCTCCTCTGACAGTGTTCCCACTGCATAGAGAACTCCCATTGCTTTAGATGAATCCCCCCTATGAAGGGCTTTGGTGTGTAGAACAAGAGGAGAAGGAGGAGATAGAAGGAGACAGAGGGGAGGAGAGACACACACAGATGCGTGGGAGCCTTGAAACCCACATAATGATCTCTCTTGAGGCAATGCTCTATAAATGGTGTATATATATGAATATGGGAGTAAGGTCACATGACTCTTACATCCCCAACAATCTCCCACTTAAGGGTCAATGTGACCGTAAATGGTAACACATACAAAGAATGATGTAGGACTATACAATAATGTGCAGGAAGAGTCCGGATCTCAACCCATACAGACCAGCCTACACCAATTGCCACGAACAAGGTGTAACCATGAACCTCAAACTGCTCTACACTCATATCAATAAGAGTCGAGCTCACATGTGACTGATGCAAGAACTGAGGAAGTTCCTGTAAAGCTCCCACTCGCTCTATGCATGTGTCAATCATCGAACGACTGACAACTCCAAGTGCAAATGCTCCAATAGCAACTGTAATGTCTAGTCTCGAGTATAACAACTCGTACATCAAACTCTTGAATGCTGACGAAACCTGTGCTATCTTGGCTAACCTAAGCATCTCAGCCATACCTTTATCCAAGGCATCCAAAGCACCATCATCAAGAAAAACATGTCTTGACATATCTACGTCAACATATGGCACGAGCGAATCCAAGAATGACTGCATGATCTGTGACTCATCAACATCTAAATCAGTCATCCTCTCAACCAAGGATGTGTGTAGCTGTGCATCCTGAGAGCTAAACTGCTCTATCACACGCTATGTATCATGAGAGCAATCTTGCTCTACCATACCAAGTGTATGATCATGCTCCACATGAGCTAACTGCACAATATCCACATCAAGATCAAACTGATGATCAAACTCTAACTGATTATCATCACAATGCTCTACATGAGCATCCACATCATGCTCCAAAGCATCAAATTGATCATCGAAAGTGTGCTCCATAAGAGCGTCCACATGATCAATAGAATCATGCTCTATATAAGCATCATGAGCATCCAAAACATGCTCTATATGTGCATCCATCTGAGCATCTGAATCATGTTATACATGTGCATCATGAATGTCAATAGACCTATGTGTAGGTAGAAAAAATGAGACATGATGAGTATCACATCACACATAAGGCTGAAGTCCCACTGAGACAAGATTGTCTCTCACATGAAGTACCTGTAGTGGATACCTGTGCCCAATCCTAGCACCTCCGACAAGCATAAGTTGTCCCAATCGAAACTAAAAATGATGCTCACCAAGGAATGCATAACATCTACTCTCTTGTAACTCACTAACTGAAATCAAGCTCATAGGGAATGAAGGCACATAACGTACATGTCTGAGTATAAGTGATGATCCACTAGGTAGCATAAGGAATACATCTCTTTCACCCTTAATGTCATATGTCATACCATCAAGCATGTGCACACATCCACGACTCTCACCTGAGAATCGACAAAATCACTCATGATGTGGAGTAATATGAAAATTGGCTAATGCATCAAGCAACCAAACCATATATGTGCTATCCAATGAACAAGAGGAATCCTGAGATGATCCATAGGAGAAAGTGATATCACCATCACTAGCATAATCAACTTCCATAGACTCTCCTGAAACCACTACCTGGCATGCATCACGTGCATATCTCTGACATCATCGTTGCATCCGCTTGAGGCAATGTCATCAAATATGGACCTCATGACCACAGTGCCAACATCGAAGTCCTTGATGTGATCCATGTCTCACATGAGTCAATTGACTTGCATACATATCATATAGTCTCTGCCATAATGCATTACTCGTCTCCTCATACATAACAGACTCATATATAGAATCCATAAGCTGTAATCGGATAGTGGAACTAGCCAATGCATCCATATCCATCGATATGTGGTCGGGCATGTCATGAGGCCTCTGTGCATCTCTATGCACATACATGTGTAACCCTGCACGAACCAATGTATGCCACATTTGAGCTTTCCATCTTGGAAATTCAGTGCCATCAAACTGAGAAGACACCATGCTCGCAATCCAAGAGACTAGCAATGTAACAAGAGACTAGAAACAATACTCTATCCTCAATAGGATCACACTTGCATATCCATATGCATAACTCACATCACATTTGTCTCGCTGGAGAAGAAACCATGTGAACCACCTGTCACATAACCATGCATCTAGCATGCACATAAAACCATCAGCATAAGCTTGCTCACACAGTCTCCAAACTCATCAAGTAGATGTGAAAGAATCCTATGAAAAACTCAACAGAGTATCCCCTGTAAACGGAGCAATTAAACAAGATAACCAATAGCAAAAGAATAATGAGTAACCTGTCATCACCTATCACTGATCCAACAAAATATAATGGCAAATACATATGCCAAAAAACTGATGGCAATACACGCCAATACAATGGCTATACACCTCCCACTCAAGAATGAATCCTACAAGATGGTCCAACCTGTCACAAATAATCTGTGACCAGTCCAAGTGAATGGAGATAAGCAATGATCCAAAGCTATCACACAAGCATAAATGATCTATTAGATCATATATCTAGCATAAGGTCTAACAAAATTTCGACAACATCTCCCCTAAATATCTTATGGTTTTTGGGTTCACAAGCATGCACATCGTATGTGGCTAGCAAGTGCTCAATTTCAATGGAGACGAGAAAGCGACAATGCTTCCTTACATGCCTCACTTGCTGCTAGGTACTCTGCGTCTATGGTAGAAACAATTGTACATTCTTGAAGGCAACATCTCAAACAGATAGCACCTCCAACAAAATGAAAATGGTACCCTGATGTAGACTTATGATTGTCTACACAACGAGCATAGTCAGAATGTGTGTAACCAATAATGGATGCTTTCCCTCTACCTAAGCATAGACACTTGTCCTTAATGCCACTTAGATATCTCAAAATCATCTTGATTGCTTCCCAATGTTTCTGGCCAGGATTAGACATGTATATGCTCAGAACTCCCATTGCAAATGCAATTTCTGGTCTCGTAGCTACCATAGCATACATGAGACTACCAATAGTAGACTGATAGGGAATTTTGTTCATGAATTCCTTTTCCTCATGTGATTTAGGGCAATCATCCTTGCTCAATTTCACATATGTGGGTAAAGGTGTACTCAATGCCTTTCCACCCTACATATTGAACCTATGAAGTACTATGGATATGTACTCACTTTGAGACAGCTATATGCATCTTTTACTCCTATCAGGAGTAATGCGCATTCCAAGAATATGTTTGGCATCCCCCAAATCCATCATATCAATGTCTGACTCAACTTCTTTTTGAGAATTGACAAGTCATAAGAGAACTTCCAGCAATCAACATATCATCGACATAAAGTATCAAGCATATCAAGCTGCCATCTGAGCGTCTCTTTGTGTAGAGACAATGATCCTCATTGCTTCAAGAATAGCCTTGAGACTTCATAAAGCATCAAACTTTTGGTACCATTGTCTAGGGGACTGTTTAAGACCATACAAGCTCTTCTTGAGTTTACAAACCAGACTTTCCTTGCCAATAACTACATAACCCTCTAGTTGTTCCATATAGATCTCGTCTATAAGATCTCCATGCAAGAAAGCAGTTTTCACATCCATTTGGACTAGCTCTTAGTCCTCCATTCCAATGAATCCAAGGAACATGCACAAGGTAGTCATCTTGACCACTGGAGAGACGATTTGCTTGAAAGCAACACCATGTTGTTGCTTAAAACCCTTTGCAACAAGTTGTGCTTTATACTTTGGAGAAGCACTATCTGATGTGAATTCTAGATTATATACCCATTTACATGGTAAAGCTTTCTTGCCCTTTGGCAAAGGTACAAAATCCCAAGTACCATTCTTGTGAATAGAATCCAACTCACTCTTCATGGCATGCTCCCACTTGACATGATCCTCTATCTCCATAGCCTCTTTGTAGAAAGAAGGCTCACCGGCATCTGTTAGCATAACAAAATCTAAACCTGGAACATATCTATCAAGTGGATTTGAGACACGTGTGGCGTGTCTCAATGGTTGCTGAACAGGAATATGTGCAGATTGATCTAATCGGACATTCTCTTGAAGGTCCCTATGTGTAGCATTTTTATGCATGCTAACTGGAGGACTAGTATCCTCAAACACACTCTTCTCACTTCAACCTCCTTAATGTGGTGTTTATGCATCTTAGACGCATTGAAAATGACATCAAGACTTTTGATCACTGAATGTGTTTCAAGATCCCATAAGTTATATCCAAATTTTCCTTCTTGAACGTATCCAAGAAAAATGCATTTCTTTAACTTATGATCCAACTTTTGTCTAAGATTCTTGGGTATATGAACATATTCTTCACACCCAAAAACTCGAAGATGATCATAATATGGTGGCTTCCTTGTCCATAAATCTTGTGCCACTTTCAAAGCTTTGTTAGTACTAGGTGAAAGGTTAATCACATGAACTCTAGTCAATATTGCTTCTGCCCAAAAGCTTTGTGAGAGGTTTGCATGATGCAACATAGAAACTACTCAATCTTGAATAGTTCTATTCATCCTTTCAGCTACACGATTCTATACTGGGGTATAAGGAGTTGTAAACTCTCTATGAATCCCTCTGGAATGATAGAAAAGGCTGAATTCATGTGAGGTGTACTCACCCCCATTATCTGAATGTAAAGCCTTAAGCTTAGTTGCTTTTCCCATCTCAACTGAAGCAAACCATTTTCTGAAAGTAGGGAATACCTCATCCTTTGATTTGATAGGATATACCCAAAATTTTCTAGTAGCATCATCTATGAAAGTGACAAAGTAAAGAGAACCACCTAAGGACCTACTGGACATAGGACTACACACATCTATATGAACGAGATCTAAAGGCTGAATTGAAGAGTCAATGTGCATTCTATGCACATTTTTGGTTTGCTTTCCATATTGAAAATGCTCAGAAAATGAAAAATCAGAGAAAGATAACACAAGTAAATAGCCACAATGAGAAAGATTTTCCATTCCACTATGAGATATATGACCCAAATGACCATACCAAATACAAGCCATAGGCTCTTCAGTAACAGCTAACAAGTGTTCTTTTTGTGATACAAATAAAGAATACCAAGGTCATCAAGTTGACCAACTGACATCAAAGTGCATGATAACTGAGGTACATGGCATACATTATGCATAGTAAATTTTTAACCATCAATGAATTGCACAACTACATCTCCAATCCCCACAATGTCACACTAATAAGAGTCACCAAGTCTCACGATACCAAGAGAATTTGCTGCATAATTAGAGAACCATTCTTTGTGTGGTGTGACATGGAAAGAAGAACTAGAATCTAGCAGCCATGTATGGGAAAGAGAATTCGCCATAATAGCCTCAATTGGCATAGTACTATCAAGTGTCAACACATCAGCATCATCAAAAATAGCATTAATGTCTTCAAATCTTCACAGTCAAAGTAGATGGTGCAGGTATCTGTTTAACATGCCCATCAACATTTTGTCCTTTACCTTTAGTATTCTTTAATGCATAACATTCTTTCTTCATGTGTCCTTTCTTATGAAAATAATGGCATTCGATATCCCTCTTCCTTGATTTACTTCTACTCTTATTCCGTTGACCATTCTTTTCCTTATTCTTGCTCCTACCATGTTGCTGATTCTTTCCTTGGTAAGAATCATGAACATTATATGCATCTCCACTTTGAGTGCCAACCATAGATTTTCTACAAATCTCCTCACTCAAGATTGCTCCATATATGTCATCATAGATGAGTTTACCACTAGGTGCACGATTGCTAATAGCTATGGAAAACGTATCCCATGATGATGGCAAGATGTATAACTGCAATATTGTTTTCATTTCATTATCCATATCCATTTTTGGAGTCTGTAATTGGGAGAATATAGCATCAAACTCATTTAGATGAGAAGTGACACTATATGTGTCCTTCATGCAAAGGCCTTATAATTTTCTCATCAAGTACACTTTATTTCATGCCATCTCTTTTTCATATGTATTTCATAACTTCTTCCAAAGCTCCTTTGCACTTTCACTATTTAATATTGTAAAGTAAACATTATCTACTAGGTGCAAACGAATGGTAGACCTGGCCATTTCATCTAACTCATCCCAATCATCTTCATCCATGTCAACAGGCTTCTTTGAAATCCCATTTACTAGAGTCCATTGCCTCCTTTGAATCAACACATCTTTAATCTGATTCTTCCATAGAGCAAAGTTTGTGCCATCAAATTTTTGGATCTCAAAATGGTCTTTGCCCTAAAAGTTATAGCTCCTCCTCAGAACACTGACACTAGACCCTGATCCACCAAATGTGCCTGAGACCTCTGATGCCATGATGGTAGAGAACCGAATAGAATGGTAATGGATCTAGAAGAGTCCAAGCACCAACAAACAAGTGCATCAAGGAGTAAATCACCCACTATATAGTTGACAAAACCAAAAATTTGGAAAACTTTTGCTAGAGTATCCTCTGCAAAATGAGCATATGACCAATGCCAAAATATCATAAAATTGCAAGTACTGACATAATGAATCATTGACTCCACTGCATAGTGAATCACTAACTCCACTGCATATAATCACTTACCCAATAGAAGCCAAGGTGTCTCCAAGTTAAGAAAACCTCACCACGACCCTCTTTATCAAACATAAAAGGCTTTACGCAAAAAATGTAACTGGTATATCAATGAGCACATGGATGTGCATAAGTGATCTCCATAGAAGTGTACATGGTGTGTATATGCTTAATATATGTTGTAAAATGACACTAAAAGGCTGAATGCATAGCCCAAAAAAACTAGCAAACAACACCTGCAAGTGTTTGTCAACTCTAATGTTTTATGCTAAAAAACCTCCATAAATTTGCAGTGGCTGCTCCCACCTAAACTGAAAACCTTTTGAGAAACCTGTAGTTTTATGAGTCTGGATCAAAACACAGCCCCAAAGGTTGATATTCATTATTGAAGAAGCACAAAGAACACTCTTTGTGATTTTCTTGGACCTGCGTGAAGAGAGCTATGTGCGAAAGTACTCCAAAATGGCTCCAAAAGACACCCCAAAAATGCTTCAAACACAGGCTTTGAAAGCAAAGAATGAAGCTTTGAGGGACCAAAACATGTTCAAGGTAATGTTAGCCTTAGTCTTTCCCCTTCTTTAGACACCATAAGAGTGTAGCTTAGTTGCAAGATATTTCCACGCTTAAGCAAGCTCGGAGGGGAACAATTCTGGGATGGGTGACCTCTCGAGAAGTACCGGGAACCTCTATCTTCCTTGATCGTTGAGATCATCCCTCACATGCAGCCAATGGCACCAATGGTGACTTCGTTGACTTGGATGACAAGGTATGCCAAGGTCTATGCCGTGGTCGCCACCTTAATTGGAGAAAGCTTTGGGTGGGTGGGTGGGCGCTCACTTTGCTCACACAAAAGGAACAAATATTTTGCATCGAAATGCTTTGATATCAGTGAAGAATTTTGATGGTGATGCACCACATTGCACTCTCCTTCTCAAGAGCTCCATGATGGTATCCTTGGAGTAGAAAACCAAACTCCTAGGGCCGCACACGGTACTCCACACAGAGGCTGCAAAATACGTAGAAAAAGATAGTACACAGGGAGCACGAACACAGACTTCTTAGGTGTTACAAATGCAGTTGAACATATAGTCTATGATTGACCAAGCCACTATATGTTTTATTAAAGAACATATACAAAGAAGTGTCCGATGGCCATTTGGCCTTTCACATGGACACTAACAGTAACATCTGGCCTGTCCCTTAGTTATGAGCACACGACTAATAGTACTATCCTCTTCATCTAGGATGGGCACCTTCTCATCACACAGTGCATGGGCATCTCTTCTTGGAGTGGGGAAGATGACCCTTTCTACGAGCTAATTAGTAGCTTGGCCATTTGGTTTGTTTCGAGAGCAAGGTGCCGATGCATCTTTGAGTGGTGACCAATCCCCCCCCTCCCCACTAAGAATGTTTGGGATTTTGGGCTTGAGCTCATTCACACTCTTCAGGGACAGCTAGACTACCTTCAAGGTAATATAGATGGCATGATTTGACAATGACTTTCCTTTTTTTCGGCTTTGCAGGGAAGGCACTTTCTTTACTCCTTTGGAAGATACTATTTGATGGAACTATTGGCCACCTACTTGGCTCCCCCCCCCCCAACCCTCCCTCCCCCAAAATCTAACCACTCCCATTACCTTATATTTGGTGGGTGTGTAGGGTGATTTATCCCCCATGTATATGACTATTTACTTGATCTGAGATTGGGAATGTAGCCCTATGGTCGTTTTTTCTATTAACTAATGAGAGGAACTTTTTGTGAAAAAAAGGATGTTTCTACATTTGTTTATGTCATGAATTTTCCATGTCCCATTTTGTTGAAGGAGAAAAGAGAAATGACTACTTCGAGTGGTTAGAGCCATTGAAGAACCTTGGATGACCCTAATTTCTTGAATTGTTTGTCTCCATTGAAAACAATTGTTTTATGTATATTACCTTTTTTTCTTAGTATATGAAATGTCATACCATTGACTTATGTCATGGAATACCATGAAATCACTTTAGGTTTTCATTTTTGACATGACTAATTCAACGGATAAGGGAAATTGATGAATTTTGGATGACCTTAATTCCTTGAATCAATCATCTCCATTCAAAACACTCGTTTCATGTATATTTGCTTATCTAAGTATTAAGAAATGTCTCATTATGGATTTTTGTCATTGAATACATAAGAAATCACTTAAGGGCTTGTGTTTTTGGACACGAATAATTCAAGCAATAAGGGAAATTAGACAACTTTGGATGGCCCTTATCAGTTGAATTGGTCATGTCTTTAATCCCTCCTCCATTTTCTTGAATTTTGTCCTTTCATATCTATAAGGTTAAGAACCACCTCTCTATCCTTATCTTAGGTAGATCATGTTAGGACAAAGCAAACTACTAAAAAGCTTTACACATCTGAAGAGAAAAATCAAGGGGTGATTGCCATAGAGAACTAGGATAATGGTGATAAAACCACAAATTTCCCAAAACCAAAGTGATTCTCAGAAGGTATTCACTAAGAAAAGGTTAAAAGAAATCATTGAGGGAGTTTAAAAAAAGCACAGAAGTTTATGAGAATGCTCATCCCAAGAGTTTTGTTCATGAGAGATTGAGAGTTGTTAAAGACATCTCCTTGAAGCTTTGCTCCATGATGCAGAAAAGCTCATTCATGTTAGATGACAAACCCAAGCTCTTTTATGCTTGCAAGAGGCTGCATAATACTTTCCAATTGACTTCATGAATGATGATTATTTATGTGCTACACATTGTCACATAGTCACATTGATGATGAAGGACTATGTTGTTGTGTCAAGGCTTAGGTACAAATTTGACACAACCATAGTACCACTTGATATCAATGATCAAAAGTTTTCTTATATTCTCATTATTCCTCTAGCAAGAAAATTTAAGCCATTTACACTAAAAATTGAAGAGATTTCTACTCATGATCACATGACAAGAAATTTAGCAAAGTTGCTGAGGAGAAGAGAAAGAAGAATATTATGTTAGAAGAAGCTATTGTCCTTGAAGACCTTCAAAGGCTGAGGAAAGAAAATTTCGAACTACTAAAGAATGGAGATGGCCAAATTATTGTCAAAGTTTCAATACCATGCGAGGAGGAATACTTAGTTGACATTAGGTATGAGGACAATAATATGTTGAAAGATTTCAATGTTTAAATCTCTGATACCATTGTCAACATAGCCCTTAGGTATTATCTCTAGATCGTAATCGATATTCATCATTTATTTAGTAATAGAAAGAAAGCCTTCTTCATACATCTTCTTTGGATTTTATTTTGGAGGTTCCTACTCCAAAAATGTGAAGAGTTTTTTTTAAAGAAGGTGTTCATCTTGGATCCACTTGTGACTCAATGTATTCATTACAACCATGGATAAATTGATCATTTCCTCAAAAAATTAGAGAAGATATGGAATGTATTATTTACCCATATGTTGAGAGGTAAGTTTTCATTATATATTCTATACATATTCATTCCTTTCTAAGCTTGAAGTTTTATAAACAAGTAGGGCTTCCCATTTCAGGATCACTGGAATCTAATTATAGTTGACTTTAGTGAATACCAACATTTTTTTATGAATTCCCTTATTTTTGGCTTTGTGGGCTACCAAGCTTTTGAACGTGCACTTTTATAAAAAGTATCCATGCATTTGCAAAATAAATGAAGAGAAAAAAATTTCTTATATAAAAATACATGTGCCAGTACAAAAAGACTCTACATCATGTGGATGGAGAGTAATTGCCAATGTAGTAAGGTTCTTAAAGTGTAGATTGTGTAGTCTTGATTTAAATTTATCTCATTATCCAGATGCATGGATCCTTTTTGTCAAAGAAAGAACAATTCATAACATCAAGAGGAATGCTATTTGTCCATATGTTCCAGACTCACCACTAGGAACAGATAAGAGGAAAGGTCCTCCTATTCATTCTCCATTAAAGCATGTTCCAAAGAAAAAGCACAAAGGTGGAGGCTCCAAGAAGGAAAAGCATAAGAAGCAAGAGTAAATGTATAGTTTTCCTTATGTATGATTCAGAGTAGATAGCAAGACCATGTATTATTTTGCTCTGTTTTGTTTTGAATACAAATTCTATCCAAAAGGAACCCTTCAGGGCATTGTATTTATATAATGATGTATTTAAGAATGATGCAATACTCTCTTGATCCTAAATATAGTATGTTTGTAATTCTTTTTTCTAGATTGAAATCACTATCTCTACTTCTAAATGTTGGTGTCCTTTCAATTTTCTCAAGTAGAGGAAGGTTTTGTGGTGTGCCTATCACTTATGAGATGAATTTATACCTTAAGTGGTGTCCCTTGATTTTGTTTTTAGATCATCTTTTTTATCTCCTCCAATCTTTACCATTTTAATATATTTGCCCCCTCAAATGTTATACCTAGACTTGTTTATCACTAAAATGGTGTATGTGGCATACATAAGATCTCTTTTTCCTTCATCTTCATCTATCAATATACATTAGTTTTTACTTCTGTTATTGGCTATGAGAAACTCGATGGACAATAGAAACTAATCAAGACCAATGATGTAAAGCATAATACTCAAAAAATAAAACAAGTGACAATAATATTTAGCACTCAAGATTGTCTGTGTTTTCATTCAAGATGAAATATTATCATTTTTTTATGGACAAAAAAAAGTGCAAGGGTGATTGTTACATTCACAAAGGTTGGAACTTGATCACTTTAGGTGGTAGGCAAATGCTGCAAAATAATGTTTTCTTTGCTCTAATTTTTACCACCACATTGTAAATTCAAAATCTAAGTGTGATGAAACCTCAGTAAGGTCCTCTAGAAGATCTTAAACATTTTTGAGTTTCCAATTTGTAGTGACATTTATTTCCCTAGGTTGAAAATCTAGATGCATCAATAATTTTAATTCAAATTTTGGACACCTTTGTTTTAAATCCAAGAGTGTCTATTCTCCAAGATTTTTCATCCACTCTATAATCATATCCTAACACTAGGGATTCTCAAGATATTGATATGAAATTGAAAGCGAATCGGGACTTACTTTACATAAAATGGTGTCCCCTAGTTTGTTTAACTTCGTTGCTATTCCATTCCTTACATAAAACATCATCAATCTTTGAAATTGAAACTTTCGTATTCAACCACATTGTTTTTGTGTTTTGTAATAGCACGGTTTTAAAACATGCCACAAAAATGTGAAGAGGGAAAAGCCAGAATCTTCATCCTTCAAGAAATTCGGGTTGGTGAAATTGCCCTTTGAATGTCATCTTTCATCATGATCAAGAAATTTGATACTATCCATTCATCAATAGACTCTCAACCTATTGAAGAAATGGTAGGAACTAGCAGATCTACAGGATCTCCATATGTATTCCTCTATAATGGTACTTGATATTTTTCAAAATAGAAAAATAATTGCATGCTATTGAGAAATGTAACAGATTTGGCAACATTATTACTTTTGCATAGTCCTTATGAATAACTTTGAATGTTCGTGTTAAACATTAAATAGATTTCCCCTCTAGAGCATTGAAAGGAAAAATATCTACAATACAAAAAGATATATCTTGGAAAACAAAAACAAATCATAATATTTCAAAGAGGTTCACTCTAAAACTTTACTTATAGAACAATGAAAAATGTAGATTATTGTTAAGCACTAGATCCTTTGCATTGCACACATGTTGAAATCCTTCAAACCAAACATTTCTTCTTAATTTGAAACCTAGAATACAACCTTTCCAATGATTCTTTGTGTTCTCTCTTTTAGCTCAATTCATTTAAAGGTACCTCTTTAAGTGGGTAGCATAGCCACCCAATTATTTACTTAAATAGGTTTCCATAAAGAATCCTCTCTTTTGTTGTAAAGATGACATGAGGTACACAATTGGAAGGGTGATGTGAAAAAGAATCCATTCAAACATGTAGAGAATGTATCCAAAATAGAGAATGTTCAAAGTGGAAAATAAAGACTCACAAAATTTGCAAGTATTTATAGATAAAGAATATGAAGCTTTAAGTCTCTTGATTTGATGCACCAAGCGTGATTGAAAAAACATAGAATTTTGTGCAATTGAAAATATTTTGTATCTTCAAATATCTTTTTTCTCTTCAAAATTTAAAGATTTGCATTATCTGTTGTGCAGAAATAATCATTTTTGTATGAAAACAAAAAATATTACACTGAATACAAGAAATTTTGCTACATTAACATGACTTTTAAAGCATATCTACTGGAAAGAAGCCTTTCTTCGTAGTATTAAAAGAGAAAAGAATGTTATATTTTCTTTGTACATGTGGAAACACACTATTTTATGATTTCCTTAATATGTCATTAGGAAAAAACCCTTTTTGGCCATTTCTTGCCTAATGCTTTCCAAGATTTTTATGTTTATGTTAATCAAATGATTGCCCAAATTTACTCAAAGCAAGGAAGTTTGATGGGCTTGCACTCAAGGTAAGCAACATTGAGAACTAGTTCCCCAAAGAAGCTTCCAAATAAGCAAAGACTTCACTTACTCTAATTCACATGGACTGATGTGGTCCCACAAATACACCTTCATGAAATGGGTCTCTATACTTCTATATCCTAATCGATGAACACACAAGATAAATTTGGGTTCTCATTTGAGAGGTGATTAATGCACTTCACAATATGACTCCTTTTGAGGCTTACCATGGAAGAAATTAGGTACTTTTGAGGCAACTATGGTTGTCACACTTCGACCATGTAGACTCCTATCCTTGTATTCCTATGTGCCATAGGATCCTCCTCAACCATATTTCTTGACATGTTGCAACACATGCTGCTTTTTACTCAGCTTCAGTAGAAGATAATGCTACAGTCCGTTGCTTCTTATTGATCCAAGATAAAATCCCTGATCCTAATGAAAAGCAATATCCAAAAACTGATTTTCTAGTATCAATATCTCCTCCCCAATTTGAGTCATAGTATCCAACCAGAGATGATCCTTCTTCATAAAGAATACCATAATCACTCTTTCCTTTCACATAATTGAGTATCTGCATGCTTGCCTTCCAATGAGTTCGGAAAGGCTTATTAGAGAACCTACTTACTACTCCAACAACATACGAGATATCTGGGCTGCTATTGCACAAGTAGATGAGACTTCCAACTAATTTCTTGTATCTTCCAATATCCACTAGAGGTGAAGTATCTTCAGTAGACAATTTTGCGTTGACCTCCATATGTGTATAAATTTCCTTGAAATCCTCCATGTTGAATGCCTTCAATATCTATCTTGCATACTTTTTTGAGAGATGAAAATCTTCCTTGGTTCCTACCAAACTTCAAGCCCAAGTCTATCATTTCAAATTTTGAACTCAATGCATCTTTCATTTCTTAAAGAAGAGCATCATCATTTCCTTCAATCACAATGTCATCTACATGGAGTACAAGACAATTGTCTTCCCTTCTCTCTTTAGTACATACAACTTAGCATCAGAATCACATCTTTTGAAACCTAGATCCAAGAGATACTTATATATTTGTTGGTACCATCCTCAAGGCACATGTTTCAACCCATATAATGCCGTCTTCAGCTTACATACTTTTTTCTCTGAATGGGAAGCCTCAAACCCTGGTGCTTGAGACACATATACCTCCTCCTTGAGGTCTCCATTCAGGAATGTTGATTTCACATCCATGTGGTAGACCGGCCAACATGTATGTGCAACCATAGCTAGTCCTGCTTGGATAGAACTCATCCTTGTATGTAGGGAAAGTGATTTAGAAAATCCAATGCCTTCAACTTGTGAGTAGCCTTGTGCAACAAGTCTTGCTTTGTACTTTTCTAGAGTACCATTATCCTTGTACTTTAGGTTCTAGACCCACTTGTTGCCAATGACTTTACGCTTAGGGGGCCGATCCATTAGCTCCCAAGTTCCATTCTTCATGATATTGTTGTATTTTGTATGCATGGCAGCCATCCAATTTGGATTGTGGAATGCCTCTTCCACATTGGTTGGTTCCTTTGCTTGTTCTTGAATGAGATCACCCATCATGGCTAATGGCTGCTTGCCCTTCTCTATTCCTCTATTCTCTACGATTGCCTCCATCCATCTGTAGATAGTTCTAGTGACCGAGGGATGGGTAGAATCATAGCGATACCTCACCCAACATGGTGATGGATTTTCCACTAGGGTGATGACACGTTGTTGATTTTCAGACTCATCGTCTGAAGATGATGCTTCCTTCTCTTCTGTAGAAGGGATAGCTCTTGGGCTAGGTTCATAGTGGATTTCCCTTTTTCTTGATGATAAAGTGGAAGCTCTTTTTTCCTCCTCTACTGCATGCAGCTGCTCATCCTTAAACACCACATCATGACTTGCCATGATCTTCTTAGCCTGAGGTTCATAAAGCTTATAAGCCTTCTTATCATCATTGTACCCTAAGAAGATACATTTGATGCTTTTTGGTTGAAGCTTGTTTCTCTCCCTATTTGGAACATGTACATAACATACACTTGCAAATACTATGAAATGAGAAACAAATGGCTTTTTACTAGTGTAGGCCTCCTGTGGAGTCTTTCCATCAAGTGCCTTGGTGTAGCTTTGATTCAAGATGTAGGCAGTGGTGTTGACAACCTCGACCCAAAATTGATTGGTAAACCCTTTCCCTTCAACATGCACCTTTCCATCTCCATGATGGTTTGATTTTGACATTCTACAACACTGTTCTGTTGAGGGCTATGTACCACTCTGAGTTGATGCTTGATTCCTTTACTCTTACAAAGATCTTCAAACTCTGTTAATGTGAACTCACCACTGTCATCTGTCCTAAATTTCTTCATCTTCTTCCCTGTTTCAATTTCAAAAAGTTGAAGCCATTCTTTAAACTTACCAAACACTTGAGCCTTATTGGAAACAAAGTACACCCATATCTTCCTACTATAGTTGTTGATAAGTAACATGAAGTAGGAAGATCCACCCAAGGCCTATGTAGGCATTTTTTTCACACAAGTCGGCATACACCAACTCTAGAGGATAGCTTGCCCTATTCTTACTTTCTTGTGGAAATGCCTTCCTCTATTGCTTTCCCATCATGCAAGCTTCACGTGGTTCCTTCATTTCCATAACCGATGGTAGGTGTGCAACCATACCCTTGAGACACATCTCCTTCAGTACAAGTTATCTGATGTGTCCAAATCCCTCATACCATAGCTTACTTGTGCCCACACTTGTAGTGGTTGTAAGAGCACACTACTCATATAGGTTGTTTCTCCTTATGCTAGTCCCAACAACACAACAACATTGTTGTTACTATCCATAATCTTAGCTCTTTTCTTACTGAAAGATAATTGATTACCTTGATCACTTATAGAATCTATTGAAAGTAGATATCTTTTGATTTGTGGAACATACAACATGTTTGAAAGCATTTTGTCATTCCCATTAGAATTAATGAAAGAAATTGTACCTTCACCCTCTATAGGTCATCTTGCATTGTTCTCTACCTTTACTGTGATGGGTTCCTTTACAGTTGTAAGGAACTCTAAAGGTCTTTTTTGCTTGTCATGTGGCGAGAGGCACCACTTTTCAACACCCATGAGTCATCTGTTCCTGAATCTTCAGTTGAGGAGCATACCTCCTCTATCGTAACAAATAACTCAAGCTAGGTTTTTGACGTGTTGGTAGACTCCTTGCCCTTTCCATCTTTTAAAGAGCCATTCTTCTCTTATGCCTCCTTGATGTGAAAGTCTTGTATTATGTGTCCTTTCTTCTTGCAGTTGAAACACTCTCCTTTGAACTTCTTTTTGCCGTTCTTCTTTTTGTCTCCATCTTTTGAAGAGACTACTTTGCCTCCTTTGGAATTTGCCATGGATGTAGCATCTCCTTTGTTTCCACCACTCCTTGCCTTGAGCCATAGCTCCTCCACCATGAATAAGGCATTGAACTCTTCAAACGTTAGTGCTTGAGGTCCGATTTGAGTATTAAGAGGAGTTACCAAGCCCTAGGTGGACAGATTTGAAGACAACTCCGAGCTAGTTCCTCACTTGACTTTTGTACACCTTCTTGTGCAATTTGATCTCATAGATTCTTTATGCAAGTGATAAACACCTCTGCAATCTCCCCATCAACAAACCTTTCTATTGCTAGCTTATTCTCCAAGTCGTGAATCCGTGTTTGATTACAAGTTTCATATTGATTTGTCAATATGTTCCATGCTTCACACACCTTGGTAGTATGCTAAAAGAGAGCCAGAACACTACCATTAGTACTTGTAACTAGAGCATAGAGTGCATCTATGTCTCTACGTTTCCAAGCATGTAGAAGATAAGCATGAGGAGGAATCATTTGACCAGGATTATTTGGATCAATTGTTTATTGGGGCTCATGATCAGTCCCAAGAACAACCTCCAGAAGCTCATATGAATCAAGGATAGAAGTGATTTTCGAATTTACACAGGGTGTAGTTTGTACCATCAACTTTACCTTCCTTGAAGGCTGGTGGTTGTATCCATAAGTTTGGATGACCGGCATCATTACTGCTCTTGTCTCTCCTTCACCTACTCTTGTTGAAGAACCACCTTGATTCCCAGTTTTAGATGATGACATATTTCTTGACATCTTCTCTCTTTTGTCATTGAAATCTCTGCGTTTTTGCTTCTGCACCACTTAGAGCCTCTTGATATTGATAGCATTTAAGAAAATAATAGCATAGCAGGATAGAATAGTAGAAAGAGTTGAGAGAAAAATTTAGAAAAAGATAGATGTAGACTAAGAGATAGAGAACTCAAATTCTCAATTTTTCAAGCGTAATGTAGTTACAAAAATGGTGTTGTTTGCACATGGGCTCCCAATGTGGAGCTTAGATGGTGATCTAGATAGACTCTTGATGAAGGGCTTACTAGTGTGCAATGCCATTAAGGTTCTATGGGAAAGCTACATGAAACCATAGTGCTTTTATTTTTGTCATGAATGACAACCCAATGACCCAAAAGTTTATGCCCTACCTAACATAATGCCTAGGCTCATAAATATCATCAATAACATCAATGATCACACATAGACCTCATCTTACTTAGAAGTTAGGGTTCCACAAATGTCCGAGCTCTCACAATGGATTCTCCTCATAATATGGGCCTTACAACTTAGAGCACCATGGATCATTTGTGGTTGTAGAGGGTGGAGTATTGAGCATATCTAAGATCTTACACATTGGTTGGTTCCTTTGCTTTTTCTTGAATGAGCTCAGCTATCACGATTGTGTTAACAATATGGGTGTTTGCTAGTTTCTGTTTATCTATTCTCTTTGATTGCCTCAGTCCATCTGTAACTTGTTCTAGTGATTGTGGGATTGGGTTTGTAGAATCATAGAGCTACCTCGCCCAATGTGGCAATGGATTTTTCACTTGGGTGACAATAGTTGGTGACTTTTAAATTCATCATCTAAAGATGATGCTTCCTTCTCTTGTGTAGAAGGGATAGCTCTTAGCCCAGGTTCATAGTGGATTGCCCCTTTCCCTGATGATAAAGTGGAAGCTCTCTTTTCCTCCTCCACTACATGTGGTTGCTCCTTAAAACCACATCGTGACTTGCCATGATCTTCTTAGCCTTAGGGTCATAAAGATTATAAGTCGTCTTATCTTCGTTGTACCCTAGAAGATAAAATTCTATGCTTTTTGGTTGAAGCTTGTTTCTCTCCCTATCTTGAACATGTACCCATCAAGTGACAACAGTGTCGAAAGCTATCCTGTGGTAGAGCTTTAGTCAAAACATCTGCAACATTATCTCGAGTGTGAACCTTCTCAAGAATAATGCGCTCAGTGGTTAAAAATTCTCTAATGAAGTGATATCTCACCTCAATGTGCTTGGTCTTTGCATGATATACCGGATTCTTAGCCAAAGTAATGGCACTCTTACTATCACTGAGCAAACGAGATACATGCTGAGGTAAACCCATATCACAAGCAAGACGAGAAAGCCACAATGCTTCCTTACATGCCTCACTTGCTGCAACATACTCTGCTTCTGTGGTGGAAACAGTTGTACATTCTTGAAGATGAGATCTCCAAGAGATAGCACCTCTAGCAAAATGAAAAATGTACCATGATGTAGACTTACGATTGTCTATAGAACCAGCATAGTTAGAATCTGTGTAACCAATAATGGATGCTTTCCCTCTACCTAAGCATAGACCCTTGTCCTTAGTTCCACTCAGATATCTCAAAATCATCTTGACTACTTCCCAATGTTTCTTGCCAGGACTAGACATATATCTGCTCACAACTCCCACTGCAAATGCAATGTCTGGCTCGTAGCTACCATAGCATACATGAGACTACCAACAACAGAGTGATAGGAAATTTTGGTCATGAATTCCTTTTCCTCATCTGATTTGGGGCAATCATTTTTGCTCAATTTCACATATGTGGGTAAAGGTGTACTCAATGCCTTTCCACCCTGCATATTGAACCTGTGAAGTACTTTGGATATGTACTCACTTTGAGACAAATATATGCATCTTACTCCTATCACGAGTAATGCGCATGCCAAGAATATGTTTGGCATCCCCCAAATCCTTCATATCAAATGTCTGACTCAACTTCTTTTTGAGAATTGACAAGTCATAAGAGGACTTCCCAACAATCAACATATCATCGACATAAAGTATCAAACATATCAAGCTGCCATCTGAGCATCTCTTTGTGTAGAGACAATGATCCTCATTGCTTTGAGAATAGCCTTGAGACTTCATAAAAGCATCAAACTTTTGGTACCATTGTCTAGGGGACTATTTAAGTCCATACAAGCTCTTCTTGAGCTTACAAACTAGACTTTCCTTGCAAGGAACTACATAACCCTCTGGTTGTTCCATATAGATCTCATATGTAAGATCTCCATGCAAGAAAGCAGTTTTCACATCCATTTGGACTAACTCTAAGTCCTCCATTGCAACGAATCCAAGCAACATGCATAGGGTAGTCATCTTGACCATTGGAGAGACGATTTTCTCGAAATCAACACCATGTTGTTGCTTAAAACCCTTTGCAACAAGTCGTGCTTTATACTTTGGAGAAGCACTATCTGATGTGAATTTCAGCTTATATACCCATTTACATGGTAAAGCTTTCCTGCCATTTGGCAAGGGTACTAAATCCCAAGTACCATTCTTGTGAATAGAATCCAACTCACTCTTCATGGCACGCTCCCACTTGACATGATCCTCTGTTTGCATAGCCTCTTTGTACAAGAAGGCTCACCAGCATCTATTAGCATAACAAAATCTAAACCTAGAACATATCTATCAAGTGGATGTGAGACATGTGTAGAGCGTCTCAATGGTTGCTCAACAGGAACATGTGCAGACTAATCTTATCGGACATTCTCTTGAACATCCCTATGCGCAACATTTTTATGCATGCTAACTGGAGGACTAGTATCCTCAAACACCACTCTTCTCACTTCAACCTCCTTAATGGGCTGTTTATGCATCTTAGACTCATTGAAAATGACATCACTACTTCTGATCACTGATCGTGTTTCAGGATCCCATAGCGATATCCAAATTGTCGTTCTCGACCATATCCAAGAAAGATGCATTTCTTTGACTTATGGTCCAACTTTTGTCTAAGACTCGGGTATATGAACATATGCTTCACACCCAAAAACTCAAAGATGATCATAATATGGTGGCTTCCCTTTCCATAACTCTTGTGCCACTTTTAGACCTTTAGCAGTACTAGGTGAAAGGTTAATCACAAAGGATGAAGCTTTGAGGAACCAAAACATGTTCAAGGTAATGTCAACCTTAGTCTTTCCCCTTCTTCAGACACCACAAGAGTGTAGCTTAGTGGCAAGAGATTGCCACGGTTAAGCGAGTTCTAGGGGGAATAGTACTGGGATGGGTGACTTGTCGGGAAGTACTGGAAACCTCTATATTCCTTGATCGTTGAGGTCCTCCCTCGCGCGTTGTCGTCGATTTCATGGAAAGGAAGGAGAAATTGAATGAGTATGGTTACCCATGTGTATCACTCCTTTTTATTTGTATTTAAGAACATATTTTTCCCTCTACGGCTGAAGATTTGCACTTCCACTGCCATAGTTCATTGTAAACTTGCGCTAAAGGTTTAGGTACAAGCTT
Organism: Ceratopteris richardii; assembly: GCA_020310875.1. NCBI lineage: Eukaryota > Viridiplantae > Streptophyta > Polypodiopsida > Polypodiales > Pteridaceae > Ceratopteris > Ceratopteris richardii. The sequence goes on along the minus strand of CM035417.1, from coordinate 104,225,031 downwards.
CAAGTTCTCTAATTCATAAAAGGAAACTCACGCAAATGGAAACTCATACCACCTTCTTCATTCACTCTAGACATAGCCAACTATTCCTTCTTTAAAGCACATATAAAATTTCATAATATGATTGACTCAACATCACTAAGAACATCTCAATGCTATATGAATGTAGCTTCCACAGCCACAAACTTCGAAATTAACATAAAGCTTATGTGCCATTTATTTCCCATTCGGTATGTCTAATACATCAGAATCAGATAGAGACAGATCGCTCTTACATGAGAAGTGCTTTCCTCTATGCTGATCGTTCACCTTCTCTTCCCCTTCAAAACCCCCAAAAGCACAGAGAAGAAGAAAACAAAACCAGTAGAGTTCACCTTATCAAATCTGACGACAACTAAGGAGCAGATTCTCAGGCTTCTGCTTGGGTGATGGTCCTTTCCAAGACTCCTCGGCTTGAGTGCCACAGAATATCAGTTGCTTGTGAGACATAGTGTCAAAAGGCTTCAGCTTGCAATCAACAGATGCTAGGAGAGCTCCTCAAACTTGAGCAGCAACACCATAATTGATTTCCTCTTGGGCTTGCCACCTCAATTTATTAAAAGTCGTCAGTTGCCCTTCATTTCGTTCTTCTCTGGGCAACAACGGATCCCTGCTACACCTCTCCTTTTCTTTTCTTCTGATGTATGCACCCAGACAACACCATTGCTAACTCTAGCTCATCATGTAGTATTACTCTCGCAATCATAAGTCAAGGCTCAATTTTAACCTATTGTACTCACTACACAGAGTACGAAGAACTTGAGAATTATCTATATATACACAACAGATCAACATCAGCAATTCACTATTAACAATAACGAACGATCAAATCGCAGCAAAGGTAAGAAGCACAGTTTCGATAATCTGCAGTCATCTTGAAAGTGATTTAAAGAAAAAAAAATCAATGACTCAAGTGAATCTATTGAATAGACTTTGCCATAATAAATTTTCGGCTAAAAAAAAAACAAACTTAAACTATAACCTCACATTAAACAGGAAGATCAAAGCACCAATTCTTCGCCTCTTGAGACGTTCAACTCTGATACTTGTGATTCTTGAGCATCTCCCTTTCAGATGTCTGAAGCCATAGCTTCCTTAAGTCAAGTTCCTTCAAATTCACTTGTCAATTCTTGTCTGGTTCTCCTCAGATAACTCTCGTTGTCATCGCCTTCTTATTTGAGTGTGTGCTACCTCACTCCCTCCATCTCTGCAGCTGTTCAGTATCATTGGCCATCAGATCTTGATCGATCTATTTGACCTCTCTTCATAGAGATCATCCTCAGCACAACCCATGTACTCTTATATAAAAACCATAGATACTTGTCAGAAGCTATCTGATCGGCTATGTGGCAAAAGGGCAGAACGCGCTCCCCAGATGTCAGAGGTCACCAACTGAATTTTGCGTCTGCCCCTTCTCTCAGAGTTCCCTCCATTCTCCTAAGTGTAATGCATGCGGGACAGGAGTAAATTTCCACCACCTGACTAGCCTATTTCTAGCTCTAGTACTCGAAGAAAATCAAGAGATCCTAGACATAGAGATCGGGCTTCTTAAGCACGTGAATACGCATTTCAGAGCACAGATCTACTCCAGTGAAACGAACACAGCTTTTCTTGCTTCTGGCCTATTAATCACAACCTGTACTACTCCTGTCATGTGAAAGTGTAGCAACCAAGAGCATCTTCTTCTTCGATCTCACTATCAAGTGCATGCCCTCCCCTCGATGGCGAATTCCCTCCACAGCGATTGAATCTGCCCTTCAGATATTGACATTCCCCCCTATCCTTCTCTGGAGTCTACGTAAAATCCCTCCTTTCGAGCTACGACTATCCTCCTTCCCTTCTGATCATCAGCGCCCTTCCACATGTCCTCTTTCCTTCTGAAATTGCCAAAAACAACCCTCTCCACCGTCATGCATGCCAAAATCCTCAATGGGAAGCCAAAAGATTTTCTAATATTGAGTACGATGACTGACTGATAAAGAACATTAGAGCCTTATAGCTTCCATATCATCTTCTCGAAAGAATCAGCTTATTCAAAAAAAGATGCATAGAGTACACCGGAAAAATTCTACGATAGAGAACCCGAGGTATGGTATCCAGAATACACAGCAGATGAGATAACAAAAAGTGATGAGAAGAAACTCATAGCCACTGCTGCATCAGCTTTGGAACAGAAGTGCCGCCGACTCCATGTAGCACATGCTGGTGGCCAGATGTTACGCAATCCATCTCCAGAAAATTGTGCTGCCATAGTCGCAGCTGTACTTGCTGAGAAGAGTAAAAAAGGCAAGTACCTGATCACAGACATGTGTAGTAAGTTTCCTTCGGGCAGTACCAGCAATGCCGATTTCATAGGACTGCCAAACTGCGAAAGATTGAAAACACGAATATACAAAAGAGATGACATTGATAGCCACCAAATAAATGCATATATTTATTTCCGAGTCTTGATTCTTGATCATGACGATGTCCACCCCAACGTATGCATCATCTAGATGCTTCAACCTCCAGATGACTTTAAACAGATGCGTCATATTTGATTCTCGTGCTTCAATTTCGGATCGCGACCACATCCACCCCCTCTGAACCTGTGCATCCTCCGGATGCACCAGCATCGATCTCGGTATCTGCAAGTCTTCAAGAATCCAAATGTGAGTGAAATCAAGTGCATGGGTTAAAACAAATGTGCCTATGCACGGCCATGTAATGAGCCCTACATATGCATACTCTAAGTGCATAAAAAACAGCATGGTGCAAATAGGGGAGGTATCAGGCATTCGGTGTTGAGGATTTTCACTCAATTTTTATCATGGATATACAATTCAATACAAGTGCAATCACTCGTGCAACTATGGGTTTTAATCAAAATATCACTCCTGCTCTTTACATTTCATTTATGCATGTGTTAGGTGCATGAAGGAAACAAAAATGGTGCAAAAAATCAAGGTTTTATGGTATCTAAGCAATGCTCACATCACTCACAACTCCACTCTCTTACAGATGCAATCACTCTCCCTTACTCAGAATTATCCTCTCTTATCACTCAAAACTTGCTTTATTATTTTTCAATGATATTTACCTATCTAATTGTGCAGATGGATGTGCTTCTACGGAATTTCAAAGACGTGTTTCTATATATTTTTACATGCATATTTGGCATGCAATGCATCTCAAAGATGGTGCAAAGAAAAGATCAGGGTTAAAGCACGATAGCTAATGAAAAAGATTTTCACGACTTTGTTCTTGAGTCATCATCTCCGTTGGCTTCGCTTGATAAGCATAGGTTGAAATGGCGAAGTGAGCGAACTGAGTTTCCATGAAGGTGAAAGTCCTTCTCCCTCGAGAACGGGGTAACAGCGTGCCCACGTGCTAGGAGAATGGCATCTAAAGGCATGAAGCTGGGCATGAAAGGGAGTCAGAACCCACCCGGCAAACAAAGAAAGTGGGTTTCAATCTCAAGCAAGGGTGTCAAAGCATTCTTTGGGAACCACATCCTATTCTTCTCGGGTGGATGACTCGCTCCATTCGACCAAACTAAACAAATCATGAGAAACCTCACATCAAAATGACATTATATACACATGCAATCCATGAAAGAACTTCAAAAACCATTTGCAATAAAACATAAGCATGCAGCTCAAATGTGGTTGCCTCTATACAATCTCTCAAAACTCTAGATCTTCGATTAGCTCCTTATCAACACCTGTTCTCAAAATTGCATAAGAGAAATTAGTAGCATCACATTCAAGAATCACATATTAAAAAAACTTCATTTATTTGAACATTAAAAATATCTATTTGAATTATTTTAACTTCAAACCACTCATCCAACATGCATTCATTACCATAGGTGTTCCCACTTTAATTTCTTGCATTTTTAGTTTTATTTGGTTTCTTCTATCTATCTTAAGATTAAAGCAAAAAACACAAGTTATATACATTTTTATTTACAAATTTCCTTTTGGTATTATTAATTCTCATTTATTAGGGTTTTTCCCTTCAGACCCATCTCCCTTGATATATGGTCACCAAAGAAACTGTGCTTCTTAAGAAGCCACCTTTGGATCGCATCAATCCGTGAATCATTTTTAAAAAGATTAGATATGTGGACAAGCCATTTCATTTGCTCGTCCATTCCTTGTAGGCTTGACTGGCATACATAGCTCTTAGAAAATTCAAACATCCATGTTTCAATCGTTTGGGCATAGTCTCCTTTATTCATGATCCTCTCATGTGAGGTTACTCTCGATGAGTCAAACACACATGAATATAGAGTGTTGATTTTTAATATGCTTAAATCATCTTTAAAATTTCCGTGCAAGCATGGATTTTGATTCATTTCATGCTTGGGATCATTTGAGGAAATATCTTCAATTGCATCATTTCGAATATGTTCTTCATCTTCATGGAAATAAACGTATTGATTAGATTCATTCAATTCCTTCATCAAGTAGAAGTGAGCATCATGCTCAGATGATATTACATAATCATTTTTATCTTCCAATCTATCATGATTCCTTTCTACTTGAGTCCCATTAATTATGGTATCTGCTTCTTGTTCTAATCTTTCCAGGAACTCTTCATCATTGTCTTTGTTATGTTCCCAAAATATTTCTCCCTCAATGTGAATGGAATCCATATCCTCATAATCAAGAAAATCTTGATCTTCAATTTCTTTATCCAAAATGTCATCACAGGATTCTACATCCATCTCCATCGATTCTTGCTCGTTCTCTTCTGAGGATGTACTTAGTCCACCTTCTTCAATTATTGATTCTTCAATCACTGATTCTTGCTCAAGAATCTCATCATGTATGAGAATCTCAACATACGCATCCAAATCAACTTGAGCTTCATCGTTGCAATCGTTTGACTCAATAGTTTTACATTGGATATTCTTCAATGCTATACACGCATCAGATTTATCATATGTCACAATAAACATTTCATCTGCCACTTTATGCTCAATTTCTTCAACGTGTGGACTTAATTTAACATGATTATTTTTGACATACATATCATTATTTAGAGGAATGATCAATGGTATTTTCCCATCCTCCTCATGTTCATTCATATTTCTCTCTTCATGGAATGTGGCATCATTTACATACATATTATTATTTTGAACTCCATCCAACTTATCCTCTTTTTTATGTGTAGGATCTTTGTCCAATGTGACATCGCTCAAAAGAATATCAGTATCTTGATCTTGATCTAGACTATCGGTAGGATTAGGATCATGCTTATCACCATCGCCATACATATCACTATCTAGAGGACTTATCATTTGTACATCCTCTAGATTAGCATCATACTCATCTTCGTCATCACACATTTCAACCTCTAGAGGACTCATTATTTGCATGTCCTCCTTCATATAAGTAAGTTCGTTTTCTTGCATCTCTGTATGCATGTATAATGTGGATTCCTGCATATCCATTTTCTTACCCATCGGATCTTTTATTGACAGGTCCTTAGATTCAACATCATGTTCCATGGGAGTTCCTTCAAGTAATTCAGTCATTAGATCAGAAGTTCTATCCGAATCTTGTGTTAGAAGGGAATCATCACCATCAAGTGACATCCAATCATACTCCACATCTTGCCCGATGTCATCATGTAAGGATGCATCTCGAGCTCGATCTTCAGACATATTTATTAGGTTCTCTATTTGTATCTCATCTTTTATCTCCATTTGGTCACCTATGAGCCTTCTAGATATCTCTATCTCTTTGTTTGCATCTTGATATGTTTCTTGATTTGTTTGATTATCTTTTATTCGATGTGAGGAGTTTATCGGAGTAGAGGAAGCTTCATCTTGATTTCTTGTTGGGTTTTGTTGGTTTTTGTTTTGTTTTATGTTTGTTGTTTGTTTGGTTTGATGTTGGTTTAGTTTGGTTTGATTTTGATTAGCTTCCACTTGCTCCTTTGATCCTCCCATCTTCGGGCTTTGTCCACTTATGGCACCTAAAGATATAATCATTGTAAAGAAGTCTAGGGGCTCTTGGCACCTTGTAACCTTTGAGGTTACATCAATCGCACTTTTAGAAGTTTCTTCATATTTCCCATCATCACTATGGATATCAAGCCCATGCATATCTACTTCATGCCCAAATGGGGTTTCTACAACCTCATGGACTTGAACATTATCCACGATTGGTAAAATGCTTGGAACATGATTATAATTTTCATCTATTTGAAGATCTGTTCTCCAATCATTTAAAAATTTCTCTATTGTTTGTTGTTTCTTTACGTATTTCATCACAGCTTCATGGACGAGCATCCAATCCTCTGTGAGTCCTAAGTCGGAGTCTATATCTTGTAGAAGTGGAATTAACTCCTCTCGGGCATTAACATCGATTGTTCGAAGAAACAACGAAACCCTTTCATGACTCATGCACCTCTTATCGTGCTCGGAAAGATCATCATATTGTCGCTCAAACTCTTCTTTGATCTCAAGAATTGGTTGGTCTTTGGGCATATGAACCCACCTCAGGAAAGATCTACGAGTTACTTTATCAAGATCCTCTAGCATAAACTGCTTGAGGAGTGTCGCTTTGTATTGGGACCATGTCGTTTGATTTATTCGCATTATTTGGTCTCGCACATCGTAATCCGACACATAGATAAAGTTTTCACATAATTCTTTTTCCGTCATCGGACTTAATCCGACACCTAGATATTTGGCCTCGAGTTCATATTCTTTGCAAAACTTTGAGACATTCTTTCCATTGAAAAAGCCACACCGATTGACTAGACGTTCATGAAGTGATTGGATGGCTTTTTGACGCCTATCTTCTTCTTGAAAGCGTAGGAATTGAGCTAGGATTTCTTCCATTTTGATTATGCTAATCTTTGTGGCTCTATAACTCACTCACCCCCTCCTTTCACGTCGGGTTCACCAGGTATGTCGTCGATTTCATGGAAAGGAAGGAGAAATTGAATGAGTATGGTTACCCATGTGTATCACTCCTTTTTATTTGTATTTAAGAACATATTTTTCCCTCTACGGCTGAAGATTTGCACTTCCACTGCCATAGTTCATTGTAAACTTGCGCTAAAGGTTTAGGTACAAGCTTCAAGTTCTCTAATTCATAAAAGGAAACTCACGCAAATGGAAACTCATACCACCTTCTTCATTCACTCTAGACATAGCCAACTATTCCTTCTTTAAAGCACATATAAAATTTCATAATATGATTGACTCAACATCACTAAGAACATCTCAATGCTATATGAATGTAGCTTCCACAGCCACAAACTTCGAAATTAACATAAAGCTTATGTGCCATTTATTTCCCATTCGGTATGTCTAATACATCAGAATCAGATAAAGACAGATCGCTCTTACATGAGAAGTGCTTTCCTCTATGCTGATCGTTCACCTTCTCTTCCCCTTCAAAACCCCCAAAAGCACAGAGAAGAAGAAAACAAAACCAGCAGAGTTCACCTTATCAAATCTGACGACAACTAAGGAGCAGATTCTCAGGCTTCTGCTTGGGTGATGGTCCTTTCCAAGACTCCTCGGCTTGAGTGCCACAGAATATCAGTTGCTTGTGAGACATAGTGTCAAAAGGCTTCAGCTTGCAATCAACAGATGCTAGGAGAGCTCCTCAAACTTGAGCAGCAACACCATAATTGATTTCCTCTTGGGCTTGCCACCTCAATTTATTAAAAGTCGTCAGTTGCCCTTCATTTCGTTCTTCTCTGGGCAACAACGGATCCCTGCTACACCTCTCCTTTTCTTTTCTTCTGATGTATGCACCCAGACAACACCATTGCTAACTCTAGCTCATCATGTAGTATTACTCTCGCAATCATAAGTCAAGGCTCAATTTTAACCTATTGTACTCACTACACAGAGTACGAAGAACTTGAGAATTATCTATATATACACAACAGATCAACATCAGCAATTCACTATTAACAATAACGAACGATCAAATCGCAGCAAAGGTAAGAAGCACAGTTTCGATAATCTGCAGTCATCTTGAAAGTGATTTAAAGAAAAAAAAATCAATGACTCAAGTGAATCTATTGAATAGACTTTGCCATAATAAATTTTCGGCTTAAAAAAAAACAAACTTAAACTATAACCTCACATTAAACAGGAAGATCAAAGCACCAATTCTTCGCCTCTTGAGACGTTCAACTCTGATACTTGTGATTCTTGAGCATCTCCCTTTCAGATGTCTGAAGCCATAGCTTTCTTAAGTCAAGTTCCTTCAAATTCACTTGTCAATTCTTGTCTGGTTCTCCTCAGATAACTCTCGTTGTCATCGCCTTCTTATTTGAGTGTGTGCTACCTCACTCCCTCCATCTCTGCAGCTGTTCAGTATCATTGGCCATCAGATCTTGATCGATCTATTTGACCTCTCTTCATAGAGATCATCCTCAGCGCAACCCATGTACTCTTATATAAAAACCATAGATACTTGTCAGAAGCTATCTGATCGGCTATGTAGCAAAAGGGCAGAACGCGCTCCCCAGATGTCAGAGGTCACCAACTGAATTTTGCCTCTGCCCCTTCTCTCAGAGTTCCCTCCATTCTCCTAAGTGTAATGCATGCGGGACAGGAGTAAATTTCCACCACCTGACTAGCCTATTTCTAGCTCTAGTACTCGAAGAAAATCAAGAGATCCTAGACATAGAGATCGGGCTTCTTAAGCACGTGAATACGCATTTCAGAGCACAGATCTACTCCAGTGAAACGAACACAGCTTTTCTTGCTTCTGGCCTATTAATCACAACCTGTACTACTCCTGTCATGTGAAAGTGTAGCAACCAAGAGCATCTTCTTCTTCAATCTCACTATCAAGTGCATGCCCTCCCCTCGATGGCGAATTCCCTCCACAGCGATTGAATCTGCCCTTCAGATATTGACATTCCCCCCTATCCTTCTCTGGAGTCTGCGTAAAATCCCTCCTTTCGAGCTACGACTATCCTCCTTCCCTTCTGATCATCAGCGCCCTTCCACATGTCCTCTTTCCTTCTGAAATTGCCAAAAACAACCCTCTCCACCGTCATGCATGCCAAAATCCTCAATGGGAAGCCAAAAGATTTTCTAATATTGAGTACGATGACTGACTGATAAAGAACATTAGAGCCTTATAGCTTCCATATCATCTTCTCGAAAGAATCAGCTTATTCAAAAAAAGATGCATAGAGTACACCGGAAAAATTCTACGATAGAGAACCCGAGGTATGGTATCCAGAATACACAGCAGATGAGATAACAAAAAGTGATGAGAAGAAACTCATAGCCACTGCTGCATCAGCTTTGGAACAGAAGTGCCGCCGACTCCATGTAGCACATGCTGGTGGCCAGATGTTACGCAATCCATCTCCAGAAAATTGTGTTGCCGTAGTCGCAGCTGTACTTGCTGAGAAGAGTAAAAAAGGCAAGTACCTGATCACAGACATGTGTAGTAAGTTTCCTTCGGGCAGTACCAGCAATGCCGATTTCATAGGACTGCCAAACTGCGAAAGATTGAAAACACGAATATACAAAAGAGATGACATTGACAGCCACCAAATAAATGCATATATTTATTTCCGAGTCTTGATTCTTGATCATGACGATGTCCACCCCAACGTATGCATCATCTAGATGCTTCAACCTCCAGATGACTTTAAACAGATGCGTCATATTTGATTCTCGTGCTTCAATTTCGGATCGCGACCACAGCGTAGCCAACGACGCCAATGGTGACTTCGGTGACTCGGATGACAAGGTATGCCAAGGTCTATGCCTTGGTCGCTGCCTTACTCGTAAGCCTTGGGGGGGAGGGGTGCTCGCTTTGCTCACACAAAAGGAACAAAGCTTTTCCATCGAATTGCTCTGTGTTAAACGCTGTATTCTAACTGTCAGAAGTGTGTTTAAACGATTATTGGGTTCTTGGGAGTGGAAGGGGTCTGTAAAGACAGAGGCCCTATACTTGTTTCCCAAATGACTTCACACCACAATATACCAACATTCAATACTTCTATCACGAATTGGTATACCCTTCTCAATCTTTACGGTTCGTCATTTAAACTCTTCCAAGGTTCGTCGAACACACTGTACCAGCCGATTAGTATCGTGATACAGAGTTACCTAAGACCCTTTTTCGAATACGCATTGCATTAACATTAGGAATAAGAGCAGTAGTTCAACCTTCCCCGAACAGTGCTCATAGTCAAACTCAACCGAAGACACAGAAGGACTCAACAGTTACAGACACACGTACTGAAGGTTCAGCACGCTACTTAGGACGGCTCTTGCTGTAGCTTACTCTTTGTAGTATGAACATAGATCTCAATACTGAAGACAACACAATACAAACCCGAATACCAGAAGCACTACCACAACTACATAGACTTCACCACACACTGGCAGAACATTCCAAGAAAGAATAACAACACGATACGCAAACTAACACGACAATCCCAATAGATACTCGCAAACAACTTACTCAGACAACAGTCCAACGCTCTATTGGATTGTAAATGAAACTCACAACCGCAACAAAGATCGATAAACAACAAACACAGATACGCGCAGTATACTTAGAATACTCATAAATTAGAAAAACAATGCTACAGCAACGCTCAGACAATCACCCAGACGGACAGTCTAGTGATTCCACGAATCGTCACTTGCACGTCTCTTTTCCATTGCTTTATATAAAAGATTACAACTGTCGGTGTAACAACTTTTCGCGCGTGCGAAACAAGATTCAGTTATACAGTTGCCAATCCGGCGGCCGACTAACATTGGCATGCACGGTGGACTCGAACCCGCATGTTTTACAAAATTACTGTTCATCTATAATTCCTTCTAAGTACATGGATCGTGCTAGCCTTAAAGGTTCGGGCGATTTTCTTTTTTTAAGTTTCTAACATTTGTTTGAGGATATCCGGTTCTACTAATTGCACATCTACTCGTACAGAACTTAAAGCTATAGCTTTGGTTAGCAAAATTTCTGCTTGCGTTTGCAGAAAGGCTTCTTGTAAATAAAATTCGTTCGAGAGCGCTGCATCTCTGGAAACTTTCATTTCTGCCACTTGTTGCTCCATCTTGCTTACTCTTTCCTTCTGATTTTCCAGCTGATTCTCCCTTCTTTCGATCTCTTGATTCTAAAACTGTATGGTTTTGGAATATGAATCCTTTTCGTGTGAGAGATCTGTTATTAACTTCTGTGTTTGAGCGTCCTTGGTTAAATAGTGTTTGAGCATGTTGTTGACATCTGATAAATTCTCGTTTGTTCTTTGAAGTTCTTCTTCTGTTTTTCTAGCCTGCCTCTGCTGTTCTTGGCTTTGCTGTACTACTTCGTTTAGTTGAACTCTGGTTTCTTCGAGAAGATTTCCTAATGCGATCCTTGCATCTTCTTTGTCCTGTAACTCTTGCTTCATTTTACTTATTTCGGCATTTGCATTCTGTAATGATTCTTCTTTCTTTGTGAGCTCAGCCACCGCCGCATCTCTCTGACTGGTAACCATTTCCTGTTTGGCAATTCTGGCCTGTAATTCCTTCAACTGTTCTTGTAGGGATTGGTTTTCGGCTTTGGCTACTAGCAATTCTTCCTGTAGGGGACTAATGTTGGCCTCCAGTACATCTACTTTATGTTGAAATTCATTGCGAAGAGTTGATTGAGTTCTTCTTTGTTGTCTTCATCGTCCTCCAAGATCTGTGCAGACTCTTCATGACGCAGAATCGGTCCTCTGGGTGGAGGTTGTGCTGCAAGTATGGCTGGAAAAAGGAAAGAAATGATGTGTGGCAGTCTGGACCTAGGCATTCCTCCTTTGTTTACCTGTTTGATGATTGAAACACATTCCTTGTGAATGCGGTGGAAGAAGTAGGATGCAAAATTGATTGGTTCTCGGGTAGGTAAATCAATAGCGGAGTAGAAGGGCCTAGAGATACCATAAGTTCGCTTTTGGAGGTTAAGGATGGCTACTAGAAATTGCAACGCGGATCTTTCAGGTTCGGGGCGACAGAGAATTGCGTATTCATTTGAGGAGTATCTAGGGAACTGTTTGATCATGGTTGCCATTGGCAGATTCGGGCCATTTTCCCGACCTTGCCGAGGAAGTCGTAACGCATAAGAAAATGCCTGGAATGTGATTACGGTATGGGATGGTAGGGAGGTGATCGGCCAACTCTGCTCGTTGGCAAGTGTTTTAGCGATAACAGTGATAATCTGGGCAAAAAACAGGTGGGATTCCACTGAATGCCAAGGCAGTTCAGCGAAATTGGATAACCCACAGGTGCGCAGGAACTCTCCTACCTCGGCAGGGAGTCCGTCACTGAAAGCGGCATAGTTTGCCAGAGCTTCCATGGCACACACAGTAAACGCAAGCACAAAACGCAAACGCACAGGGTATACACAGTCACACAAATCACGCAAGCACAATAGCGATTTTCGGCGAAATGGAGAAGGTTAAGTAGATGCGCTTTAGTGGGAGACAATCAAAATTAGCAATCATGGCACGACGTTGAGATGATAGCTTCATAACTTCGGTAGGCATGCATGAGCAGAGTCGATAACGCACGGCGGCTGCTTGACATAATTAGGTATCAAACACGAATATTTACATACTTATTATTTTATTAAGCACGCAAAAAAGAAAAGAAAAGAAAATAAAAGAAAAGAGAACGCCAAAAGATGTGGCCAACCGTGAAACATTTCAGTGTGGATTAGATGCTTGTTGATACGGTTGCAGCTTTGATCCATTTATCACCTTTGGAAGAGGAATTCCGGTCAAAGTGGTCAACCGAAAAGTTGTTGGGCCCACTTGTTCATCAATCCGGTAGGGACCAAACCATCGTAACTTGAATTTGCCAGCAGAGTGATTCGACTTTGCATTGTAAAAGAGTACAAGTTGTCCCACTGAAAAAATTGGAGTCCTTAGATATCGATCATGTGTTCGAGATTGTCTTCGGTGTACTTCCTGAATAGTCAAAAAACTGTGCCATCGACGCTCGTCTAATTCTCTGAGTGTATCCAACCAAAATGACAGAGACTCTTCAGGTAGCAGTTTCTGAGTGATTGCTACTCGTAAACTTGGCACAACTATCTCCATCAGTGCTATGGCTTCCAATCCGTAAGCTAGTTTGAAAGGGGTTAATCCTGTTGCTACCTTGTATGTAGTCCGGTATGCCCATAATACTGCAGGTAATAGTTGATCCCATCTTTTCGGTGCGTCCAAAATCAATTTTCGAAGCATATTCAACAAAGTCTTGTTTGTACTTTCAGCCAAACCATTAGCATGAGGATAATAAGAAGAACTAAATTTATGCGTGACCTGGAACGAATGTGTGAGTACTTTCATTAAATTGTTGACAAAATGAGTGCCTTGATCTGTAACAAGTTCCAGCGGTAAGCCAAAACGTGGAAAGACATCTTTCAGTAGACACTTGGCTACCGCAACAGCTGTGGCAGACCGCAAAGCCCAGGCTTCTGCCCATCTGGTAGCATAATCTGTACATGTCAAAATATAACGATTATTACTGAGGATTGTTGGTGGTGTAATAGGGCCAATGAAATCTAGACCCCATTTTTGAAAAGGCTCTAATGGCAAGACAGGTTGTAGAGGGAAAAGATGACGTTGCAGGGGCTGTCCAGATCTTTGACAACTATCACATTGCTTGACAAACTCTAATGCATCCCTGTACATAGTAGGCCACCAAAGTCCACTCTGCAAAATTTTCCGGTGTGTTAAATCTACAACAAAATGTCCGCCGAATGGACTTGAATGAGTCAACATAATGACCGAGTTAACTTCATGTGGTGGAACACAATGAAGTAGAACTCCTGTGTAATCCATATAGTATAATTCTCCAGCAATTAACCGAAATTTGCGACTGTACAATGCAATTTTCCTACGCATTGCAGGAGAAGCTTGAGAAGGAAGGTATTCATCAGTAAGAAAGGTCAATATCTGATCATAATATGTAGATGGCATAGGTGGGTCTGCCATTTCATCATTGGTTGGTTCAGAAACATAAATTGTTGGCATTGTGTCATCTATACCAACTGGAGCTTCACCGGAATCTAAACGAGAAAGGAAATCTGCTAAGGCATGTGAACTTCCGGGCCTATGAATCACTTCGTAATCAAATTCTTGTAAGAGCAGAACCCATCGCGCTAATCGACCTCCTAGATGCTGTTGCCGAACTAGATAGACAAGTGCAGCATGATCTACATGAAAAGTAAATTTACGGCCCAGCAAATAATGTCTGAATTTCTTGACAGAATATACTAGACCTAGAAATTCTCTTTCTGTTACAGAGTAATTCTTTTCAGCAGGGGCCAATCTTCGACTTGCATAGTACACTGGTCTGAACCACTTATCGGTTTGTTACATTAGAACGCTGCCAATTGCTATATCTGAAGCATCAACAAATACATGAAATGGGCGATCCCAGTCAGGAGGTTGTAGGATTGGAACCTGTGTTAGAAATCCCTTTAGACGATCAAAAGCAACTTGACATTCCTGAGTCCATTCAAATTGTCGAGGAGTCTTGGTTATTAATTTGTTCAGTGGTATTGCCAAATGAGCAAGCCACCGTAAGTGCCAACCATGCCATCTTACTTGGCCCATGAAGCGCATCACTTCCTTAGGTGTAGTGGGCACAAGTGCTTCTAACACAACTGTAATTTTATCTGGATCCACCTGTATACCTTGTGCAGATACAATGTGGCCAAGTAGCCTTCCACATGAAACCGCAAACACAGATTTGTTTGGGTTTAAACAGAGTCTTACTGGTACAATGAATCCGACTTTGAGTAGCCTATCAAGTTTTGCCTTTACCTGTGATGCATAGTTCGAATTCATTCGGTAGCTGGGTTGCTTGATTGCTTTTGCTTTTGGCTTCAGCATGACCCTGTGTTGATAGATGCGCGGGTCCAGACCCTTCATATTTTTGTAATCCCATGCAAATACATCAGAAAATTCTCGAAGTAGTTGGATTAAATCTGCTTGAAATAACTCCGGTAAGCTTTCTTTTATCTTAACAGGACGTGGATTTTCTTCATCCCCTAAATTGTAGGTGGTCAGCTGATCTTCTGGAACATAGAATTGTCGAGGCTTCTCTGTATCCTCAGCTGGCTTAAAGAGTTGTTGTAGATCAGCGTTGTCTATGGTGGCCTTATCTTCTTTCGTATCTTTTTCTATTACAGACATCACCGTACAAACTGCAGGATTCCAATTATCTACAACAGATTGTAGATCAACAGTTCCTAGGGAGATCAAATAAATGTTATTTTTCAGAAACTCTTCTTCTTCGTCATCTGACAACCCATCTAGCATATGGACTGGTTCCGCAAAATACGGTGTCGGGTCGTGAGAGATGCTCGGATGGTGGATCAAGTCATCCGCCTAAATCGTTCGGCACACGCGGGGTGTCTGTAGCAAACTCAGGCTTATGAAAATAAGGGTTCTAATGACAAAACAATTTAAATTACCTATTTCTATGACTGAAACTAAGGTCTTTAAATAGTTTAAATAGCTATGGACCGTAAGGACGGGCGGCTTCGTACTTAGCAACAGCTTCTTGATATGAGATTGAAACTTGCATAATGGGTTCTTCTACTAAACTTTCATGTAAGCTAGAGGGTTCTAGTCTGTTTAGAGTTGGCGGAACATTTTCAATATTTTCAATATTTTCAATAGTACTGTGCTCAGACTCATGAACTAACTTAGAAGACATCAAGGAAAGTAATGGAAAAACTAATGAAACAATATGATGCTAAACTGTTTGAATGAATTAATTGATATGCTAATGGTTCTAATCAGTAAATCTAATACAACTGGAAGGCCTAAACAATTGGATAAATGTCTAGTCAATTGGATAGTTTAATAAATGAGAAATAAGATTTAAATGGATCTTTAGGCTGCCGCTTCACTTCAATTGTCTTCACTTCAATTAATTGTAATCTTCAATGTTTCTGCAAAAAACATTAGGTTCACTGCACTGCATTTGCTCTTCAATTGCTCATTAATCTTCAATGCTTCTCGACACTACAAGAAACATTAGGTTCACTGCACTTCATTTGCTCTTCAATTGCTCATTAATCTTCAATGCTTCTGTAAAAAAACATTAGGTTCACTGCACTGCATTTGCTCTTCAATTGCTCATTAATCTTCAATGCTTCTCGACACTACAAGAAACATTAGGTTCACTGCACTTCATTTGCTCTTCAATTGCTCATTAATCTTCAATGCTTCTGTAAAAAAAACATTAGAATATTAGTAATATTACAAGAATCATTAAGAAACTTAAAAACATTAGTCACATACCATTTTGCATACACATGCATAATAACTTGCCTTTATCATGCATAAATTCTCACAATCAATCATTCATATGCATTCAATCATAAGTAACATTGTACTTCAATCCATATACATGCATTTTCACATTTGCTAACATAAACTCATTCATATGCACATGCTAGCATTAGGTAAATGCACATTCATACTAACTCTTAGATGCATTTATGCACATGCATACACTAGTGCTTATCTTATGCATATACTCCACCGTACTCATTCATTCAATTACATACCCATGCACATAAATCATGCATACTATGATACATATTTTAATATACATAGCCTTTAATAGGATTATACATACTAACCAGTCATACCTGATCATGCATATGTTTATATTCTCATTCACATGCATCTATATATGAACTAATAGGTTAACATACACACAAACACATACATTTATATGCTCATGCTAACATAGATTCATGCACATGCTAACACTTAACTTAGGCATATTATCATGTTGACATGAATAGCGACATATATGATAACATTATACAAATATAAACACACTTATGTTTATACTTAAGAGAACCCATGTACTTACATCTAAACACATACTTTTATGCTACCATATGCTAATTCATGGTCAACATACCCATAATCATACACTACCATGCATATGCACTTACTTACTCACATGCACATGCTTCTACACTCATACTGATATTTTCATTTGCACACATTTTTCATGCATACTAATGCACTATATATGTTAATGCATATACACTTCCATGCATATGCACTCTAAAACATACACATTAAAGCTTCATACATCAATATACTAAATATCTAGAAAAGGAACTAAGTAATGAACTAAATAAATTACTAAATTAATCAATAATCAAGTGAACTTTCATTATTAAGTGAATTTTCTTCATGTCTCTCTCCTAACTCTCTCTTTCTCTCTCTCTCTCTCTCTCTCTCTCTCTGTTTCTCTCTCCCTATCTCTCTCTCACTCTCTCTCTCTCTCTCTCTCTCTCTCTTTCTCTCTCTCTCTCTCTCTCTGCACATGTCAGAGCTCCAGGACTTCTAAATTTCATGTTCTCAAAAGTCTATCTCTCTGTCTCTCTCTCGAATGCGTTCTGGCGTTGGCCAAGTCACCTTCAGCAGCGTTCTCTCTCTAAACTCCCTACTGACATCAGTTCTTCCTCTCACTGTGCAATCAGACCTCTCTCTACCACTCTCTTTGACAGAAGCCACCGGCTATAGAAACCGTCTATGAACCTCCACTCTCTATACTTGTCTATACACAGTGCATCGTTGGTAGAACAGCCGTCCTGGACAGATGAGAACTGAGAGGGAAAAGGATAACTTTCCTAACTCTCTGCAATGCTAATATGCTGCCATTGATAGATGAGTCCATCAAAAGCTCATCGAAAGAAGAAGAAGACTTTAAAACAACTGTCTCAATCTCTCATGACCTATAGCACAAAATTAGCAGCATCTGTGATTCTTTCTTTCCCCATAATAACTATAGAGGAGAGAGAAAAAAAACACGATGAAGGATGAATGGAGAAGAGTACCTGTAAAAAAAACATTAGGAAAACTCATTGCACATACACATATATATACACAGACAGATCCTCTCTATACCACTCTTTTGGTCTCCTACTTTATTTCTCATCCATTCTTTTATCCACCATACTTTAAATTGACTTTTCTCACATAACTCACTTACTCCATTCTTTTCACCACATATTGTTTGCACTTTAAATGCATAATTAATTTAGGCCACTCTTTTATCTTGCACACATAATTACCACACTTTTAACTACTCACTTTATCCACTTTAATTACACACTTAATTCACACCATTCTTTAAACACTATTCACATATACCACTCATTAATTATCCACTTCATTTCCATTTTAATTTAATTATCCTAAATTTCTTAATTTAAATAATTCATTTAAATTAAGCTTAGGTTAAGAATTTAATTAATTAGAACCTTAGTATTTAAATGTATACACACTATTAAATTAACAAATTAAACCATAAATTAAATTTGTAGGTTAACCAATGTTAAATTATAGATTAATTTCATTAAATATTAATTGTTTCAACCCTTCAAACTAAGGCTAATCTTCATTCTTGCACACTAAACCCCTTAAAACCCTTTTGGAATCCTACCATTAGCTCATTAATATTTAAATAAACCCTATCATTAACCCTTTGGAACATAAATAAACTCTAACATGAACCTATTAGAACCTTTTGAGACCCTTCAAATGAACCCTATTGTCATAAATCATATGAACTAGAGTTATATACCCATGTTTCTAGCATGTATAAATATAAATACTCATTAATTAAGTACTTAGGGTAAACCCTAATATGAACATATTAGAATCTTTTGAGACCCTTCAGATGAACCTAATTGACATAAAATCATATGAACTTACAAAACCCTAGGGTTAAATACCCATGAATCAAGCATGTATAAATATGAAATACTCATTAATTGAGTAATTAGGATAAACCCTAATTTGAACATATTTTCTTCATCATTTCTTGTACCTACAAACACTTCAAAAGTAGTTAATTCAATCCAGAACAATTGTTCAACAGTGAAAAAGAGGTTTAGAATTCACCAATTAAGTTGTTTTCATTTTCTCTGGTCATCAACTGGAAGATGTAAATCTTCCCGACATCCACCGCCACCAAACCTGCACATCGTCCCGATGGGCCAACTTGCAGATTTAGGGAAGCAGCATTTTCAATAATTATCCTGAAATTAAATCATAGAACAACATCAATTCTTTTTTTAAATATATTTAATCTTATCAAATTTTAAATCTTTTCAACATGCACATAAAGTTTATTTCAATTACATCTGGCAATGAAAACATATTAAAGTATAAAGGTAAGCTATTAACCTTTTCAGTCAACAAACATTAGTTTACATTTTATCCATTTATAAACTATGTAAAGATTAGTATAAAACAGAATTCATTTTCATTCATTCAAACGCAGGTTTTGTCATATATATGCATTCACATATGAGCAATCAAGCATGCCAAAGAAATCTACTAAATCTACTTGGACAGACAGCCGCCTTGTATGCCCAATTTTAATCACTAGATGTGTTTTTTCTCAACTAGTTTCTTCATATAAATATGGTGTAAACTTCATATTGATAATAAATGTAAATACCTTTTTGGGGTGGAAGAAGGTATAACTTCCATGTCAATATTCCTTTTTTTTTTTTCGCTACTTTTTTGTTTTAAAGGGGAAAGGCTTAACCCCTTAATCCGAGCTAAGGATCTAGCTGCATGGACAAGAAAGATCTAGGTTTTCACAGACATGTATCATGCAGCAATATGCTCCTACATATATACAACTACTTTCGTTATCTAAATGAACTACAAATCCTTCTATTTTTAACAAATCTCACTTAATCTATAAATGTAGAAATATAAATTTTGTCTATTTTCCTAATATGGTTAAATAGAGTCCTTTATAAATTAATATTCTTCATTCCAGATTTTATCAATTAGTTTTAGATGAATGCAAATAAAGTACGTAAAACAAATTTTTTAAGACAAAGAAAAATACAACCTAATATCAATTTTATCTTCAATCTGCTTCATCTTCAATCTGCTCTCTTTAAATTCATCAGAACTTTTAGCATAACATCTTCAATTGCTTTGATCAATGCATCTTCAGAACCTGTAATCACTTATAAAATAGAAGCTACTAAACAAGTAATCTTCATTATCATTTATCTTGCAAATATCAATTCATATATTCTATCAGATTCATCTTCATCATGTCACAAATTTCATCATAAGAAATTCATAGTGGTTATAATTATCATAAATAATGCATTCTTAATTTTTTTAAATAGGTTTTTCAACCTATGAAACAAAGTTCATAAAATTTAGGAAAAATCAAAATGTTCAAAGTTTTTAACTTGTATCTTTATAAATGAGCATCATTTTTTTTTTTTATCAATGAAAAATTCATATCTGGATTATAAAAGTTCCTCTTACTCATCATATGGTATATCAATAAAATCATCCTCATATTGTAACATTTTTTTTTTCATGTTCTTCATATTTATCATGATCATATTTATATCATATATATTTCTTTCTTTTAAAAGTATATCATCAAAATTGTTGTAAACAAAGATCATTTTGTGCAAAATATTCATCATAATAATATTCTTCATAATTGTTCTTCATAATAGATTTCTTCTTATTTGTGAAAGAAAAAATCATAAATTTATCATAAGTTTAGGAAATGACAAGCATATTGATCAAAATCATTTGCAAGCATAATTACAAACATGTTTTTGTTTAATTTGAAACAAACTTTGTGTTTTCATATTTTAGAATTCTTTTGATTAAACAAATCGTAATGTAAACTTAATCATAAGTTTGTAATTAGCTTTTCAAACATTAAAACTAAACAATTTAGGTATATGTTTCTCAATTTTAGGAAAACAGCATATATGCAGCAAGCAAAAATCAAAATTTGAAATGTTTTATCTTCAATAAACAATTCCATCACAATAAAACTATTCACTTAAATTCTTCTCCTTTTTCTTACCTTTAGATGAGTTTTTGATATTATTTTCAATCTTCCATATGGCTTCTTGTACCCATTTTCCCATATTCTTGTCATGTTCTGACTGAAGTTGAAGATTTTCATCTTCAGATGTTTGTACTATTCTTTCATCATTTTTATTTTGATCACATTTATTGTCAATTTCTATGACTTTAGGTTCTGTTTTAACCGCCTGTATATCTATATTTCCATCAATTGATTGTTCATTTTCATCATCTTTTATCTTTACATTTTCTTCTTTCTTAAACTTTTTCAATGTATCTTGATCCTTAGATTTAATTTGAAGATCAATGTTATTCATAGATTTAGGTTTAATAAGGTTTTGATCATTGTCCAAACATTCACATTTAAGCACAATCTTGGTGTTCATAGAATGTAATTGACATACATTGCTTTTCTCCTTATGACTCTTAGGTTTCCATTGTTTTTGAAGTTTGGTTTTAGGACTAAATTTTTCTTGGTCAAAATAGTCTATCATTCCTCCTCTACCTAAGTTTAATCTCAATGGTAGATGCGTTTGATAATCACATATTTTCTGTTCACTTTCTAATACCAATTGTTGGCTACATGCTTTCTCATAGGCCATACAATTCCCATAAGTATGACCTAGTTGGTCACACCAGAAGCATCTTACAGTTCTCTTTGGTCTTTGATATATAGCCTTAGGATCAACTTTTCTATGATCGGGTAAAGGATTTTGGTCAATAGAATACATAGATCTACTTTGAACTCGTACTTGATATCTATCTTTGCATTCACATGTAGCACTTTCGTGTATTTGATTGTTTAACCTTTCAATGTTCTCTTTTAAACTTGCAATTTCATGACCAATCGTTTTGAATGATGAAATTTCTCTTACATGATTTGCTATTGTTTCCATATTTTCATTCAAATTTGAGAGTTCATAATGAAGAATTCCTTCTAAATTCCTAAACTCGTGATCAAATTGAGTATCTATTGACTTAAGATTTGCATTAAAATCAGATACTACTATAGTTAAGATTGAAAGAAACGAGTTTAAGGACTCAAACTTGGAATTAAGCTTTAAATCTATAGATGAAATTAATCGTGCTTCCATATCATGCAGAAGATTCTCTACATTAGATGTCATTTTCATTTAATTATGTGCAAGCAAAAAGAATCCAAATATAAATACCTGGAATCTGAATCGAAGAAGAGGCTTAAAGAGTGACTTGTGTATAAGTTTATACAATTTTTAATAGAATCAAAATCTAATACATCAGTTGCTAATGGATGATTGTGCAAACATTCTTGCTTCTAATGTCGATGAAAAGGGTGGCGAGATGAGGATAGCTACTTGCCAATCTTCGTGGAGGCGCTCAGGTCACCAGACCAGCCCTCGACACCAAGAAGATTGCAGGCTCACGTAAATGCCACAGCTTCCAGGAATGAAGACGCAGCTGCACTGATGTAAAATCGTATGATTGTAGATGCAATGCAAAATTTAAAATGTATACCTGAGCTGCAACGCCGTTTGTTCACGTCGGGTTCACCAATGTCGGGTCGTGAGAGATGCTCGGATGGTGGATCAAGTCATCCGCCTAAATCGTTCGGCACACGCGGGGTGTCTATAGCAAACTCAGGCTTATGAAAATAAGGATTCTAATGACAAAACAATTTAAATTACCTATTTCTATGACTGAAACTAAGGTCTTTAAATAGTTTAAATAGCTATGGACCGTAAGGACGGGCGGCTTCGTACTTAGCAACAGCTTCTTGATATGAGATTGAAACTTCCATAATGGGTTCTTCTACTAAACTTTCAGGTAAGCTAGAGGGTTCTGGTCTGTTTAGAGTTGGCGGAACATTTTCAATATTTTCAATAGTACTGTGCTCAGACTCATGAACTAACTTAGAAGACATCAAGGAAAGTAATGGAAAAACTAATGAAACAATATGATGCTAAACTGTTTGAATGAATTAATTGATATGCTAATGGTTCTAATCAATAAATCTAATACAACTGGAAGGCCTAAACAATTGGATAAACGTCTAGTCAATTGGATAGTTGACTAAATGAGAAATAAGATTTAAATGGATCTTTAGGCTGCCGCTTCACTTCAATTGTCTTCACTTCAATTAATTGTAATCTTCAATGTTTCTGCAAAAAACATTAGGTTCACTGCACTGCATTTGCTCTTCAATTGCTCATTAATCTTCAATGCTTCTCGACACTACAAGAAACATTATGTTCACTGCACTTCATTTGCTCTTCAATTGCTCATTAATCTTCAATGCTTCTGTAAAAAAAACATTAGGTTCACTGCACTGCATTTGCTCTTCAATTGCTCATTAATCTTCAATGCTTCTCGACACTACAAGAAACATTAGGTTCACTGCACTTCATTTTCTCTTCAATTGCTCATTAATCTTCAATGCTTCTGTATACTAATATTACAAGAATCATTAAGAAACTTAAAAACATTAGTCACATACCATTTTGCATACACATGCATAATAACTTGCCTTTATCATGCATAAATTCTCACAATCAATCATTCATATGCATTCAATCATAAGTAACATTGTACTTCAATCCATATACATGCATTTTCACATATGCTAACATAAACTCATTCATATGCACATGCTAGCATTAGGTAAATGCACATTCATACTAACTCTTAGATGCATTTATGCACATGCATACACTAGTGCTTATCTTAATATGCATATACTCCACCGTACTCATTCATTCAATTACATACCCATGCACATAAATCATGCATACTATGATACATATTTTAATATACATAGCCTTTAATAGGATTATACATACTAACCAGTCATACCTGATCATGCATATGTTTATATTCTCATTCACATGCATCTATATATGAACTAATAGGTTAACATACACACAAACACATACATTTATATGCTCATGCTAGCATAGATTCATGCACATGCTAACACTTAACTTAGGCATATTATCATGTTGACATGAATAGCGACATATATGATAACATTATACAAATATAAACACACCTATGTTTATACTTAAGAGAACCCATGTACTTACATCTAAACACATACTTTTATGCTACCATATGCTAATTCATGGTCAACATACCCATAATCATACACTACCATGCATATGCACTTACTTACTCACATGCACATGCTTCTACACTCATACTGATATTTTCATTTGCACACATTTTTCATGCATACTAATGCACTATGTATGTTAATGCATATACACTTCCATGCATATGCACTCTAAAACATACACATTAAAGCTTCATACATCAATATACTAAATATCTAGAAAAGGAACTAAGTAATGAACTAAATAAATTACTAAATTAATCAATAATCAAGTGAACTTTCATTATTAAGTGAATTTTCTTCATGTCTCTCTCCTAACTCTCTCTCTCTCTCTCTCTCTGTTTCTCTCTCCCTATCGCTCTCTCACTCTCTCTCTCTCTCTCTCTCTCTCTCTCTTTCTCTCTCTCTCTCTCTGCACATGTCAGAGCTCCAAGACTTCTAAATTTCATGTTCTCAAAAGTCTATCTCTCTGTCTCTCTCTCGAATGCGTTCTGGCGTTGGCCAAGTCACCTTCAGCAGCGTTCTCTCTCTAAACTCCCTACTGACATCAGTTCTTCCTCTCACTGTGCAATCAGACCTCTCTCTACCACTCTCTTTGACAGAAGCCACCGGCTATAGAAACCGTCTATGAACCTCCACTCTCTATACTTGTCTATACACAGTGCATCGTTGGTAGAACAGCCGTCCTGGACAGATGAGAACTGAGAGGGAAAAGGATAACTTTCCTAACTCTCTGCAATGCTAATATGCTGCCATTGATAGATGAGTCCATCAAAAGCTCATCAAAAGAAGAAGAAGACTTTAAAACAACTGTCTCAATCTCTCATGACCTATAGCACAAAATTAGCAGCATCTGTGATTCTTTCTTTCCCCATAATAACTATAGAGGAGAGAGAAAAAAAAACACGATGAAGGATGAATGGAGAAGAGTACCTGTAAAAAAAACATTAGGAAAACTCATTGCACATACACATATATATACACAGACAGATCCTCTCTATACCACTCTTTTGGTCTCCTACTTTATTTCTCATCCATTCTTTTATCCACCATACTTTAAATTGACTTTTCTCACATAACTCACTTACTCCATTCTTTTCACCACATATTGTTTGCACTTTAAATGCATAATTAATTTAGGCCACTCTTTTATCTTGCACACATAATTACCACACTTTTAACTACTCACTTTATCCACTTTATTTACACACTTAATTCACACCATTCTTTAAACACTATTCACATATACCACTCATTAATTATCCACTTCATTTCCATTTTAATTTAATTATCCTAAATTTCTTAATTTAAATAATTCATTTAAATTAAGCTTAGGTTAAGAATTTAATTAATTAGAACCTTAGTATTTAAATGTATACACACTATTAAATTAACAAATTAAACCATAAATTAAATTTGTAGGTTAACCAATGTTAAATTATAGATTAATTTCATTAAATATTAATTGTTTCAACCCTTCAAACTAAGGCTAATCTTCATTCTTGCACACTAAACCCCTTAAAACCCTTTTGGAATCCTACCATTAGCTCATTAACATTTAAATAAACCCTATCATTAACCCTTTGGAACATAAATAAACTCTAACATGAACCTATTAGAACCTTTTGAGACCCTTCAAATGAACCCTATTGTCATAAATCATATGAACTAGAGTTATATACCCATGTTTCTAGCATGTATAAATATAAATACTCATTAATTAAGTACTTAGGGTAAACCCTAATATGGACATATTAGAATCTTTTGAGACCCTTCAGATGAACCTAATTGACATAAAATCATATGAACTTACAAAACCCTAGGGTTAAATACCCATGAATCAAGCATGTATAAATATGAAATACTCATTAATTGAGTAATTAGGATAAACCCTAATTTGAACATATTTTCTTCATCATTTCTTGTACCTGCAAACACTTCAAAAGTAGTTAATTCAATCCAGAACAATTGTTCAACAGTGAAAAAGAGGTTTAGAATTCACCAATTAAGTTGTTTTCATTTTCTCTGGTCATCAACTGGAAGATGTAAATCTTCCCGACAACGGTCTAGCATGCAATTCACAAGGCTGTATAGCATTTAGTTCTACAACATATTTACGATTATTATCTTTGAAAGTGAGTTCTTATGCAGACCAATCTTGTATAACCTTAGCATGCTTCAACCAAGGACGGCCAAAAAGGAGATTATAATCAAGGGTGGATTCCGGTAATTCTAGGACGACAAAGGTCATCTTAAATGTGGTACCCTACAAAGTTATTGGTACATTCCGTACAAGTCCTATTGGATGAACTCTTGATTGGTCGGCCATTTTGACAAAAAACTAAACTGGTTCGATTTCGGTCCACCCTAACTTTTTACACAGTGCAGCAGTAGCAATGTTGATACCAGATCCTCCATCAATTAGCACCTGTGTGATTTTATGATTTTTATACCATACCGTAATTAAAGGAACTGAATGATCGACCGTAGAATCAGGTTCCGGTTGCACTGTTGCTGTTACTGGAATGCAAGAAGGCACAGGACTGAATTGTTGTTGGAATTGTTGTCAAACTCTTGGTACTAGTGCAAGTAATTGGCCCAGAGGAAGAGTGATGGATGCTTTAGATAAAATTTCCCAGGCCTTTTGTGATTGAATTGTATTTTCCACAGATTCTGAAGATGATGTGCCTTCTGAATTAGAATCTTGTTTTTGTGTTCCTTCCTTGGTTAACGGAGCCTGGGTCATCGGAATAGGATCTGGGAACACTAGAGGTTCGGCGGTGGTCCATTGACTAGCCTTATAATACATCTTTTGTTGTTCACGTATGCCTGGTTCAAATATTTCTGCTGTTGGTTGCAGTTGCTTATCGGACCGGGTCTGAATTACTGCAGCTTGCGTTTCTACGGGTGTGATTTGTACCATATTAGTCATTGGGTTTTGTCGTTCTTTCTTCCTCTGATCATACTCAGCTGCATCCTTACAAAATCTTCTAATATGACCAAATTCACCACAAAAATGGAAGCGCGGTGGTGGCAAATTGGGATTTTCCTGTGCTGGTCCGGCCTGCCAGTGGTTTGCATTGTAGTTATTATTTCTCTGTCCTCTGTAATTTCGATAGCCATGTTGCTGGTTGTTTCTCATTTGCAGAGGTACATAATGATTGGCTGGCTGTCCTGGTTCTTGTATAATAGCATTGACAGTTGCGGTTCCCTGCACTTTGGCATTGTATGCACATTTTTCGGTGATATGTTCGGTCATGTTGCAGATAGCGCAAAACAACTGATTAAGTGCACAAGTGGTACCAGTGTGCCCTGAATTCTTGCATGTGGTGCAGAACATTTGTCTGGTCGGGTCTTCTGTAACATTTTTATTTGCCTTTAACCATTCCAAGTCTTCTGTAAATCCTCCAACCTTGTTTTCCAGCTGCAAAGCCATTGCAATCACTGCATCTAGCGTCATAGCTCCTACACAGCGTATGATCATAATCTGTTTAAGTTGCGGAGTCAATCCATTGATAAACCATTGAGTGATAACGTCATCCGGTAGGTTGGCATGTGCTGGTGGTAACTGCCTCAAATGAGTCCTGAATAGAGTGGCATATTCCTATACTGTTTGATTTATCTTCTGTCTATTGTTTTGCAGGTAGTCAAAAATTTCGGCTGGATTCTTCTTTAGCCTGAATCTCTGCAAAAATGCATCCCTTACTGCTTCATAGGTGCCGAAACGGTTAGTATCATATTATGTAAGCCATCTAGCTGCTTCGTTAACTAATGTCGACTGGAAAACAATAGCCTTATACGCCGGATCAGGTGGATGGTTGAGCACTGCGTAACTTATCTCAAATGTGCATACATGAGCATCTGGGTCATCTCCTAGAAATCCACCAAATTTGGTGTACATCACTCCTGTTGGAGTCGGCCTAGGGGGGCATAGTTGTTGTTGTTGCTGATGATACTGCTGCTGCTGTTGTTGTTGTTGTTGTTGTTATTGCCCGTTCATCGTGCTGATGGTTGTATTGTGACTATCTTCTGTATCCCGAGGCTGAGTATCTGGACCGTCGGAATCTGTATCGTCGGCCTGTGCACTTTCCGGTTCGATAATCTTGTTCAGTATGTTTCGAATCTCGGTTTCGAACAAGCTACCTTCCTTCTTGATGTCAAATGTAGGGAAGCTTACTCCCAATAGCGGTGACTGGGTTGAAGATTCACCAAGAAATGGTAAACCATCGCCGAAAAATTGTGATCTTTCAGCAATTGGTACCGGAGCAACACCAGAAGGTGTCGAATCTTCACCAAAACAAGGTGCTTTTTCTCCTTCACTAATTTCTTTGGCTAAGGTGTTTCTACTCGTAAACAAATTTGAATCTTTACCCAATGTTGTTAAACTAACTTCAGGCTGTGTCCTGGTAGATTCTGGAGTTACTATATCTTCGATAGACTGTGCCGAAATCGTACCGGAATTTACCAGAGGTGTAGCACGTTCCACCGGAATATGACCGGAATCACTACTAACGTTCTTCACTTTCTTGGCAACTGGGTTAGACCTAGCTGTACTTCTACCTCTCGTAGGCATCCTTAGCAAATTAAGTACCCCAGGCTGGCGGTTCTTTGGATACGTTTCACCGGATCGAGTAACCGGCATGTATCATATTTTGTACTAATCGCGTACTATTACTGTCGATTTACAATTTACAGTCACGTTTCCACAACTGGTTTGCAACAATCTGATCTGTTGCCACCTTCCCACAGACGGCGCCAGTGTTAAACGTTGTATTCTAACTGTCAGAAGTGCATTTAAACGATTATTGGGTTCTTGGGAGTGGAAGGGGTCTGTAAAGACAGAGGCCCTATACTTGTTTCCCAAATGACTTCACACCACAGTATACCAACATTCAATACTTCTATCACGCATTGGTATACCCTTCTCAATCTTTACGGTTCGTCATTTAAACTCTTCCAAGGTTCGCCGAACACACTGTACCAGCCGATTAGTATCGTGATACAGAGTTACCTCAGACCCTTTTCCGAATACACATTGCAGTAACATTAGGAATAAGATCAGTAGTTCAACCTTCCCCGAACAGTGCTCATAGTCAAACTCAACCGATGACACAGAAGGACTCAACAGTTACAGACACACGTACTGAAGGTTCAGTACGCTACTTAGGACGGCTCTTGCCGTAGCTTACTCTTTGCAGTATGAACATAGGCCTCAATACTGAAGACAACACATTACAAACCCGAATACCAGAAGCACTACGACAGCTACACAGACTTCACCACACACTGGCAGAACATTCCAAGAAAGAATAACAACATGATACGCGAACTAACACAACAATAGATACTCGCAAACAACTTACTCAGACAACAGTCCAACGCTCTACTGGATTGTAAATGAAACTCACAACCGCAACAGAGATCGATAAACAACAAACACGGATACGCGCAGTATACTTAGAATACTCAGAAATTAGACAAACAACGCTACAGCAACGCTCAGACAATCACCCAAACGGACAGTCTGGTGATTCCATGAATTGTCACTTGCGCGTCTCTTTTCCATTGCTTTATATAAAAGATTACAACTGTCAGTGTAACAACTTTTCGCACGTGCGAAACAAGATTCAGTTATACAGTTGCCAATCCGGCGACCGACTAACATCTGATACCAATGAAGGAATTCGATGGTGATGCACCACGGTGCGCTCTCCTTATCGAGAGCTCCACGAAGATATCCTTGGAGTAGAAAAACGGACCTCCTAAGGCCGCATACGATACTTCACACAGAGACTGCAGAATACGCAGAAAACACAATACATAGGGAGCACGAAGACAGACCTCTTAGGTCTTACAAATGCGATCGAACTTATAGTCCGTGTCTAACCAGGCTACTATATGTTTTATTAAAGAACATATACAAAGAAGTGTCCGGTGGACATTTGGCCTTTCACATGGACACTAACGGTAACACATACCTCCTCTATTGTAACAAATAACTCAAGCTCTATTTTTGCAGTGTTGGCAGACTCCTTGCCCTTGCCACCTTTTGAAGAGCCATTCTTCTCTTTTTCCATCTTGATCTGATAGTCTTGGATTCTATGGCCTTTCTTCTTATAGTGGAAACACTCTCCCTTGAACTTCTTTTTGTCATTCTTCTTTTTGTCTCCATCTTTTGAATAGTTTTCTTTGCCTCCTTTGGCATTTGCTGTGAATGAAGCAACTCCTTTGCTCCCACCATCCCTTGCCTTGAGCTGCACCTCCTCCTCCATGAGTACGGTAGTGAATTCTTCAAACATTAGTGATTGAGGTATGATTTGAGTATTAAGAGCAATTACCAAACCATCAAACTTTGGTGGATAGATTTAAAGATAGCACTGATCTAGCTCCTCACTTGACTTTTGTACAACTACTCCTTCCATTTGATCTCATAGATTCTTTATGTGAATGATAAACACCTCTGCAATCTCCCCATCAACAAACCTTTCTCTTGCTAGCTGATTCTCCAAGTTTTGAATCCGTGTCTGATTACGAGTTTCATATTGATTTCTCAATATGTTCCATGCTTCACATGCCTTGGTAGTATGTGGAATGGGAGTTATTTTGACACTATCAGTAGTACTTGTAACTAGAGCATAGAGTGCATCTGCATTTCTATGTTTGCAAGCATATAGAAGATTAGAATCAAGAGGAAACATTTGATCACGATTATTTGGATTAGGTGTTTCTTGGGGCTCATGATCAATCCCAAGAAAAATCTCCAAAAGCTCATATGAATCAAGGATAGAAGTGATTTTAAACTTCGATACGGTGTAGTTCGTACCATCAAGTTTACCTTCCCTGAAGGTTGTGGGTCATATCCACAACATTGGGATGATCAGCATCATTTCTGCTCCTCTATGTGCTCCACCTACTCCTATTGACAAACCACCTTGATTCCTAGTTGTAGATGATGACACATCACTTGGCATCTTCTCTTTTATGTTGTTGAAACCTCTATGACCTTTGTGTTTTTGCGTCTACACCACTCACATCCTTTTAAACTTTGATACCATGTAAGAAAATAATAGAACAATAGAATATACTAGTAGACAGAGTTGAGAGAAAAACGGAGACAAAGACAGATGCAGACTAATTAAGAGATAGAGGACTCAAATTCTCATATTTCCAAGAATAATGTAGTTACAACGATGGTGCTATCCACCCATGTGTTCCGAATGTGGATCTTAGATGGTGATCTAGACAGACTGTAGATGAAGGGGTTACTAGTGCGCGATGCTCTGTAAATCTCAACCTGGGCCATGCTTATATAGATTCAACAAGGGGATTCGGTTTAGATAAACATAGTTGGCAGATACAAAATAGTCGACAAAGTATACAATCCGACAATATCTCCTAGATGAGAAGTCCTACCGTCTCAGCCCTACGCTCAATACCTATCTCTTGGGCAAGTAAGAAGGAACCAGGAACCACTCTTTCATCGATAGGGGCCGAGTACCAAGCATCATGTTTAGCAACATGTGAAGCCATTTAGCTTCTTTGATTATTATCTGACATTGGTATTTTGTAAGACTCTCCTACATGTATTTGCATTGACTATCAATCCACCTTGACAGTTGCCAAGAATCCAATCTTCCACACTCAACAGATGCATATCGTGATCCAATACCATTTCATCCAAGAGAGGATCTCATTCCATGAGACTTATTTAGAGTAATGCACCTTGCATGAGAACTTGATGGATATGTCCATGAAGGTTCTACCTTTCTTCTATTCGAGCACTTGATGCACCTCTACAACATACAACCACTCCAAGTAGAGTTGTAGAGATGGTGTTCAAGAAATATATGATCTTCTAGTTTTTCACATTTCCATCCATCTATCTATTCATAGCTCGTTTCTATAAGAGCATCTCCATTTTATAGCTTCTTCATTTTCTTTTTGAGAATCTTGCCATGTAACTTCTACGTTTGTATTCATTCTCTTTCAAGCAGAATTATCTCACATTTGATGTACTTTGAAAGAACCTCCTCCAATCTATATAAGGATGGTCCTCCAATCTATGTAAGGACGGACTCTGGTCACTTTTGTAACTAATTAAAACCTTAAGAGCTCATTTCATACTCTTGGCAAACTCACTCTAATACATGTGTGAGTTTTCCATTCCATAGTTTACTCACTCTTTTGGTCTCATAGTGTTTTCTTTGTGAGTACATGTTGTAGGTTTGATTCTCCATGTGTACTCTCAACATACTCCACATGGGAACACATGAGCATACATGTATATATAGTCACGAAACAAATATATTTGCAATGCATTAGTTATGTGTCCATACTAAACATATGTTTCTATTCTCCTCCTATTACATGTACATATGCTCCATGTTTTAGGTTTGATTCTCCATGTGTACTCCCAACATACTCCACATGGGAACACATGAGCATACATGTATATATGCTCAGAAAACAAATATATTTGCAATGCATTACTTATGTGCCCATACTAAACATATGCTTCTATTCTCCTCCTTGAAACAAATTCAAAAGAACTGCCCTTCTATTATACGAGAGAATGAAATCTTCCATCTCCATGCCATGTGCTGTCAAAGGATGCTATGTTCTGTCAAGGGAAGTCCTGAAAAAAAAAACAAACAAAAAAACAAACAAAAAACTTGTCATGTTATGACCATGAGTTTTCCCGCTACACTCGTCAAGACGCATGAGTCGCGCCAATGACAAGCCCGTCGGTGTCTCCTGTAAAGTCTCCGTACTCACAGGAGGGACCAGTGACCACCGTCAACAGTGCTATGGCACTGCGTAATGGGCGGTCGCCCACATCAGAGAAGAAGAGACACCAGCCAAGAAGCATACATCGTATTATGTATAGTTAGCGCTACTATGTAGACGGGAGAACGTGCAACTTGCAAGAACGTGAAAGCAATGCCGTACAGAAGCCAAGCGCTACTCATTCGTACCGTACGATCTTGTAAGCATCAAAAAGAGCCATTATAGCCTGTAGGCAGGCGATCTTTTTTTTTTTTGAAGCAACAAGAACAGTAAATTAAATATAAGAAATTACAACCCACAAGGGGGCACCCAAAAGTAGGGAGCCAAGGGGAGCAGGTTACACTCTGGAGTCTAAAAACTCCAGCATATCAAGCCTCTTGGCCGAGTACAAGACCAAAATTTTATCTTTCCAAAGGCCATAGCGAAACTTACAACAAATGTTGGACCATTGGTCGTTGTGACAGGGGGCCTCGGACATCAGGGACTTACAACGCTTAGAGATATCATGGAGCTTAAAATTACATTTTACAATAAGGTTCTTGGAGGCATTAGAGAACAATCTCTCATTTCTTTCCTTCCAGATGAACCATAAGATCTGTGTTCGTAGTAACTGCCATATCCCAACTTCCAGCCGGTGGCTCACACCCAGCAGGGCCTCTTTCAAAGTTAGAGACGAGATACCAGAGGAGTTACAATAGGCATTCACAATCTGCCAGTATTTTTTGGCTCTGGGACAGAGGAAAAACAAGTGTTCAATGTCTTCAACCTGTCCACAGTTCAGACACAGTCCATCACTGATGTTGCAAGCCTTAGCTCTACTGCCAGTCAAATAAGCCTTTATGAAGAATGCTCCAAAGTAAGAGGGACTGCTTTATTGTGGGAGAGAAAGCCCATAACAACCTGAATCTGTATCTCCATTGATGGGAGTTCCATGAGACGTTCAACCTGGTGTTGAGTTTGGGAACCAGGCTTTGGATAGTGTTGCAAGACTTTTTAAACCTCTGGAACATATCTTCAGCAATCTGGTGAAGCCGGAGGAATCTGTAGTCTAGGAAAACATTAACTTTGTCAGAAAGCCATTTTATTTTCTCAATAAGAATACTTTTGCAGGCAGCAGAAAGACTATCCAGCCCCAAGATTTCATCCTGGTCAATAATTTGGTTGTTCCTGTAGAAGGAGGACCAGTTAGTAAATCCAGCTTTTCTGCACTTATTGTTTTGAATGGTAAAAGAGCATGGAGGGTGCCATCCACACCAGGGGGAGTCCTGCAAGATGCACCAAAAAATAGTATCAAAGTGAGAAGACAGAGAGTAGTTCGCTTTTATCTTCATCCAGGCCTTCCAGAACGAACAAACCAGGTAACTGCCCTTAGGCACGAATACAACAGGAGAAGCAACGACTTCCCAAAGACTCGTGGCCCTCCAACTTTTGTGATCTTTGATGTGAAACTCTTTAACAGATCTGGTGATTAAAGAAGCCCAAAAGTCAGTGGAAGCAGTGGCCCTAACAATCCACTTACCAGCCATTTGAGTGGCCATTTTTGAGGGGCAGATGAGACCGAGACCCCCTTCGTCTTTTTTCGTGCAGTAGGTGTTCCAGGCCACCTTGGGGATTTTTTTTGAGCTAGGAGTACCTCCCCACAGAAACCTTCTGGCTAATGCTATGGCCTGTGCTAGCTGCTTTTTGGTAGGGTGCCAGCAAGCGAAGAAGTAGGTGAGAGAAGGAAGAACATAATGTTTTAAAATAAAAGCTCTTTGAGAGAGAGATTGTTGCAGGCACATCCAGTGGAACACTTTCCTTTTGAACTTTTCGAGGACCCACGACCATCTTTGATCCAATGAAACATCGAATCCCATGGGGATCCCCAATAATCTAAAGATGGAACCTCTTTTAATTATGTCACACCTTTTCTCAGTAATACAACCAGGAATATTATCGTTAGAGGCAAAGAACCCAGTTTTAAGATGATTGATGACAGACCCACTGGCCTTGCAAAACCTGTCCAAACACAGAAGAAAATTTTCAACAGACAGGGTATCAGCTTTCGTAATCATGTTAGTATCATCCGCGAACATCTATAAACCAAGCTGATTGGGGGAGCCAGGGATAGACAGACCTTTGATGTGGCCTTGAGCAAAGAAGTCCCTAACCAGCCAACCTAAAGAATCGCTAGTGATAGCAAAGAGGAGGGGGGCAAGGGGGCAGCCTTGCCTGATAGATCTAGACAGCCTGAAGGATTCAGAAAGGTGACCATTCAAAGCAATCCTGGAGTTAGCATTACCAAAAAGGATACCAGTGAATTTAGTAAATCTTTTCTCGAATCCAACATCCTGTAAGGACTGAAGAATGAAATCCCATTCGATTATGTCATAAGCTTTGTCGAAATCAACTTTAAAGAAAAAAAAATCTTCTTTTATCTCCTTAGCATACTCAGTACCTTCCCAAATAGAGATGATAGCATCCAGAATGAACCTACCTTTTATAAATCCTTTTTGCTCAGGGAGGATGATGCTGTCCATGATGGGACTTATTCTTCTAGCAAGAGTGGAGGCAAAAATTTTGTATAGAGAAGTCAGACAGGAGATAGGTCTCCAGTTATTGATGTCATCCTTGGGTCCTTTTTTATGGATCAGCTTAATCACACCAGTATTGATAAAGGAAGAAAGACTTCCCTTCCTAATGGCTTCTTGCCAGAACAAGAGAATAATGGGCACAACAAAGTCAATCATTTCTTGAAAAAACTCATTGGGAATACCATCATAGCCAGGGGACTTGCCAGATTTCAATTTACTAATGGTTTCTCTAACCTCACCGGCAGAGAGGGGCAGGTCCATGAGGGCAGCCAGGGACTGAGAGACCATTTTTTTTCTCTTCAAAGCAATGAAAGCCCGGGCCCTTTGAATGTCCTCCCCTCTCTTGGGAGGTAGGGAGAAAACACTGGTAAAGAAATCAACAGCCACCTGGAGGTAGGCAGGCGATCTTGCATCTAAACACCTGTAGAAACTGTGCTGGACTAGCAAAAAATTCAAGGTTTTCATGGCTGCGGACCTGGTTAAATTTGAAGCTCAATCAGGCGTCCATGACCTCTCGGTCCGTGGTGCAGGCGCCATCGATTTCTCATCACCTCACTTTCCCAATTGAATGCGAGGCACGTGCACTGTCTTGCGCTTGGACTCTCTCTCTCTCTCTCACACACACACACACACACACCGCCAATCTGACACAGTCGCATGGTCGTCATATTATGTTTTCTTATTTGTCGTATGGTGGGTCATATTATGTTTTCTTGTTCACATGATATTCATCTTACATGAGTTAAGAGATCTTCAAATTACAGATGACTTGGAGCTACAGAGATCCACTCATATGAGTTCAGATATCCTCAGATTACAGAGGACTTGGAGCTACATAATATAGTCATCTGAGTCCGAGCCCGCGTAACATAGTGGCTGACACGTCGAGCCCGCGTAGCATAGTGGCTGACACCTTGAAACTGTGGGAGAAAGTCGTGAGTTCAAATCTTAGCTGGACATGTCCATGAGTATGGGTGCCCCTACCTTACGAGGTTGGGTGTGTCAGTGTGTATTTCCAATTCACCGTATATACATGATCTCAACTAGCATGGCTCCCTATCGGGGGGTGGATCCTCAGATTACAGACGACTTGAAGCTACAGAATATAGACATCTGAATAGTGATATTATATTCACCGTATATACATGATCTCAGCTCACATAGCTCCTTATCAGAGGGTGGATCCTCAGATTACAGACGACTTGGAGCTACAGAATATAGTCATCTGAATAGTGATATTATATTCACCATATATACATGATCTCAGCTCACATAGCTCCTTATCAGAGGTGGATCCTCAGATTACAGACGACTTGGAGCTACAGAATATGGTCATCTGAATAGTGATATTATATTCACCATATATACATGATCTCAGCTCATATAGCTCCATATCAGAGGGTGGGCTTATTGGATCCAGCTACAACAAGCATATCTTACATAACTTCGTATCAGGGGGTTGGAAAGTGTAGAATTCAACGACATAAGCACATGCTTTTCTTTCTGTTCACGTGATATCTTATCTCAGATGACTTCATATCAGAGGATGGACCGTGTAGGATTTAAATACACACAAAACTTCGTAGCAACGGGTGTATTATGTAGGATTCACCCACACTTGATTGTAATTATTCGCATGATATCTCATCTCATGTAGCTTCATATCAATAGGCTATAGGATTTCTACCACAGGAGTATATTTTACTTGATGTTGAAGAGTAGGAAGAACCCCAAGAGAAGCCAAAATCATGAAGCCGAAGTCTTAGGGGATGCAAGTCAGAATTCTCTTTGCCATGTTTCCATTCGTTCCTTTTTCATGGAGAATATAAGTCATCACTACAAGGAATACAGGCGTATAGCGACGGTTAAGGCGACACAATTTCGTCGCTATAAAATTGCAAAATGCATCGTACTGAGCATCGCGTGCGGACCGTCGATAAAACGACGAGCCAAACGATGTTTTTTGCGACTTATGGCGTGACGAGGTCTGTGACGCTCGCATAGAGAGTCGCTAACATGACGGTTTTAAAAAGCATTGCATAAGTGACGTTTGTTTACGTCGCATAAGTGACGCTTTTTGGCATCGCATAAGCGACGCTTTTTGGCATCGCATAAGCGACACTTTTTGGCATCGCATAAGCGACGCTAAAACATGTCGCTTATGTGAGGATAACTGGACGCGTAGCATTGCTTACACGACGGTCTATTGACGGAAAAAAAATAAAACGTTGGAGGCTCTTCGATCGGCATTTTCACGCATCTGATCGAAGAGCTCTCCAATGTTCGCAATTGCGCTGCACTTACAAGCTATGAAAAATTGTTGTTTTGCTTAAGCTCTCTCTTATTGTCTCCCTCTGTCTCTGTTTCTCTCTTTCTACATCTTTCTCTCTTTGAATTCTCTCTCTCTCTCTCTCTCTTTATTGCAGGTTATTCAAGAAGCTAACCAAGCAAAAAGTATGGCTAACTATTGTAAGTACAATTTCTATTCTTTGTATATCATTTGAATTGTGTTATTTTCATTAGATAGCATACTCACACTTATTGATATGCACGTATACACTTATACATGATGAAGATGCACTTTCACACATATACACATGCACATACACACACATATATACACACAGATACATGTGCACATACACTGAGACATACACACATATACACATGCATATGCACAAACATTCTACAACCACATAAAAAGACTTACATGCATGCATTATTGCATATATATATATATATATATCTATATCTATATATATATATATATATATATATATATTATATATATATATATATATGTATATATATATATATATATATATATATATATATATATACATACATACACACATTAACATATACACAAATACATGTATATGCACATCCACATGCATGCACATGGATGCAAATGGAAATGCATCCACATACACATGCATGTTTCATACATATACACATGCATATACATACATTATACACATATATACACATATATATGCACATACGTACACACACATATACACATCCACACACACATGCACATACCTACATATACACATATACATGCACGTACACACATATACACATAGAGTTACACATATACATGAGACATACATATGCACACATATACACATGCACATGCACATACTCATACACACATATACACTTACACATGCACATGCACATACATGCATATACACACACATACACATGCACATACATACATATACACACCGAGAAGAATGCTGAATCTAAAGCTTACTTGGAATCCTAGGCTTGGTTTTATTTTATGGACATCCTTATGCATGAACAGTAGCCATAGAATGCCTTCATTCATAAAAAATGTTATTATGAAAGTATTATTGTAATTAATACACATGTAGCATATGATCTCATTACATAAATTTGTAATTAACGTTTTCCAACAAACTTTAAAATTACTCTTACAAGTCTCATTGCCAACGGAGTGCTTCTATCATGGGAGCTTGACGTAAGACCGAAACATACAAAGGCCTTCATTCTCCTTCCTCTGGGGCTAGCCGTCCTCCTTCATCACCGCTCCCGTTCTTGAACCTTCCGACGGAGGAGCTTGCTGCTGTGATTTTTTTTTTCAATATAAAGGAAGTTCGGCAATAGCCTACTCTCCCGGACTTGAATTAAATTAAGAAACAAAGGTACAATAGAAGGGGACTAGTGCCCACGGGACCCCCAAAATCCCACAAAGCAGGGGAAGCTTGATTGAATCCTAGGTTGCATTACAGAGAAGGTTAATCACCCTCTCATCGCCCTCATGCGGGGCCCACTTGGGTTTGAGCTTGTTGTTGATCAAAAGGAGGACTTGATGGTGCCTGAAGGGGGGGGATTTCTTACTATTAACAATCCTTTTGCCAAGGAGGAATAGTGATTTCTCAATCGACCACTCCCTGGGGGGATCGCCGAAGTTGAGAGCACACCTCTCCTGCCATATTTTCCACAGGACTTCCCCTCTGATGGCGTTCCAGAGCGTCGCAGAGCAGCCGATCGCTTCTCCCAAAAGGACTTGTTTCCAACTAAGCTGTTTTTGAAGTCTGATTTTCATTCCAACCGTCTGCCAGATTCTGTAGGAGTTGGGGCAAGTAAGGAAGATGTGTGGGACATCTTCGATAGCCCGGTGACAGCGTTTGCACCAAGGAGGGATCCCGCAAAGTTTGCTAGCCTTATGGTTGGTCCAAATTCCTCGATGAAGAATTTGCCATAAGAGGACAGACTTCTTAATCTCTATAAGGGGGTGCCAGATACCCATGAATTTCATGTCCCACCGAAGCCGCGTCCAAGACAGGCACCACTTCTTGTTGAGGCTGATCTGGTGGTCAGCCGTTTCTTTGATGTTCGGGATTTTGAGTAGGCTATTTCCATTGTGCCATTTGAGACCAAGCGAGTTCGGTGTGTCGTGTCCCATGAGAAGGCGATTCTTGTG
Organism: Ceratopteris richardii; assembly: GCA_020310875.1. Taxonomy (NCBI): domain Eukaryota; kingdom Viridiplantae; phylum Streptophyta; class Polypodiopsida; order Polypodiales; family Pteridaceae; genus Ceratopteris; species Ceratopteris richardii. The sequence continues at coordinate 104,185,211 of CM035417.1, read as the reverse complement.
ACGATCCCATGCGAGGCATCTGCTTTGCAAAGTGTTTCATTCTTCGTAGGAGATGTTTATGCGAGGGTCAATATCCTCGAAGTTGATCCAGCTGTTGGTGTCATGTTTCCAGAGGTGTTTCCATTTTTTGAATCCTTTGTTCCATAACTTCTTGGCATTTTGAGTGTTCCACGACTCCACACTCCGGATGCCATGTATCGGAAACCAGATAGAGTCGTTTTGTCTGATTCCGGCCGCCCACTTCCAGTCCTCACTAATTCTTGTGAAGCTTTTGACTTTATTCCAGCCCTTCCAAAGGGAGCACACAAGATTAGAGCCTTTCGGGAAGACGGGGATCGGGGAGAATAGCAGGGTCATGATGTCAAGATTCTTCCAGTTTGGGAACCCCATGAGGGCCAACTCATTCTTGTTTCTGAAGATCAGCTTGGCCCACGAGGCCTCCCTATTGCACCAAGCCTTAATCATCCATTTGGCTGCCAGTTTGTTAGCCATACACCCAATGTCCAGGATACCAAGCCCCCTGCTATCTCTAGGGCTAGTGTAGATGGCCCATTTGATTTTAGGCACCCCCCTTCTGTTATGATCGCCCGTCCAAAGAAAGTTTCTACAAATACTATTCAGTTTGGACAGGCCTTGCTCATTCGGTCTCCAACAAGAAAGGAAATAGATGGTAGAAGAGAGGAGGAACGTGTTGATAACCATCGCACGCCCAACGAGATTGATTTGCATACCTCTCCAATAGTTAAGCTTGTTTTCGAGTTTGGCCAACACCCAGTTCCATCGCTGCTCCATAGAGACGCCAAACCCCAAGGGGATTCCAAGAAGTCGAAAGATTTGGCCCTGCGGAATGATTTGACAGCCATGATCAATGAGAAGGCCAGGATGATGTCCCACAATAGCCCTAAAGGCGGTCTTAGAGTGGTTGATTTTGGATCCAGAGGCATCACAAAAGGTAGCAAGATACCTCCAGAAAGTCTCCAGGCTGGTATTATCATTGTGAACGAACGCGTTCATATCATCCGCAAAAAGTCTCATGATGATTTGACTGTGGTCGTGAGGCTGCCGGAGGCCTTTGATATTGCCAGCCTCCACATGATGTGCCACAAGTCTGCTCAGCCCCTCAGTGGCGATGGCAAAGAGAAGGGGGGCCAGAGGGCACCCTTGTCTAATAGATCTTCTAAGATGGATCGCCTTCGAAAGTTTGCCGTTAACGTTAATTTGGGTCGTTGCATTTCCGAGAAGGGTCGCGACCATCTTGGTGAATTTCTGACTACATCCAAGATCTTGGAGTGACTGCAGAATATAGTCCCATTCTAGCCTGTCGTAGGCTTTGTCAAAGTCGATCTTGAGGAAAACCACATCTTGATTAGACTCATTTGCAAATTGAATACCTTCCCAAATATCCATAATGGTTTCCAGGATAGACCTGCCTTTGATGAAACCTTTTTGGTCCTCACTAAGCCAAGATCTCAGGTGGCACGAGATTCTGTTGGCAATGACTTTGGCGATGATCTTGTATCCTGTTTGGAGCATCGTAATAGGCCGCCAGTTCTCGATTCTGTTCTTTTCCCCCTTCTTGTGTATCAACTTGATAATTCCATTATTTAGACAAGAAGGAAGAGCACCAAACTTTAGCGCTTCTTGCCAAACCATCCGAAGAGGGGTGGCAACCACCAGCTTGAAGGATTTAAAGAACTCGTTAGTGAGTCCGTCGGGTCCCGGGCTTTTACCGAGAGGGAGGGCATCAATGACCTCAATGATTTCTGATTCAGAGATAGGGGCATGAAGCAGGGAGTGGAGGTTGGGTGGTATCCTCCGGGGGGAAACCCTAGAAATGGCAGCCATACAGTCCCTTCTATGGTGGGAGAGGGGGTTCGAGGTTCCCAGGAGTCTCGTGAAGTGCCCTTCGATGATGCCAAAATTATCTTCTTCCGAATTGCATACATTGCCATGTGGATCTAGCAGTAGGGGGATCGATTCTCTGTTGTGTTTCCTTTTAAGGATACGGCACATCTCTTTGGTGGGTTTGTCGGCTTTGCCAACCCACCACTCCTTGAAGAAGATTTGCAAGTTTTTCCTTTGTATTTCTTCCTCGTATCTCAACACTGCTCTGATTTTTCGGAGACCTTTCTGGGCTTGGTGTTTTCCTTTGTTCACTTCCTCCTCGAGCCGCCAGAGTCTGTGGTAAAGAGCTTCCCTACGAGCCCGCCGCACAGTCTCGAGCATCTTCTTAGTTCTGATCATGATCTTACGAGACTTGTCGACCGCACTTCTCCAGCACTTGGCTGGGGCCAAGCCAGAGGCGAACGCCACCTTCCACACATCGACAATTTCTTGATGGACGGAGGGGAGAGAGAAGGTGGTTGCGTTGGCATGGAACCACGGAGCCTTGCGGATCTTGTTGGAAGGTTGAAAAGTGATAACGATCGGGTAGTGATTAGAGATAGTGAGGTCAGTGCGTTGCGTGATGGTAGGGTGGCCCCACTGATGAGTAAAACTCTGAGAGATGTAGCATCTGTCGAGTCTAGCTTTCCTCAGGTCCTCGCCCGCTTGGAGATTCGACCAAGAAAAGCCATTCGAGTCTTTGAATTCAACCAAATCCAAGTGAAGTTTGGTCATGTCCCACGTTTCTTTCTCCCGACTGTCGATGACCCTGCCCTTGCCCATCCATCTGTCCATAGGGTCCTCCACCATGTTGAAGTCTCCACATATAAGCACGTTGTGGGGAAGCGAGTCTAAGGAGGCCCAAGTGTTCAGTCTCTCCAAATCCCCGTTAGGGGCGTACAAAGAAACCATAGTAACACAAAGAGGAGCACCAAAAGAAACAGCAATCCAACGGTGACTTACATCTTCAATGGAGTTCTCAAGCTTTTCAAGCCAGAGTTGTTTAACACCGATAACCGTTCCTCCAGACCCCCGCTGGTGTTTCGTTGGGATCCACACATGGGCCGAGGAGACCTATCTGAGCCGTTTCTGGAGGTCTTCTCCGTCAATTTTAATCTCTTGAATACATATAAAGTCTGGGTTTAAGCTAATGTCGCGAAGCCATTGACCAATGATGGTCGCTCTTGAGGGGTCGGTTAGCCCTCTAGCATTTAGCGAGATGACAATCATTTTTGTATTGATCCCTCTTTACGGGAGGGAGCTTTGTCCTTTCTTCTCTTGGCTTCATCTTTCTTTTTCGCTGGGATCTGATCCCGACTTAGAAATCGGTTCTTGTGGGGGCTTTTCCAGGGTAACTCCATAGGCTGTTTTCCTTTGCGGGATGCCCCTTGCTGGGGAGACTTGGGCCCCGTGCTCGGCACCGTTTCCAGGATCGTCGATCCAATGATGGAACTTTCACTATCCATGTTGTCTTCGTTACTAGTGGTGAAACCATCTTCTTTGCTTGTAGTGTAGCCCTCCTGGGGGGTTTCTTTATTGTCAGGGATCTCTAGGGCTTTGTCGTAGGTGTCTACCTCAAGTAGCTTCCCACCTGGGTAGTCAAGCTCATTGATCTCCTTTTCTAGATTGCAATACAAATTGCTATAGGGGGTAAGTGGCAGGTTGTTTCTCTCACCGTTGGCCCTAGGGCTTCTTTTCCTTCTTCTTCTAACTTCAATAAAGCCATCAGCATCAGCTTGTGGATTAAGGAGGCCCTTGCCTTCCCCTTCCTTGGTCGAGTGGGTCAAATCGCCAATGTTGTCTTGAGCAGTTTTGGAGGCTTCTTGAAATCGCTTGTTTTTTTGCCTGAAAGGGCAATCTTTAATCCTGTGACCTTGTTGGCCACAACGAAAGCACGCGTTGGGAAGGTTTTTGTAGCTGATGTCCTGCTCCCATACATCTCCTTCGCCCATGTCCACTTTGATCATTGATGGAAGCGGCGAACTGAGGTCGGCCTCGACACAGATTTGGGGGTGCCACCTAGCATTGAACGAGTGTCTTGCACCTTCATAGATGAGACCACCAATGTCTTCGCGTGAAGCCAGCGGCTTGCCGATAGGAGAGACAATGTCCCACACGAAGTTGTACAAGAAGTAAGGAAGGTTAGGGAGCTCAACCCAAAGAGGGTACCGAAGCGATTTCGATTTGTCGGGAGTAAAGTCCGGGGACCATCTGAATAGGCACAGGGTCGCCCGACCGAACTGCCAGGTGCCAACGCTTAGGGCTTGGAACGCCATCTCTTCATTTTCAAAGACTAGCAGCATGTGGCTCGCTGGTAAGAACTGACATTTGCTAACAATTAGTCCTCGAGGGAACCACTCTTTTCGAAGCCATTGTCGCACAGTTTCGAGCGGGGGCCTAGGGCCAAACACTTGGCCGACGAGGCAAACTTTCTTGAGCTCCTCCTGAGCTGACAGAACTGCGGGTCTACTGAGGGATACAATGGGGGATTCAACACTTTCGGATGCCCCAGGGGCGGCACACGACCCCCCCTCCAGCAGAGCGGCCAGGATATCGGTCTCCCCAGGGGGAGGGGCCCGATTACTTTTCACGAGAGAGGATGAAGCCACATCCATGGCCAAAAGGAACTTGCACCACTTTTACTTTTCAATACCCAAAGGCAAAACCCTCCAACATTGAGAAAAACTGTCTCCAGATAACCTTAAAGGTTCTCCCTACCCCTCCTTAAATAGTCTCTTTCTTTTTTTTTTCCTAAGAAAAGCGAACAACGGTGCAAATTTAAAGTTTCTCTAGGTTGCAAGCTCAAAAGAACGCGCCATCGGGGAGCTTTGTCAATCGTGAGGGAAAGTCCCGTCAGTCGCCAGACGCTTGTCCATCGTGTCCATGGGCGGCACACCGAGGGGACCTGGAATGATATGACTATACGGACAACCAGAAAGAATTCTGCCCTGGCGCATGCGGATAATAAACGGGCCAGCAAACTCGGTTCCGTGTCAGATGGGTCTCCCGTGATTCGCGGATGGCAGACGCGGATGGTATTGGTGCCCCGCGACGGATGGTAATGTAGCCCGCGATGAATGGTATTGCTCGCGATTGATGGTATTGCAGCCCACGATTGACGGTATTGAATCCCCCGCGATTGACGGTAATACAGGCCAGCGAACTCGGTTCCGTGTCAGACGGGTCTCCCGTGATTCGCGGATGGCAGACGCGGATGGTATTGGCGCCCCGCGACGGATGGTAATGTAGCCCGCGATGGATGGTATTGCCCGCGATTGATGGTATTGCAGCCCACGATTGACGGTATTGAATCCCCCGCGATTGACGGTAATAGAGTCCACGATTGACGGTTTGGAGCCTCGCGATTGACGGTCCACGAAGATGATGGAATCAGAGAGCGCGACGGACACAGCTTGATGCGTGATGGACACAGCCTCTCAGTGAGCGCGACGGACCCTTAGACATGATCTTGAGGAGCTGCTGCTGTGATTTTTGGCTGTGACCATGCCACTTACAATGAATGCGTCACACAACTTCTGTTTGGTATACTTTATCTATTCTCTTACTTTCTATCATAGATATACATCTCTCCCTTTAAACCATAATGCATCATATCATGGTTTGGATTTCTCATTTTGAGATTCCACTGTGCTTTCGATAGTATGTTTTTCCACGTCCTCGTCATATGGAAACCATTTCCTTCTGTGCCCTTATCTCTCTCTCTCTCTCTCTCTCTCTCCCCTCCCTCCACATATTACTGCATGTTCATGTGTGTGCATGTTTTTGGTATGGTTTTCGTGCGAACGCAGAGAAGAATGTTGAATCTAAAGCTTACTTGGAATCTTGGGCTTGGTTTTATTTTACGGATGCCCTTATGCATGAACAATAGCTTGATCATTAGCTTTTGTGCATCTCCAGCTTCTCATATCAGCTATGTAAAGAATCTCCGACCAGGGATGCCACTATTTTTGTTTAATTACATTGATAAAAAGTTGCATGGTATTTTTGAGGTAGATAGCTATGGAGAGATGAACATCAATCCATATGCCTAGACTGATGGGAAGCAGAAGACACAGTTTCCAGCTCAGGTTCTTTGCTTAGATTTAATAATCTGTGATATTACATTAGGTCACTGTCTGAGGCGTAATGAGGTTTTGTTTACATGTAGGCACGTGTACGGTTGAGATGTCAGTGTGCACCATTGACAGAAAGCATATACAAGGGAGCAGTAGCAGCGAATTATGTGAATTCTTCACAGGAGAAAATCATATTTGAGTTAAATCATGTGCAAACAGATAAGCTTATATCTCTTTTCATGAGAAACTCGTTGAGTGTCAGTAGACAGGTTGTGGGTTTATAACGTGGGTCCATGTCAGGGGACAAAGGAGAAGATGTTGATGGTTGCATACAAAGGCCTTCATTCTCCTTCCTCTGGGGCTAGCCGTCCTCCTTCATCAATGCTCTGGTTCTTGAACCTTACGACGGAGGAGCTTGCTGCTGTGATTTTTGGCTGTGACCATGCAACTTACAATGAACGCGTCACACAGCTTCTGTTTGGTAAACTTTATCTATCCTCTTCTTTCTATCACAGATATACGTCTCTCCCTTTAAACCATAATGCATCATATCATGGTTTGGATTTCTCATTTTGAGATTCCACTGTGCTTTCGATAGTATGTTTTTCCACGTCCTGGTCATGTGGACACCATTTCCTTCTGTGCCCTTATTTCTCTCTCTCTCTCTCTCCCTCCACATATTACTGCATGTTCATGTGTGTGCATGTTTTTGGTATGGCTTTCGTGCGAATGCAGAGAAGAATGCTGAATCTAAAGCTTACTTGGAATCTTGGGCTTGGTTTTATTTTATGGACATCCTTATGCATGAACGATAGCTTGATCATTAGCTGTTGTGCATGTCCACACCTTCGAGCTTCTCATATCAACTATGTAAAGAATGTCCGACCAGGTGGTGTCACTCTAGCACAATGGTGAGTACCAACGTGAGGAGATACACCTCATAAATGTCAATCCGTGGAGACGTGAGGACCGGTATGAAGACCGCGAGCAAGTGATGGCACAAGTGCGTGAGTGAAAGCACACAAGCATGCACACACATACACACACACGCGCACAAGGTAAGAGCAAAGAGTGGAACAATGGAAAGCTTCGATTACCAAAGAGCTCTCTTACAAAACTGAAATCTACAACAAGCTCACCTCAAAAATGAGCTCTCCAGTCCTTTTTATAGTTTTTGAGTGGTTTTGGCCCTGTCCAGACCTAGTGTCCGGCCTAGTTAAAAAATAGGTTCCAGGGCTTATTTGGGGGCTCAAACGGAGTCTAAAAATCATGAAAATTGGTAGGATGGTAGATCTAATACTCCTCAAGCTCGAGGACTCCTCGGCTTGGACAAAATGGAGTTACAAAAATGGAAAATGGTATTTACAATTGTTTTTAGTGATAAAAATCACTATTTTTGTAGGGATTTCTTCTGAAAATTTGACATGTGCTTCTTGGAGCTCCCTACTTGCTCCTTCTTCCTGTGTGTCCACTTCCTTGATGCGCTTCCATGCTTTGTCCTTGACCTTAAGCTTCAACACTCCCCCCCCTCTTGAGTCTGTCGTCCCTGACAGACCCTTGTTGTATTGGTCGTTCCATGTAGTACGTTGAGAGGTAGCGTCCTTTGCGTCCAACAGGGGCGATCCTTCTTCCCAATGTATCCTGGTTGTTTGTCTGGTTCTTCACTTTGCCACTGTTATCTCTTGCAGTTTGTAGTCCCTTTGTACGTACTTCTGCCTTGTATTCCATCTGGGTGGTGCATTTGTGAGTTTTCCAAAACTGCTAGCTGCTCAAAGGATGTGGTCAATGTTGATTGGGAGCAACTCTCGGTGGTGGATGGCGTCCTTGCTCTTGTTGTTGTCATCTTGATGTCGTCTTTTCATAGTTTTCATGCCAAGTATTTGTAACCCATAATGAATGGTGGGTAAGTGCATTAGTGCATGGGTTGAACCAAATATGTGCCTTGTGCATGGCCTTGTAATGTGGCCCTACATATGCGTACTTGGAAAATGCATGGCAAGAAGTATGGTGCAAGAGATTGGGTCTTGAGCTAAGTGCTCAAGGGTATGCTGACGAAGAGGTTTCCTAATCTATCATGGTTATAGTGTTGTTGAAACATACACGTCTTACCATGGTGAAGGGTCTGTTGGTCTTCATCTCTTCGTGTTGTGGTTCCCTCATGATGTTTGATCGTCGGCTTGTCCTTTTTGTTGAGGGATGTCCTTGCTGGAAGTTCGCTGATGAGCACTTTCCAGCACATAGTCTCTTTTTTTTTTTTTTTTTTTTTTTTTTTTTTTTTTGGAACAATGGCATCAAACAAGAAGAAAGAGGTTAGTATCAATAACATATTTTTCATGTGAAAATTGTGTCTCATGTGCCTGGGATTTCTCAATTGTGTCTATGCACGGCCATGTAAGGTGGCCCTATATTGATGCATACTTTGGAAATGCATGACCTGAATGGTGCAAACGACTTGGTTATGCCAAAGGCACATGGTTGCTGCTGGTCGGGGCTTTTGATGTTACTTGTATACTTGATGAATTCTTTGTTTGGAGGTGTCGATTGGATCTCGAAATGATGTAATCCTCCTAATGGGAACCCATTTCCAAATAGTATTTGGCCCTGTAGAGATCGCCTCAGGCCAGTTCTTCTTTGGATGCTTTCCAAGCTTTGGTATCCAGTGTGGTTGACCCCTTGGTTTTGTGGATGTTGCTTGTGCTTTTGGCTGCCAAACCCATATCCTGGGTGAGTGCCTGCTTATTTTTGTAGAAGGGTTAAGTTTATCTTCTTTGGGTCTTTGTGCTCTGTTCTTATCCTTTGTTTTCCTTGGCTTCTTTGTTGAGACCTTTTGCATGGTGGGGAGCATAGGCCGTTGCGTATGTAAGAGCTTCTTGGGTACCCACATCTGTAATCGCCCGTGTTGAGCTGTAGCTAATTTTTTAGGCACCCAAATTTGTACCTTATTGTGGTCGGCCTTCATCGATTGTTTCGGTACCCAAAGTAGTTGGATTTCTCGTGTTTGAGCCTGTCGTGGGTGCTTGGTCCTTCTGTTGTCATGGTCGATCTGGTTGGGTGGGAGTCTTTGAGGCAACGTCGATGGTTGCACTCCTTTCTTTACCCAGATCTGTGTCATGCCCAACACTTCTTTCTTCTTGAGGGCTCTTTGTCTATTTGATAGACTGGCTGTCTTGCACTGTTTTGCTTGCTTCTGAGGTTGAGCTCCTGTGGATGCTTTGCTCTTTAAAAAACAAGAAGAAGGTTCATCTTGAATTTGCGACTGTCCTTCCGTGCTTGCGTCCGTCTGGATCATAGAGCTTTTGACATCTACAACATCTTGTTTAAGAAGATTAGCCTTAGAGGAACAAAGAGAGTGTGTGGTGTCAGTTTCAGTGGGCATGTGATTCTCCAATTCTAATGTAATGCATTGATTATATACCCACACTTGAAGAAGTTGACTTCTTAGGTTCAAGTTGACAGCATGGTCGTAAATCCAATCTTGACCCAAGACAAGTGGTTCTGTGAGGTCCTCATCATGACACACTAGCATTTTGACTTTTATTGGAACATCTTGAAGGTAGATGGGAAGTTCCACCTCGCCCAAACAGGGTGTTTCCACGCCTCCTAATCCTATGAGATAGGCTTCTATGGGCTTGATGTCCAAATGCAGGTCTTGGCAGTATGAAAGTCTAACTGCACTAGTTGCTGCTCCTGAGTCAACCAATGCTCTCACAGTCCTTACACTCTTTCCTTGTCCTACCTCTATAGTCACAAAGGGCCGTCGATCAATTATTCGAGAAGTAGTTATGCCCGATTTTTGGCACATGTCCATGTGATATTTTGGAGCTTTTGTGTTGACATCTAGGCCTAGCCGCCGTAGCTTATTTCTTCTGATGCGCTCTCTTGCCTCTGCTTGTGCTTCTTCTCTAACCCTTAACTCCTCTTCTTTTCGCTTCTTAGCAGTGTTGAGTCTTGTGAGCATTTCCTCTGTAAGAGGTTCCTGATATAACTTAACTCGGCATCCACTAATATAGTTTGGTAGGATATCACCTTCTAAAGTGGCCAATTGCACTGCACCGCTAGTGGAGAGTCTATTAATGATCATGGGTCCATATCCTCGTTTCTCCAATTTGCGGGCATGTTGCTTTAGCGTGTAAACCAGCACTAGATCACCTTCCTTCAATCCTTTGTCCTTTACATGGGCATCAAAGTATGCCTTTTGCCTTTTCTTTGCAGCATAAATGCCTGCTGCTGCGCGTAGCCTCGTCTCACCTAAGCGTTCTAGATCAAAGATCCTGGAAGACAACTCATGTCCATTCCACTCATGCTCTTGTGCTACCTTCAAGGCTGGGATTAGGAAGTCCAATGGTAGCACGGCATTCTGTCCAAAGACCATCTGAAATGGGGTAGCATTGAGTACCGTTTTGTAGGCAACTCGGTATGCCCAAACAGCATGATGAAGTTGTTTGTCCCAATCAGAGCGTTTATTATTTACAAGTTTCGTCAATACGTTACATAGGATCTTATTCGTGCTCTCGGCCTGTCCGTTGGCTTGTGGGTGATAAGGGGCAGACTTCTTGTGTATCACCATGAATTCTTGAAGGAGATGTTCAATGACCTCATTCAAGAAGTGCGTACCTCTATCACTAACCAACTCTATTGGTAACCCATATCTAGTGAACACATTTTCGAATAAGAACTTAGCCGTTGTTTGAGCATCATTCTTTGTTGTGGCTTTTACTTCCACCCACTTTGTAAGGTAATCTGTGGCTACAATAATGTATTCTGCATGGGAGTTTCTAGCTGGGGGGTTGATGGGACCTACAAAGTCTATACCCCACTTTGAAAATGCACGTCCTCCCATCATTGGCCTTAAAGGCATTTCATCTTTTCTTATCGGATATTGGGCACATTGGCATGTGTCACATTTCTTCACATAAGTATGTGCATCCATATGAAGAGTGGGCCACCAAAGTCCTGAGAATAAAATGGTCTTAATTACTCTGTCAGGCCCAAAGTGTCCACCTGCAGCACCGCTGTGTGCAGTTTCTAAGACTTTCAAATAGTCTGATTCATGAACGCACAGTCTTAGGTAACCATCCTTGCCTCTTCGATATAGGTTGTCTCCTACTAAGGCATAGTCTTGAGCCTCTTGCTCCATACTCCGTTTTCTTGCAAGACTAGCCTGATTGGGTAATGTTCCCGATCTCATGAACGCAACCAATGGAGCACTCCAATCTGGGATTAATGACACATGATAAAGAGTGGCATACTCCACTGGGGGTCTCTTCTGGCACACTGGACAATTCTGGATCCACTCCTGTATTTCTTTGTCCATGCTAGGCCAATACACTCCTAAACGTTTTAGATTCTGCAATGTTCGTTGTTTAGAGTAGTGATTTCCTAGCAGTCCCTCATGGGCTTGTTGCATCCAACTAGTATGTTCGTCGTCCTCCACACAACTAGCTAATACGCCCTCAGTATCTTGTTTATACATACTTCCGGCCAATATTTGATACTTTTGTGATTTCACAATTTCTTCTTTGCTTGTTTTCACATTTTTATTTGCAGGTCCGAAGGTTAGGACTGGCACCAACTTATTTGCCCATTTAGGAACAACTTCCAAATTGAACAGATAAGCATCGGGCAATTCATCAGACACTCCTAGCGGTGGCTCTCCTGAAGTGATGCGAGAAAGATGGTCTGCCCTAAGATGGGTTCTACCTTTCCTAACAACAACTTCAAAGTCGTATTCCATTAGTAAGAGGAACCATCTTACTAAGCGGCCTGTATTGCAAGGTTTATTGACCAAATATAGTAAAGCTTGATGATCAGTGAAAAACTTGAACTTATTGGCCAATAGATAGTGTCTAAACTTCTTCACGGCATATACCATACCTAAGCCTTCTCTCTCCGTTGTGGTATAATTTCGTTCAGCTGCATTTAATTGCCTACTAGCATATGCTATCGGAAAATCTAGGTTTCCTTCACCTGTGGGTTGTGCTAGCACACATCCTATTGCATGATTGGAGGCATCTACATGGACATGAAAGGGTTTGCTCCAATCCGGAGTGGTCAATATTGGTGCTGTGCACAAACGTCTTTTCAGCTCGTTGAAGGAATTCTCGCATTCCTCGTTCCACTCAAAATTTGTTAGCAACCCGTAAAGAGGTTTAGCTATGATGGCATACATGTGGATAAACCTACGGTAATATCCACAATGGCCCATAAAGGCCTGTACCTCTTTAACATTTCTTGGTCTTGGCAACTCTGCTATCGCTCTTACCTTGTCTTCATCTGTTGAAATTCCATTCTTAGAAACAATGTGACCTAAGATTTTACCTTGTCGTACCATGAACACACACTTCTCTGGGTTCAGACAAACTCGATAATCTCTACACTTGTTGAAGATTTGTCTGAGCTCAGGGATGTGGTAACTTCTCTGTTGGGAATGTGCACATAAATCATCCACATATACTTCTAAGCTCTTTCGTAGGAACTCTTTGAAGACATGACACATGAGCCTTTGGAATGTTGCAGGTGCATTGGTGAGCCCAAATGGCATCACGCGAAATGCAAAGATTCCCCATTCTGTGGCAAAGGCCGTTTTGTGTTGATCTTCGGGGGCAATGGCTACTTGGTTGTAACCTGAAAATCCATCAAGGAAGCTATAAACTTCCTTGCCTGCAACACGCTCCAATAGATGTTCGGTGATTGGAAGTGGATAACTATCTCTGATCGTAGCGGCATTAACTTTTTTAAGGTTAATGCACACTCGCAATTTCCCATTCTTCTTGGGCACCACCACAATGGGGGACACCCATTCAGTGTGCTCAATCTCATAAATGAATCCAGCTTCAATCAACCTGTCAATTTCCTCCTTTATTTTGGCTGCATAATTGTCATTATATGTGTAGGGCTTTTGTTTGGTGGGCTTGGCATCAGCGGTCATCGGAATAGTATGAGAGCAAATCTTTGGATCTACCCCTTTCAAGTCTCTATAGTGCCATGCGAACACATCCCTATATTCCCTTAATAGAGCTACAAGCTCTGCTTCTTCTTTTGCACTTAGGTCATCTCCTATGTACGTACATCGTTCTTCGTTCCCTTCAATGGTCACTACAATTTTTTTGGTCTTTTCTTTATTGTCATATGCTTCTCCTGTAATGGCCTCTCTCTTAGGCATCCGTACCAAAATTTTTCGGTCTTCCACTTCATATTTCTTGAAATTATCTGGTACTTCAAACAATGATTCTTCCTCTTCTCGTTTCACTGCTTTTCTTTTCTTTTTCTTTTGACCTCCTTCACTTCCTTCCTTTGAGTTTATCGTTTTAATACTCGTGAGGGGTTCTTCTTCTTTTTGGGTTAACACTCCTATGTCTTCTAAATAGTGTTCCTCTGAGTCAAAGTAAGTATCCATCACAATGGATTCTAGATCATCGTCATTCTCTTCTTCTTCTATGAACTCGTTAGGATCACACTCTTCCAACAGGGGCTGACACATGAACACTGAAATATCATAACCCTCCTCATCACAGTGAGGTGTCCATTGTTCTTCATTGACTGCTATGTCCATGGTAGCTAAGATTTCTGCCCAACCATGAGGCTCAAATTCCTCATCTGGAAATATCATCGGTGTGTAGGCTGGGTCTTTTATTGGTCTATCTCCTGGGGAAGTTCCTTCTTCTCTCGCTTTTAGGCGCTTTTCCTCTTCCTCTGCGACCTTGCACATCCACAAGTGAGTATCTTCATGCAGCCAGGATGGATCAGGTGAACTTCCAGAATGCACAGAGATTGAATCTTCTTTTGCCTTGTGGATAGGATTCCACTGTAGGGGTGGTACATCTCTGAAGGTGTAATCCTTCAGATTGACCTTGGTGGTGACCGTTAAGTGCTGTAAGTACAAGGAGTTGGTTCCCCAATCCTGTACTATTTGCAATTGTCGTAGGAAGGGTCTTCCTAGGATCATCTCGTAGACATTATTTTTTTCAAAGTCACATATAGCAAATGTATGTTCAAACTCTACACCACAAGTGGTTAGAGTTATCCCCTCAAGCAATCCTAGAGGTCTTTCAAAATGACCATCTGCCATTTGAAGCTTCATTCTAGTTGGTCTTAATGTGGGTTTGCCCCATCGCTTCCACAAGGAGGTGGTCGCGATAGCAACACCAGCACCCGAATCTACAATTGCCTTGGTTGTGTAACCTTGATAGGTGATCGGAAGATAAGTGTTACCTTCTTCACCTTCACTCATGTCTCCTATCTTGTCGAGAGGTATCTCTGGAACTTTTTGCTTAGAGCCTACTTTTGGCATATTGGATTCAAGTTCTGGAACCTGATCCTTCACATGATTCCAGAGTTCCGGTTTTGCCTTGAGCAGCTCCTCTACAGTGAGATGACATTGAACCTTAGTGTTCTTCACAACATCAGTGTTTCTTGGAATCACCGAGTCTTCATTTCTTACCAATATTGTGGGAGCTCTGATCTGGAGAGATTCAGATTCCCACGGGCCTGTGTAATGAGGCAACTCTTGTAAAGAATTAGATTCAAAATCTAATCTTTCATCTTCTTGTTGCTCAGCTTGGTCTCCATAGATAGACGGAATGTCTTGGGGAAATTGATCATGAAGATCATCAATCTCAGGAATAGGAGGGGAATTACCCTTCTCCTTGGCCCATTTCTCTTCCTGTATTTCCCGCAAGAACTCTTGAGAGTACTGTTGAATTGAAGGAGGCATTCCAGCATCCGTGGAATTAGGAACATAAGCTCCCATTGGTGGTGAGCTTCCTCTTTCAATAACTGGTTGAGCCTGTGGAGGTAAAGAAACTTGTGGTTTGTTTACCAACTGCTCTAATCTTTCTAGTAAGCCTTGGAAATGCAAATCCGGTTTGACAGAGTTTGTCTGATTGAACTTTTGACTAGTCTCAAGTATAGCTTGAGCTTGTTCTACCATTTTCATGCACATTTTCATCCGTTCAATCTCTAAGTCTGCTCTAGGGTAACTCTTGTCTAGGTTTGCAGCTGTTGGCCCTTCTTGAAGACGAGCCTGGTAGGCCTTGAACATCATGTCCAAGCCTTCTGGGGTTGGATCTGCAAGAACAGACCCTGGTTGTGGGTTATTTACAATGGGTGGTGGGGTGGAATGAGGCGAAGTGGATGGAGCTTCAGCATGCGAGGGGCTTTGAGATGCAATGTCTTCTATTTTTGTTTTGGTATCCCTTAGGCTTTCTTCTAGCTCGGATAACTTTTTGTTCCACTTGCGATTAGCCTTCTCTCTGGTATCCTTCCATGTTCTTGGTTTCCTCTTACTAGGTTCTCCTGCCTCACTTGACTCCGATTGCTCAAATGGTTTTGCTTGTTGTGCAGCCTGTGCTCTGGTAACTGCCTGTACAGGAGCCACATTATTGCTACTTGAACTTGAATCTGCCACTAAGCCTACCACGTTGATGGGTGTGACCTTGGGTGCACTAGAGGGATTCCTGGGACACTCTCTAGGAAGATGTTCCTTGCCGCACTCAGGACAAAAACCTTGTATTGTGATGTTTTGTCCTAGTCCCAGAGCAGGTTGGTGGGGACATTCACGAATGAAATGATCACCCTGACATCTAAAGCATGGTCCTCTAGGGGCTTGTGGTCTTACTTGTCTCAATTGGGGCCTAAGATTTGGATTCGTATACATGACATTGGAGTATTCTGGCTCCCAATTTTGTTCCATAGGTGGTGTCTCATATTGACACTGAGAAATCTCACTTTGCTCAGGTGACTCTATATAGTAAGCATGTGGACTATCTTCGTGGACGTAGTCTGAACCATGAGCGTGAAAATCATTTTTTGGTACCAATGGGGTTAGTGGCACCAATGCTCTATTATGGTTCTCCTCCGCCATCGTATATTTAACTGGGATCACATTGGCAGGAGCTGGCGGTTGGTTTCCTAGGACTGGTTGTGGCCTATATGGTGCCTGATATTGCTGCTGGTATTGAGGTTGATATTGTTGTGGCCTATAATATGGCTGTTGGTACTGATTCTGATACCTAACCTGCTGGTAAGGTTGCTGATAATTTTGTCTAACAGCCTGTCTGTTATAGGGACAATCCTGGGTCGTATGATTTGTGTATTTTCTCTCAATGGTGCAATACAGAGTATTAGGGTTTCCTTGGGGTTGAGTCATCATTGGGCAGACATTAGCCATGTGATCTCCTCCACATGTATAACATCGCTTCACTGAAGTAACCCTTGGCATTTGTCTATTTTGAACTCCTAGCTTTTTGGCCACTTGCTCAGCTATCTCATCTATCTCAGTGGAGGCTCTAGAGGTATGACTTGTAGAACTATCAGAATCCTTATAGAGTTTGGATAGTCCTAATTCCTCACCCAAGTTGTCTTCTATGTCAATGCACATCCGTATACACTCTTCTATGGATCTAGGATCTTTCAGGTATACATATGACCTTAATTTTGTGCTCAATAGGCCATCTAAAAACAGTGCCACCTGTTTGGCTGATGTGGGTAATTCTGGTACAGGGCATCTTTCCAAGTACTGTCTAAACCTTCTTCCTGCAAGTCACACTGTTTCTTGTGGTGTCTGCTTGAAGCTGTGGATCAATGATGATGTGTTATGCCTGATACCGCTTTTGGAAAATTCCACAATGAATTCTTCTAGCAGCTGACCTATCTCTCTATAGTTGCGACTGTTTAGAGGTTGAAACCAAGCTAAGGCAGTACCCTTAAGAGTCAACCCAAATGCCTCGAACTGGGTGAATAAGTCTTCAACCTGTTCAGCTCTTAGCACTTGTTTGAACTCTGCCACATGATCATAAGGATCTCCAAATCCATCAAAGTAGTTCTTCATTGTCTTAACCACTTGAGAGGGTCTAAGGGTTCTTGAGTGCTCTCGTGGTCTAGGCAATGGGAAATCATGATCGTCTCTTTGATGTCTATGAACTCTATGTCTCTCCCTTTCAAGTCTCTCCGTTCCATATCCTGATCTGTCTCTGCCTACAGTGTCTGCAAAGCTTACCTCCGGTCTCTCTCTAGTTCTTTCCCTCTGGGTTTCATGAGCCTTGGATGATCCGGCTCCCTGGAGGCCCTGGGAAACGTTAGATCTTGGTGGAGGGAAAATTGCTTCACCTTGCCAAGTGTAAGCATGTCTGTCATGATCTGATACTAAGAATAATTTCTGAGAGGTGTGATCTAGATAGACAGCCTTCCCTGGTGTCTCTGGGTCCTTGAATTCATAGATGGTGACTACTGGGCTGGGTTGATCCGGCCTAAATCTCCAAAAGGCTTCCTCCGTTTCTCTATTCACGAATAGTTCTATGCTTTTATTATCTTGAGGAATCCATTCTGGAGTGAGCACTCTGGTTAAGACTGACTTACCTCTAGGGGTCTTGGGTTCTCCTCCTAGGTCTCCTTGCTCTAGGTCTCCTATCTCATTCTCAGGAATGATATTTCCAAACTCATCTGTCCTATCTGGTAAGTTGGTAACCACATACATGGTTCCTTCCTTATCAATGTAAGCACCCTCT
Organism: Ceratopteris richardii; assembly: GCA_020310875.1. Classification (NCBI taxonomy): domain Eukaryota; kingdom Viridiplantae; phylum Streptophyta; class Polypodiopsida; order Polypodiales; family Pteridaceae; genus Ceratopteris; species Ceratopteris richardii. The sequence goes on along the minus strand of CM035417.1, from coordinate 104,167,747 downwards.
TCAAGCTTGACCACTGGATGTTCAAGTCCAAAGAGTTGGTCAGGATTCTTGAGTTGAACCACTGATCGTCTTAGACCATCCTCATAGATGCGAGCACCTAATTGGTTGGTCCTGATATACTCCAATTGGGTCTTATAGGGACCTTCTGGTGTCTGTAAATAGGCAATGCCTGAGCTACGTGTGGGTCTTTCCATGCTAAAAGACATGTCCGAGTCACTGGTTTCTGAACTTCGTGTGTAAGGATAACCACTAAGCTGTTGAGCCCAAGACTTGGCTGTATGGTTGACACTAGCCTCAGATGATCTAATGCTTTGTCTATCCTTGCCTAAGTGTCTGCCAGATCTCAGGTTCATAAGCCTTGGCTTCTAGTCCCAAAGTTCTCTTATATTGCTCAAAATCCTTTGGAACACCTTGGTTTTCTAGTTTCCCCGAGGGTCAACTTCAAAATACCCTATCTAATAATCCTGGTATTAATATTAACATAACCAGTCGATGTTTTTGTTGTACTCCTCACGAGCTTTCCAACAAACCCAAGATCACTCCGAACGGATTTCGTATGAGAAAGTTATGCCAGTTCAGGGTTTTGGGGGTTAAAACAGGGAAACAGGGTCTCTCAGAAGATGCTTCAAATCAGGCGATATATGACATTTATAGGACACGATACTTGTTACTTGAGGAACTCGATACACGATACTTGATCTTTGAACAGACGATATACGATATTTCAAGGAAAACGACACTTGATACCTCCCCTAAACAATACACGACCTCCAAGCCAAACGATACACGATCTCCCACAAAACGACCGCTGGACAAAACGATATCTGAGCAAACGATCGCTGGGCAAAACGATCTTTGACAAAACGATACTCGATACTTAGCTCAAAACGATACTCGATCGCTGACAAGTATCGCGATCTCTGAGACGCGATACACGATACTTGGACCAACACGATACACGATACCTGAATCCAGACGATACACGATACTTCCCCAAACGATCTTTGGACCAGACGATCTCTGATTCTGAAACGATACTCGATACTTGGCTCCAAACGATACACGATGTCTCACGAAACGATCGCTAAACCCAACGATATCTGAGGAACGATCGCTGACTAGACGATCTTTGACAAAACGATCGCTGGCTGAGTATCGCTGACAAAACGATCGCTGACTCCAAACGATACACGATACTTGTCAGGTATCGCGATCGTTGAATCAAACGATAGACGATCTTTGATAAACGATCGCTGGAGAACGATCGCTGGCAAACGATCTTTGACCGAAACGATCAACGATCTCTGGGAAATATCGCGATACTCAACCACAAGAGCAAAACGATACTTGTGAAGTATCGCGATACTCGACCGCGGGAGCAAAACGATACTTGACCCTTTGCCAAGATTTTTACAAGATTTTTTAAGTTTAATCACACACAGAGGTTTTACAAGGTCTCCTACCCTCTCCACGATCTCTGTATCGCACAAAACACACTTCTCAATCCCTAACAGTGCCAAACGATACTTCGCACAGATCGTTTCACTCTAGCAATTGATTTACTGAGAATTTTGATCAAAAAGGGGGGTTTGCTCACCTTGGTAACTCCTATAATCTCTTTGTCACTTCCCCTTGTACTGTTCAACCCCAGCTTGCCCTGCAACTCACTCACGATCGCTGGCGCAGGTCTCACGATACTCGATAGTCTCCCTCACGATACTTGGCGCAGGTTTTGCTAATTCAGTTATCTTAGTATTGATTCTTCAGCGCCTCTGTTCTGTACCCTCTCTAAGCTTCTTGCTCACAACCACAAGTAAAAACAAGGTGAATGTACTCTAAAAAATGGAGAAAAACTGAGAATATGAAGGTGGGTGGAAATGGTGATGATGGTGAAGATGAAGAAGAAGGAAAATTCAAAAACTGAACTGAAAATGATAATTTTTTTACCTTCCAACGTCGCTACTCTACGTCTTACCGTCACACGCTCGTCCTCCAAGCTCTCTCCCCGGCAACGGCGCCAAATTTGGTGTCACTCTAGCACAATGGTGAGTACCAACGTGAGGAGATACACCTCATAAATGTCAATCCGTGGAGACGTGAGGACCGGTATGAAGACCGCGAGCAAGTGATGGCACAAGTGCGTGAGTGAAAGCACACAAGCATGCACACACATACACACACACGCGCACAAGGTAAGAGCAAAGAGTGGAACAATGGAAAGCTTCGATTACCAAAGAGCTCTCTTACAAAACTGAAATCTACAACAAGCTCACCTCAAAAATGAGCTCTCCAGTCCTTTTTATAGTTTTTGAGTGGTTTTGGCCCTGTCCAGACCTAGTGTCCGGCCTAGTTAAAAAATAGGTTCCAGGGCTTATTTGGGGGCTCAAACGGAGTCTAAAAATCATGAAAATTGGTAGGATGGTAGATCTAATACTCCTCAAGCTCGAGGACTCCTCGGCTTGGACAAAATGGAGTTACAAAAATGGAAAATGGTATTTACAATGGTTTTTAGTGATAAAAATCACTATTTTTGTAGGGATTTCTTCTGAAAATTTGACATGTGCTTCTTGGAGCTCTCTACTTGCTCCTTCTTCCTGTGTGTCCACTTCCTTGATGCGCTTCCATGCTTTGTCCTTGACCTTAAGCTTCAACACCAGGGATGCCACTATTTTTGTTTAATTACATTGATAATGTTGCATGGTATTTTTGAGGCAAACAGCTATGGAGAGATGAACATCAATCCATATGCCTGGATTGATGGGAAGCAGAAGACACAGTTTCCAGCTCAGGTTCTTTGCTTAGATTTAATAATCTCTGATATTACATTAGGTCACTGTCAGAGACGTAATGAGGTTTTGTTTACATGTAGGCACGCATACGGGTAAGATGTCAGTGTGCACCATTGACAGAAAGCATATACAAGGGAGCATTAGCAGTGAATTATGTGAATTATTCATAGGAGAAAATCCTATTTGAGTTAAATCATGTGCAGATAGATAAGCTTATATCTCTTTTCATGAGAAACTCGTTGAGTGTCAGTAGACAGGTTGTGGATTTACAACGTGGGTCCATGTCAGGGGACAACGGAGAAGATGTTGACGGTTGCAGGCTCGAATGTTCACTAATATGTGGGCTTTTGGACAACATATTAAAATCAAAGCCATTGATTCTTTACATAAAACAGAGGATTCTAGTATTGTTGCTTCTTTCAAGAAAGTATCACGTGCTAGCTCAAAAGACACGAACCTTATAGATAACGAACTTGGTTATGTAGGAACTATTGTTAGTATCTACAAAATTTCATTTCGTACATTCAAACAGGTAGAAAAAAGTTTATATTTTTTATGATAGAGTTAGTTATTTTTTTAAGTACCTAATAATGGGGTTTTGTTGTTATATATTTTTTAAGCAATATGAAAATATGAACTTCTTCAAGAAGTTTTTTATATGTTCTGATTTTGTCTATTAAGTACATGTCTTTCAGGCCAACACTGAACCCTGTTTGGAAAAGCCATTCATGCAGAACATTTTGAAGGCATGTTAGGAACTGAAGAGCAGTTTCAGTCCCTTTTTGATAGCAAAGACTTGGGACAATTCCCGTATGGCAATCTATTAACCATTTATTGCCAACAGGACACTGCATAATCTCGCTGTCATGCATAACTACACTGTTTAAATATGTGTACTCTACACTAGGGGGAAAGGTCATATTTAAGACCTGTATCCCTGTCCACAAAGGAGCTTTTATACCCGATGCCTTAACTATTGTAGGCCTGGGAGAAGGAGAGTCACAATACATATTTAACATTTGAATTTCATGTTTTAGCAGCCAAAAATGATTTTCTAAAATCAAACGGCTTGAAAGGATGCCATCTTGAGATAAATTCAGTAAAGCTTGGCCTCCTTGGGTAGATATTAACTGATGACTTAAATCCAATAATTCAGAAATCTTAACATTCTCTCTCTCATGCTCTCTCTCTCTCTCATTCTCTTCTTGCTCTCGCGTGTTAATCTCGGCACAAATGTGCTGGGAGAAATCAAACTTTTTTTTTATGTGTGTGTATGTGTCTATGTGTGTGTATGTGTATGCATGTATGTATGCATATGTGTGCGTATGCATGTGTATATGTGTGTATGCATCATTATGCGTGTATGTGTCTATGTGTGTATGTATGTGTATGTGTTGCAATAAAAATGCATGATTTCTTCAAGTTTAAAATAGTATTTTATGAACTAAAGAAAAAAAGGGGCTAACAAACATTTTGATGATGGTACGTAACTCTATCATGGTCTTATAAACTGGTAACATTCCAAGTGTGAAACAGTGAAGATGTCTCTGAATTTGCATTGCTACCCTTGATGGATTAGTTTTCCTCTTTATTGTGTTCGAAGAAATGGCAAGAATGGATTTGTGATCTATGCCTTTCAAAGATGTGCTGGAGCATCTTAGAAGGGTCTCCTAGAAAATGAGAAGGGAAAACAAATCATGAGGATCGAACTTCCCAGAGTTTTCTTTGTTTTGTCTTACCTCAAAAACCAATTATGTTTTAACAACATTACATTGAAATCAAAACTATAAGAAGAGATCATAATTGTCAAAGATTACCTTTAGCAATTCAATGGGATTACTCTTTGTTGGTGCAGATTGGCGAAATGCATAACTATAAGCTGGTTCAATTAATGATGTCACGGCCAGTACATCAACAGGCTCTGAACCAAGGCCAGGACTCTACGGATCCTTTGATTTCCAGTCTGCCTCTTCGATGTTCTCCAAAACTTCATAATTGAATTGTATTACATGATTGTCTGTTCGTGTCTGAATAGAACCATCATATGCTAAATACACTTCCCTTAACCCATACATACATTTTCAAAAAATTTCTCCAGGCCTCTCAGCTCCGTACCCTTTTCCCGGTTTTTGGGAAGACACTAAATGATAAAGGAATTCTTTGGAGGTTAAACCATCTAAAAAGCAAGAATGAATTATTGTCAAACCATCATGAAAGTCAAAAAAGAACAACTCCTCTCCGTTTACAAACTGTAAACCTAAGCATGCACACTGTTGTATCAAGTTTGACAATGATCCTTTGCTTCCAGCCCTTATCATTGCCATCATGGAATTGGATGGACAGCTATGCCTCTCAACAACGGTTGGTATTTCCCCAAGAACACGTTGAAATTCACAAATTGCTGATCTTCTAGCACTGATTTCTTCAACTAAGCTAAGAAAATTTTCTTGGTAACCTTAGTCAAGGATATCACTATGACATGGATTGATAAAAGTTCTTGAAATGAGTTCCTCTTTTCCTGACAAGACTAATCGGATCTGCCTTTCCAAAGTGAGAACTCTCTGAGAAGACAATCTGCCATCATCTACAACAATATGAACTTCTTCAAGAAGTTTTTTATATGTTCTGATTTCATCTGTTAAGTACATGTCTTTCAAGCCAACACTGAACCCTGTTTGGAAAAGCCATTCATGCAGAACATTTTGAAGGCATGTTAGGAACTGAAGAGCAATTTCAGTCCCTTTTTGATAGCAAAGACTTGGGACAATTCCCGTATGGAAATCTGTTAACCATTTATTGCCAAGATGACACTGCATTATCTCACTGTCATGCACAACTACACTGCCTAAATATGTGTACTCTACACCAGGGGGAAAGGTCATATTTAAGACCTGTATCCCTATGTGAATGCATTTGTATGTGTGTGAATACATCATTATGTGTGTATGTGTGTATGCATCTGTATGTGTGTGTATATGTGTGTATGTGTGTGTGCATCTATGTGTATGTGTGTGTGTCTATGAGTGTGTATCTATTTATGTGTGTGTATGTGTGTATGTGTATGCATGTATCTATGCATATGTGTGTGTATGTGTGTGTATGCATTATGTATGCATATGTGCGTGTATGCATTATGTATGTGTATGTATGCATGTGCATTATGTATGCATATGCATTATGTATGTGTATGTATGCATGTGCATTATGTATGCATGTGCATTATGTATGCATATGTGTGTGTATGCATGTAAGTATGTATGTATGTATGCATATGCATATGCATTATGTATGCATGTATGTGTATGTGTGTGCATGTCTCTCTATGTGTGTGTGTATGCATATATGTGTGTGTATGTGTGTGTATGTGTGTGTGTATGTGTGTGTATGTGTGTATGTGTGTGTATGTGCATGTGTATGCATTATGTATGCGTATGTCTGCATGTGCATTATGTATGCATATGTGTGTGTATGCATATGTGTGTGTATGCATATATGTGTGTGTGCATGTATATGTGTGTGTGTATGCATGTATATGTGTGTGTATGCAACATTATGTGTGTATGTGTGTGTATTTGTGTGTGTATGTATGTGTGTGTCTATGTGTATGTGTGTGTGTGTCTATGTGTGTATATGTGTGTGTGTATGCATATGTATGTGTGTGTGTGTGCGCATACCTGGTCTTTCTCTTTGCATGCCTCTCTCTCTCTCGTTCCGTTGCTCTCGTCCAGATCTCGGCACAAATGTGCCGGGAGAATTCGAATTTTTTTTTAACATTCCAGAGTGTCGCTCATGTGATGCTCTGGAAAGGACGACGCATATGCATCGCTATCCAGTTTGCCCACGTTGCAAATAATGTCGCTAGGCAAAGACGCTACTTGCGATGCAGAGATTTAGCATCGCATAAGCGACGCAGGCATCGCTTATGCGACATATCCCCTTCAAAAAAGAAATTCAAAAACATCACCGTCGCTTATGCGACGCTAGCGTCGCATAAGCGACGGTACTCGTTTTTTTTTTCAATTGGCGGGGTGTCGCTATGCCCCCCTATTTCTTGTAGTGCATCTAGCTTCATAACAATCATTTCAAAGGGTAGGCTATAGGATTTCTACCAAAGGAGTGTATTTTACCTTATATTGAAGACTAGGAAGGACCCCAAGAGGAGCTGAAATCATGAAGCTGAAATCATGAAGTTGAAGCCTTACAAGGGTCAAGCCAGAAGAGTCTTCTTTTTACAAACTTTCTCTAATACAAGAAATACACGAAATGATGTGTAGACACATGATCATTTGCAAAGCTCACTAATATTAATTGGTGCATTCGACATGATTCAAAATTTCAAATAAAGACTAGATCCGAACAATAGCATATAGAAATCCCTCAGAATATGGCTTTGTGCGTAAAAATCAAGTGATTATAACCATCATACACATAAAAAAGTGGGGTGATTTCTCAACAATAATATCTATGAAGTTTTACTTGGAGTTTGCAATAGAATGGATGTGAAGAGATGGATAGTTATGTGCTTGAAGATGAAGAGGTGTTGCAAACTCCTTGATCTACACTAGCCAAATGAACTCCAAGAGTATATGGTGGGCCCTTTTAGCTTGCGAATGGATGTATTAGACACCCTATGTACCTTGGAAGATCACGCTCAAAAAGATAGATCAAAACAGATAAATTGTAGTTAGCTCAGAGGTGAAAAACTTGCTATTTTGGTTCATACACCTGTCCACTATTTTGCATAATTCTCTGAGCACAGAAGCAATTAGCTTAATTCCTCTTGGGGAAGTTTAGTTGAATCAAAGAGCTAAATTTCAAGAGTAATCACATAAAAAATAATGAACCACACATTGAGAATGATGTTTAGCAACTGATGATGTCATCCCGATTTTACAGTTTGAGACTAGTGAGCAGACAAATGCACATAACTCCAGATTTACGAATCCAATGATTATGAAAATTTGTATGCTTATACTAGACCGTAAGTTAAATCCAACAAGCTTTAAATAATTGAATTTGGATAAGAAACCACTGAGAAAGGGCTCTGACAAGATGAGTAAAAAAATTGGGTACCTGACAGAGAAGTGAAAATGAACAGATATTGTTGACTTCAACTGAACATAACTGAAGATTGCAATAACCAAATGAAATGAACATTGATGAGCATATATTAGACTTATAGAGCTAACTTTACCAAGTTAAATCACTGAAAATGATGCACCAAGCTCAGAGAAAACATCTCTGCAATCTGACTGAGAAAACTGAGAGATATGGCAGTGAGTAGTACACTTCACAAGAACATGGAAATATGAACTCAAATGACAATGAAAATGAAAGTATATTGCTTTTAAAATACAATGGACTTACTAATACATATGTGTGCCTTTGGAATCACACCTTGATATGGCATAAAGCTCAGCTCTTGGAGGTCTTCACATAGGTCTCTCTAACCACGACTAGAGCTGCCATCTATTTATAGTTGAGTTTGGGAGGCTAAGTTCCCTCAATCACTCTCCAATCAATTAGTGATTGATTTGATTCTCTACCTACCACAAATCACAAAATCGTGGCTCCTCTTTCCCTTTTTGATCAAGTGGACTCAACCACTTAAGATTCTCTCACTTTTACATTAAGTAAACTCTTCAAAAGTTACAAGAGGTAGTTCACAAGTGAACTTTACATAGTCTTCATTTTAAGGCCTCTTCTATGACTTTGTGGGACTCAAGCCAATACTTAGGCTTGTCATAGACTTGCTCCAATAGCTCCCCCTCAAGCCAAGTATGCTTGAGGTCTTCAATCTTCCAAGATTACCTGTAAACCAATCATAGCCTTGAATTTGCAAAGCTTTGTACCATCCAATGCTTTGGTTAGAATATCTTCACATTGTTGATGAGTGGACACATATGATATTTGAATCTCTTTGCTTAGAACCTTCTCTCTTACATAGTGATAATGAACTTCAATATGTTTAGTCCTTGCATGAAAAATAGGATTAGCAGCCAAATGAATAGAACTCATATTGTCACCATAAATAGTTGGAGTTCCAAACTCCAATCCAAGATCTTTGAATAATGTCTTCATCCACATAGCTTCTTGTGTAGCTATGGCAAGACCTCTATATTCAGCTTCAGTAGAAGAGAGAGCAACTATGGGTTGCTTCTTGGATGACCATGAAATAAGCTTTGAACCTTCAAAGGTAAGATAACTTGAAGTGCTCCTTCTATCTTCTTTGGAGCCAACCCAATCTGCATCAGAAAATAGCTTCAAACCTAAATCAGATACATAAGGATAATAAAGTCCTTCATTTATGGTTCCTTTGAGATACTTGAGAATCCTTTTGGCAGCATCCATATGTGGTTTCCTTGGTGTGTGCATAAATTGACTTACCACACTCACATTATAACATATATCTACTCTAGTCAATGTGGCATAGTTGAGACTACCCCCTAGACTTTGATATGATGTGATGTCCTCTATGAGTTCACCTTCATGTGAGCTCAATTTGTGATTGACCTCCATTGGAGTACCTGCAATCTTACAATCTTGCATCTTGAATTTTGCCAACATTTCCTTAATGTACTTTCTTTGAGTGAGAAACAAACCATGATCTTTGTAGACAACTTCCAAACCTAGGAAGTAGGTAAGTGAACCCAAATCACTTATCTTGAACTCTTCTCTCATCTGATCTTTGATCTTCTTCATACCATATGCATCATTTCCTGTCAATATAATATCATCTACATATACATATAGGTAGATGATCTCAGAATTAATCTTTTTAATAAAGAGTGAAGGATCTGCCTTGCTTGGTTGAAAGCCTTTGTCCTACAAGAATGAAACAAGCCTGAAATTCCAAGCTCTTGGAGCTTTCTTGAGACCATACAATGCTTTGTTAAGTTTACACACATAATCAGGATAAACTTGATTCTCAAAACCAGGTGGTTGTGCCATATATACCTCTTCTGTTATCCAACCTCTCAAGAATGCATTCTTTACATCTAGTTGAAGTATCTTCCAATTCTTGGAAGAGGCAATACTAAGCAAAACCCTAATAGTAGGCATCTTTGCCATAGGAGAGAAGGTCTCCTCATAATCGATTCCCTGAGTTTGTGCAAAGCCTTTTGCTACAAGCCTTGCCTTATACCTGTTAATGGAACCATCAGAATTCTTCTTTAGTTTATAGACCCATCTTGAGCCTATTACCTTCATGGATGAAGTCTTGGGCACCAAATCCCAAGTGTTGTTTTCCTCAAGTGCTTCAATCTCTTCCTTCATTGCATGCTTCCATTCTGTTTTTGCTTTGGCCTCTTCAAATGATGATGGCTCCTCTTGGTTTATGTCCTATGCTATGTAGATAGAATGTTTAGTTACTAATGAGGTGTCAAACCCATACCTTTTTGGTTTTTTCTTTTCCCTCATAGATCTTCTTAGGCCATGATGTGATGATTCTGCCTCATGTCCAAGTTCCTGCAATTTTGCTTCACCTTTAGACTTCCATGCTTTGATCTTTTCCATATGAGATTCTTCATCATCCTCCGAGGTGTCTTGTTCTTCAATCTTTGGTTTTTCTCTACCAAGCTTTGGAAAATCTTCTTCAAGATTATATGGTAAATTGACCTTTCTGCATGAATCTTCATACCATGAATTGTTTTCATCAAAAACTACATCTCTGCTTACCAAGAATCCTTTGTTGGTAGGGTTGTATAACCTTTAACCCTTTTGATTGTTGTCATATCCAATAAATACACACCTTTCTGCCTTTGGATCCATCTTGCCTCTAACCTGTGAAGGAACATGAGCAAAAGCAATACATCCAAAAATTTTACAATGATCTAAGCTTGGTCTTCTTCCATTTCAAGCCTCATATGGAGTCATCCCATCAAGGGATTTTGAAGGCAACCTGTTAATCAAGTCAGTGGCTGTAGATACAGCCTCAGCCCATAGATAATTAGGTAAATGCTTTTCATTTAACTTGGACCTTGCAGCTTCAACAATTGTCCTATTCCTCCTTTCTGCCACTCCATTTTGCTCAGGAGTGTACCTTGTAGTTACGTCTCTTTTGATTCCTCTTTCTTGAAGAAAAGAATCAAACTCATGGGAGAAGTATTCTCCCCCTCCATCTGACCTTAGCCTTTTATTTGATTCTCCACAAGAGCCAAATATCTTTTGAAACATGAAAAAACTTCATCTTTGTGTTTCATAAAGAATAGGATAGTCCATTTGCTGCAATCATCAATAAAGGAGACATAATACCTTGATCCAGATATTGAAGCTTCCTTGCTAGGTCCCCATACATCTGTATGAACCAACTCCAAGAGATCTCCATGTATATAACCTTTCTTCATGAATGGTAACCTGTGAGACTTTCCAAATTGACATGCACTACACTTATAAATCATATGTTGTTTTGACAAGTTAGGAATTCCAAGTACACTTTGGTCCCTGCAAATTTGCTTTAATGACCTTACACCAATATGTGCTAACCTTTTGTGCCATACTTCCAATTCTGTGAGTGTGTGACTACCATAATTAAAGAGAGCAATGTTTCTAGTGTCTTGTAATTCAAATGTGAACAATCTACCTGTCTTTTCACCTTTTGCAATTCTTCTGAATCCTTGACTTGGATCTTCAACAAATGCTCCTGCTTTTGTGAACCTGACTTGCAACCCTTTCTCTACTATCTGCCCAACACTTATCAAATTCTTTGTAATGGTAGGGACATAGAGTACCTTACTGAGTAAATTGATGTTTCCATCAGGTGCTTTGACATTGCCTATTTTCTCCACAGGATGTTTTGTGTCATCTCCTATTTGTACCTCATGCTTATTCCTTGGATCTTCTAAATCTGATAGGAGTGCCACATTTCCTGCCACATGATTTGAACAAACTGAATCTATGTAGAAAACATGCTCATCAGATTTACGTTGTGGCATAGCCATGTTCATGATCAATAATGAATCCTCTTTGTTTGAGTCTTATGTGTAGTTATTGTAGTCTCTCCTTCCTTTGTAGCCTCCTTGATAGTTTGAATGATTGTAGTTGTTGTAGTTGCCATGATAATTGTTGAACCTTCCTCTTGAGTGGCCATAACGTCCTCTATTGTATCCTCTGCCTCTTTGATTCCTGGAATTCCTAAAGCAATTTTCAGTTCTATGATTACTTAATCCACAAATAGAACATGAGTTGGAGTCTTGGGATCTCCCCCAGCCTTGTCTACCTCCTCTTCCTCTAGCTCTGCCATGTCTTCCTCTACTTGCATAGTTAGCTTGATATGTACCTGCTTCATCATCCACTTTCTTTGCCTTTCCTTTGTTATCTTTGGACTTGCTTTTATCAGTGTATAAAGCTGAAGATTGATTACCTTTAGAGCTTTCTATATTTTTGATAAGCTTTGCTCTTGAGTAAGTAGTTGTCCAATCAGTGTATTGAAATCAGGTACATGCATGTCCATGTACAAATCCATAGCTGTGGTGAATGCTTCCCACTTGTCATTTGCCTTGAAGCCATTGATGACCTGCCTTACAATTTGCTCTTCATCTATTACCTCTCCAATGCTTCCCAATCGATCTGCTATGTCCTTGAGCTTTGTGACAAAATCAGTCACATTTTGTTTGGGAGCCTTCTTGAGAGTTGTGAAATCCAGCCATAGTTGATGCTTCCTAGCTTTGGTACTTGAAGAGAAAAAGGCTTCAAGTGCATCCCACACTTCCTAAGATGTCTTACAACTTCTAATGTGAGGCAACAAAAAATCTGAGATAGAGTTGAGGAGATAAGACCTTGCAAGTGCATCCTTGGAGCACCATGTGCTCAATCTTTCTTGCTCTTTTTGTGTTGGTTGACTTTTGTTCTTGAAACTTGTCATAACTTCATCTCTAGCCACATAACCATATAAACTTCTACCTTGGAGATAAGCTTCCATTCTTAATGACCAAGCTGAGTAGTTACCTCTGTCCAATTTGTCAATTGATGAAGGAAATCCATCTACCATGTTGTCCAATCTTGCTCTGATACCACTGTGAAGAGATGGATAGGTATGTGCTTGAAGATGAAGAGGTGTTGCAAAATCCTTGATCTACACCAGCCAAATGAACTCTAGGAGTATATGGTGAGCCCTTTTAGCTTGCCAATGGATGTATTAGACACCCTATGTACCTTGGAAGATCACTCTCAAAAAGATAGATCAAAACAGATAAGTTGTAGTTAGCTCAGACGTGAAAACCTTGCTATTTTGGTTCATACACCTGTCCACTATTGTGCATAATTCTTTGAGCACAGCAGCAATTAGCTTAATTCCACTTGGGGAAGTTTAGTTAACTTGAAGAGCTAAATTTCAAGAGTAATCTCATAAAAAATAATGAACCACACATTGAGAATGATGTTTAGCAACTGATGACATCATCCGGATTTTCACGGGCTGCTACAGTTTGAGACCAGTGAGCCAAAACATGCACATAACTCCAAATTTAAGAATCCAATTATTATGAAAATTTGTATCCTTATACTAAACAGTAAGCTAAATCCAAGAAGCTTTAAATCATTGAATTTGGATAAGTAACCACTGAGAAATGGCTCTGACAAGATGAGTAAAAAAGTCGGGTACCTGACAGAGAAGTGAAAATGAATAGATACTGTTGACTTCAACTAAACATAACTGAAGATTGCAATAACCAAATGAAATGAAAATTGATGAGCAGGTTCAGCTCCTTCTCAAGTTTTTATTTTTTGCGTCGTGGCATGCGTGCACTTTTAACAGTGCAAATCGACTTCGGAGCATAGAACAATGAATTTCAGTAGTCAAGAAACATTTCTACCCTGGAGTTTTACCCCCATTTGGAAGCCATTCGTGTAGTCAAAATCACCCAGAGTGACTATTGTGAGCTGAAATTTCAGCATTCATTTCAGCTTTCGTCGAAGTGAAGATTTTGTCACATTCTTGTTCTTTTGTGAAATGGCGGGGAGCAATGACTTGTTTGGCATGCTTCAAGCTGAAGATAAGCTTGATGGGACCAACTATCCGATGTGGTCTTACATGATGAAGCATGTTCTTGTTGCTAAACAACTTTGGAACATAGTGGAAGATGTAGATCGAAGCCCATAGGTTCTTCTACTTCATATTCTACTGTCATAGATGGAGCTTCTTCTTCGAGTACAGTGGTTTCTCCTTCTCCACCTACACAGGAGCAGCTTAGATGGGATGGAAAAGATGCTCAAGCTCATGCATTGATTGCGCTTTCTGTGAAGCGTCATATAGTTTTGCACATTCGGTCATGTTCTACATCGAGACAAGCATGGGACACTCTTGCTTCTTTGTATGACATGCGTAATGAATCACGTGTTGCATACTTGAGGAAGCAACTTGAGGATGTATGTATGGCTGAAAATGAGTCGGTGGATGTGTATGTGACACTCATCAAGGACTTGAAGGAGTAATTGGCAAACATAGATGAGATTAGTCTGGATGCATCACTCATTTCTACATTGTTGAAAGGATTACCAGAATCTTTTCAAAGCTTTGCAACTACACTCCATTTGGTTGCAAAAGTAAATCCTAATATGTATGCATTTGATGAGGTTGTATCAAAAAGTCTAATGGAAACAATGTTGGAGTTTATTGACCTCCAAAATATAGCTCGAAGTAGGTGGAACCCCCTAGGCACAAGTTGACCTTCTCACAAACTTCATCACAGAAAACCAGTCATGCTTGCAGAGCTCATTGTTCCCTATTGGCTTAGAATTCTTTAAGACATTTCTAATAACATATACTAGAGACCAAGAGCTTTCCAATGAGCCAAAGAACACTCAATTTGGATAAATACACAAGGAGATATGACCTCTACAAGTTTGAGGTTTAATGAAGACCTTTAGCAGGGGGTGAACCCGAGAATACACACTACTTGCAGAGAGTACTGCTCTCAACTCACAAATCCAATGATTATGAAAATTTACAGTATAAACGTCGACAGTAAGAGCTTTCAAATGAGCTATCAAACATGTAATTTGGATATATAATGAGGGAGATACAAGCTCTGCAATATCTGCATACAAAACTACAGCAGCGTAGAGATACACTTATGACTCTCTTGGATTTCCCACAAGATCATGACTTCTCTCCTCTTTTTATAGCATGGGGAACTAATCTTAAACCTTCCTAATACATCTAAATTTGTGGTGGACACTTGGGTGGAGGTATTACATGACTCAAGTGCTCAAATAAGCAAAGTATTGATGGACTTTGAGAACTAGCCACATCAACCTTCCACTAGGACACCACTGCAGCTCCCTTGTGACTCACTAATTTGACTCATCATGTTCTAGAACTCACGTGGTATTTTTGCTATATTAATGAATAATATGAGCCTTCTTGAAGTATTTGAAGACTTCCCAAAGGTATTTACATGATTTGAAACTTGTACACTACATAAAACAAATGTTCGCAACAAACACAACGTTTATCCAAAGACCATCTAAATTGGGGTGGCTTGGAGCACCGTTTTATAGCCCAGTCTCTAGGCCCAAACAACATGATCTAGTTGTTTGTCCCAATTAGAATGCTTATTATTCACCAATTTAGTCAAAACAATACAAAGTATCTTGTTTGTGCTTTCAGCATGTCCACTAGCTTGCGGGTGATATGGAGGCGACTTCTTGTGAACCACCATGAATTCTTGTAACAAGTATTAAATGACCTCATTCAAGAAGTGGGTGCCAGGATCACTCACCAATTCTATTGGCAAACCATATCTTGTAAATACATTCTCAAATAGGAACTTGGTTATGGTTTCCACATCGTTCTTTCTTGTTGCCTTCACTTCCATCCATTTAGTTAGATAATCAGTGGCCACAATGATGTATTCAACATGTGAACTTTTAGTTGGGGGATTGATAGGACCAAAAAAAGTATATTCACCACTTAGAGAATGCACGTCCACCCACTATGGGTTTTAGTGGCATCTCATCTTTACATATAGGGTACTGCGTTTGCTGACAAATATCTGACCTCTTCACATAGGTATGTGCATCCATGTGAAGAGTTGGCTACCAAAGACCTGCAAAAAATATTGACGTGCTCACCATATCTGGTCCAAAGTGTCCTCTTGCTACACCTTGGTGAGCAATCTCAAAGATCTTGAGGTATTCACTCTCATGGACACACAATCTGAGATAGCTGTCTCTTCCTTGTTTGTATATATTATCACCTATGATTGTGTAATTTAGGGCTTCTTATTCTAAATTCTATCGTCTAGCCAATGCCATTTCTTAAGGGAATGTTTTTTTCCTCAAAAAAATTACCAATGGTTGTCTGGTACTAGAGACACTTGATATAGTGTAGCATGTTCCACAAGTGGTCTAATACAACAGCTTGGGCATTCATTTCATAACTTATGGACATCTACTTCAATAGTTTGCCAATGCACTCCTAGTCTTTGTAGTGTTTGTAGGGTTCAATGTTTGAAGTGATGTTGTTATAGTGCACCTACATGTGTTATTTGCAACCATTTTGCATGCTCATCTTTGTTTATCCAGCAAGCCACTATGCCTTGACTGGTGTGCCTATACACACAACCTACGAGTATGTGGTATTTTTGAGACCTCACTACTTCTTTATCTCTGCTTTTGATATAGGAGGTTTAGGTCCAAAGGTGAGAATAGGCACTATAGTTTTGGCCTGTTCAGGCACTTCTTCTAGATTGAATAGGTAGGAATCAGGTAGGTGATACCCATTCAGTGTGTTCAATTTCATAGATAGATCCAGCTTCTACCAATCGATCTATCTCCTCCTTGATCTTGGCTACATAATTGTCATTATATGTATATGGGTTTTGCTTGAAGTTTTTGGCTTCTGAGGTCATGGGAATTGTATGTGAGCATATGTCAAGGTCTACACATTCTAGCTCCTTATAAATCCATGCAAACACATCTCTATATTCTCTTAATAAATCAATCAACTCCTTTTCCTCTTCCTCACTTAGGTCATGTCCTATGTACATGCATCATTCTTCACCTTCTTCTATGGTCACAATAATTTTTTTAGTTATCTCTTTATTATCATAGGCCACTCCTATGAGTGCTTCTCATTTAGGCCTTCTAATCATGAATTTCCTATCCTCAATCTGAGGACCTCAAACAAAGATTCTTCCTTCGCCTTTACTCTTGGTGGTTACCTATGTGGTTAATCTCACATTGTTTGCAAGCTCTTCTTGTTCTTGAAGGTGAGTTCTACTATGTAGAGGTATTCCTCTTTTGATGCACAAAAAGGGTCCATAATTATTGATTCGAAATCCGAGTCACTTGCTTGTTCAATTTTGTTCGTACTAGGTAGCATTCTTAATAACTGAATAACACATGATTGGTTCTATAGTGAAGACTCAAATGTTATAGCCATCTTCATCATAGTATCCATTGGTCTTCATTGATACCTGTGTCCATTGTGGCTAGAATTTCTACCCATACATGAGGTTCAAAGTCTTCATTCAAAAATACTATCGGTGCATAGGCTAGGTCTCAAATTGATCTATAAGTTTCTTTTGCACCTACTTCTCTAGTGCTTTCTCTTTTCTCTTCTATTACTACAACTTTACACATACATAAGTAGTATCTTCATGCATCCAAGAGGATCTTGATCCTATGGAATGCACTGACCTTGTGTTATCTATGACTGAATGGATGGGATTCCACTGTATAGGGGGGCACATCTCTATGAGAGTAGTCCTTGAGATTGACTTTAGTTGTAACACCTAAGTGTTGTAGATACAAGGAATTGGTTCTCCAATCCTGTGTTGGTGCAGACCAATCACCAATTGAAGACTTGGAAGGTTAAAGAGTGAAGGAAGGATCAACCATTGAAGCTTGGAAGAAAGACATATTCAGAGGATAAGAGAAGTGTACACATATGTACATTAGTATAGTCATAGGTGACTCAGATCTTTGTTTGAATAATAAACTTGTACAAATTATCTATAAATACTTTGAGAAAAGTCGGGGCATGTATGAGAGCATATGTAGAAGCCAAGATTGAGGAAGTTAGGAGTCAAGAGATAGAGAAAAGTTAGTTTGAGTTAGCTCTCATCACTCAGTTGTAAATTTCTGAGTTAATGAAGAAAGTTTGCGCCCGATCTTTTCGTGTCTGCTCCTTCTGTGTTTGATCATTTGTGAAATCCTTTTGAGGATAACTAAGTTGTTAGTTAATGAGCCTGTGACCTGAATTTCAGAGTTTAATTGTAATCAGGCTAGGAGAATTGTTAGTAGGAACATTCATATGTGTTGAGTATCTACATTTCTCTGAAACAGGCGCAAATTTCGAGTTTAATCTTTTGACCAGTGCTCACTCCATAGTTTAAAGTTTTGTGCAAGCAAGCACTTAATCTTTAAGTTGGAAGGTGATCTACTCGTGGCTAAAAACATTTGGCAAAACGGGTTAGATATTGTGAGAACCAAAGTTAAGAAGTTAGGGGTGTCTAAATCGACTTTTCAGAAGTGCAGATTCAGACATAGGTAACTTGTGAAGACAATTTCTCAAGTTATATTAAAGCTTTTCAAGTGATTCAACTTGGAGGTGATGCGCAATCCCTAGGAGATGATTCGTACAAAGTTTCATAAAAAACTTTACACGTTTGATAAGTCAATGTGAAGAAATTCTGCAGCAGACTTTTATGTGTTTCACCTTCTTCACAGATTTTCTTAATTTTGATAATTTGGAGATTGAACCTATAATTTAGTGAAGGTTTTGACTTACTCTTGACATAGAGGTGTTCTAAACTCAAGAGTAGGTTGTTCTTTTGGAGATTAACACTCTCCATCAGTGGTATCAGAGCAGGAGACATCAAATCAAGGAAAGGAAGGTCCCGACTGCTGCAGATTCAAGAAGTTCAACATTTGAAGAACAAAGAAGTGAAAGCTTGGAGTCAAAAGCCTAAGGAGAAGACTACTCGACATCAAGAAAAGCAAAAGGAGCTTAATTCGAAGTAAAGGTACATACATTGTTTGTGAAGCTTGAAGATTTCTATATACAGGTGGATACAAGATGGGAGATGCTCTACAGATAGAGAAATTGGATAGGGAAAACTATCCTGCATGGTCAATGAGGATGGAAGCTCATCTTATGAGCAAAGATTTAATTGGATATATCACAGGAGAAGAAGAGAAGCCAGAGTTCAGAGATCCTAGTGTTCCAACTAGGGAAGAGTTAGCAGATTTGAAAAATTGGATGAAGAAAGATGCTCAAGCTAGGAGCATTATCTATATGGGAGTCAATGATTACTTGTTACCTCACATTAGAGGTCTTGAAAGTGCTACTGACATATGGAATGCTTTGGAGGAGCATTTTCAGAACACTACAAAGTCAAGGAAGGCATCCTTATGGGCAGAGTTTACTACCTTCAAGAAGAAGGCCTCTCAGTCCATCTCAGATTATGTGACAAGGATGAAAGATATTGCAGATGCTTTAGGAGCTGTTGATGAAGACATTGAGGAAGATAAATTGGTAAGGCAAATTCTTACAGGGTTGAGAGGTGATGACAAATGGAAGCCATTTATTTTGTCTACAGAACTATCACTTGATCATTTCACTCCTGATTTAAATCAATTGTTAGGTCATATGCTAACATTTGAGCAGGATGTTAAAGGAGATGGTGACAAGAGTACAGGTCATGCAATGTACTCAAAGGATAAGAAGAAGAATAGCAAAGGAAAACAACAAGCAGGTGAAGATGAAGGAACAACTACTCAAGCCAACTTCCTAAGAGGAAGAGGAGGTGGCAAAGGTAGAGGAAGAGGCAGGAACAATAAAGATGGAGGCAAAGCTTGCTGGATTTGTGGTAAGACAAATCATTTAGCTAATGATTGTTGGCACAATACTCAGAATAATAATGGATATAGTCAAAACTATAATGCAAGAGGAAGAGGTGGCAGAAATCAAAGAGGTAATTACAGAGGTAGAGGTGGAAGGAATTACTTTGGAAGAAATGCAGGTAGAGGATTCCAAAGTCAACAATACAACAACACCTACTACAATTATGCTTCAGATCAAAAGGAGGATTCAACATTGATAATGAATGCAACTTGTGAAAGGCAGAATGAAGATCAGAGAGTCTTCTATATTGACTCAGGGTGTAGCAATCACCTGAGTGGTAACATATCTTTGATGACTGATTTGGAAAGTAAAATTTTTAATCATGTTGTTCAAACAGGTGACAACACAAAGCACAATGTGAAGTCAATTGGATCAGTGAAGGCCAAGGATGGAAGCACCTTATTGAGTAAGGTCTTGTATGTTCCTACAATCCCTAAGAATTTGATAAGTGTAGGTCAAATTGTTGAAAAGGGATATGAAGTAAGGTTCACTAATGATGGAGTATATGTGGAAGATCCTAGCCAAGGGTATAAACAGGTTGTTTCAGGGAAAAAAGAAGGAAGACTATTTACATTGAAGATTCAAGGCAACATTGGTCATGCTATGTTCACATATGGAGGACATAAGATCTCTGAGTTAGATCTTTGGCACAAGAGGCTTGGACATTTTAATGAAAGAGGTATTAAAGATATGGTTAACAATGGTTCAGTGCTTGGATTGCCTAATGTTGCAGGTCAATATATGACATACAAATGTGAGGCATGTCAATTAGGTAAGGCTCATAAACATTCCTATTCCAAGCATGGTTTTATGCACTCAGAGAAGCTTGAGTTGGTACACACAGATGTGTGGGGACCATCAAAAGATTTCAGTATAAATGGATCAAGGTATTATGTGATTTATGTTGATGATGCTACTAGGTGGATCACTATCTATGTGATCAAAGATAAGTCAGAAGTGTTTAATACATTTAAACACTATCATGCATATGCAGAAAGAATTACAGGTCATAAGTTGAAGAGACTAAGGTCAGATGGAGGGGGAGAGTATTTCTCAAATGAGTTCAGTGATTACTTATGGAATGCAGGTATAAAAAGGGAAGTTACTTGCAGGTACTCTCCTCAACAAAATGGTGTTGCAGAAAGGAGAAATAGAACTCTTGTTGAGTTTGCAAGATCCATGATGAAGGAGAAAAATTGCCCTAATTATTTGTGGGCTGAGGCTGTAAATACAGCTACTTATTTGGTCAATAGGTTACCATGTAAAGCCTTGCAGGGTATGACACCATATGAGGCTTGGTGGGGTAAGAGACCTACCTTGGATCATTGCAGAGTATTTGGATGTGTGGCATATGCATATGTGCCATCACAATTAAGACACAAATTGGAACCCAAAGCTGAAAAGTATGTTTTCATTGGCTATGATGACAAGCAGATGGGCTATAGATTGTGGAGTCCATCAACAAAACAATTTATGGTTTCTAAAGATGTTACATTTGATGAACAAAGCACTTGGTATGCAGGTACAATCAAAATCAATACAGATGATGAAGAAGAAGTGAGTCAAAGAAAAGGTAAATCAAAAGTTCAGATATTTGATGAGCAAGAGAATAATGAAGTGCAGGTTGAAGTGGAAGAGACACCAAGATTTGATCCTGAATGTGAAGAGCCAGAAACCTCAAGGAGTGGAGAACTCAGAAGGTCAACAAGAAATAGGTGGCAACCTACAAGGTATAGTTATGATACTTCATTTCTAGCCACAAAAGATTATGCTTACATGGTGAATACAGATGAAGACCCTTCTACATATGAAGAGGCAAAAGGTAAGGAAAAATGGGAAAGTGCTATGCAGGAAGAATATGATGCACTATTGGAGAATCAAACTTGGGATTTGGTTCCTAAACCAAATAGTCAGAAAATTATTGGATGCAAGTGGGTCTACAAGACAAAAAGGTTTGCAGATGGAAGTGTATCTAGGTACAAAGCTAGACTTGTGGTCAAAGGTTTTGCTCAAACATATGGTATTGATTATGATGAGACCTATAGTCCTGTGGCAAAGATGACAACCATAAGGACACTTATTGCTATTGCTGCATGTAAAGGTTTGAAACTATGTCAACTTGATGTGAAGAATGCTTTTTTAAATGGTTATATTTCAGATGATGTGTTCATGGAGCAACCTCAAGGGTTCAGAGATAAAAGGTATCCAGATCATGTGTGCAAGCTCAAGAGAGCTTTGTATGGTTTGAAGCAGGCCCCAAGGGCATGGAACTATAGACTTGTGAAGTTCCTAAAAGAACTTGGATTTCAGGTGTCTAAAGCAGATAGTAGCTTGCTTGTCAAGGCAAGTGAAAATGGTTTCATATACATGTGCATATATGTTGATGATATAATTCTTACAGGTACAGATGAAGAAGGAATACAAAAGCTCAAGAGGCAAATGGAAAAGGAGTTCAAGATAAGTGACTTGGGAGACTTGTCATACTTCTTGGGCATGGAGATTACATATACTCAACATGGAGTATTTGTGACCCAAGAAAGGTATTTGAAGAACTTGTTAATCAAGTTTAAAATGGATGATTGCAGGGTAGCACCTACACCAATGGAGGTGAATCACAAATTGAGTAAGTATGGAGGTGAAGAATTCAAAGACATGAGACAATATCAGAGTTTGGTTGGTAGCCTTATCTATGCTACTCTAACTAGACCTGATTTATCATATGCAGTAGGAGTTTTGTCTCAATTTATGCATTGCCCAAGGAAAGAACATTGGATTGCAGGACAAAGGGTGTTGAGGTACATTAAGGGTACACTCAATGAAGGTTTGTATTATGGGTTTACCTCAGATACAAATATCAAAATTTATAGTGATGCAGATTGGGCAGGTAATCCAGATGATAGAAGATCTACATTTGGGTACATGTGTTATGTGGGAGATAAACTTATCTCATGGTGTTCTAAGAAGCAACATACAGTTGCTTTATCTTCTACAGAAGCAGAGTATAAAGGCATAGTTGAAGCTGCAAAAGAAGTAATTTGGGTTAAGACCTTGATGAAGAGTCTTGACATTGTGCATGGAGTACCAATCATATATGGAGATAACATGAGTTCATTGTATCTAGCTGCTAATCCTGTTTTTCATGCCAGGACTAAACACATTGAGATTCAGTATCACTTTCTAAGAGAGAAAGTGATGGATAAGGAGATTGAAGTCATACATACTTCAACAAAGGATCAGATAGCTGATATGCTTACAAAGAGCTTGGATGGACCAAAGCTACAGAAGTTTAAGGACATGGCAGGAATAAAGAAGAAAGGAGAAACCTCAATTGATGATTGAGGGGGAGCTGTTGGTGCAGACCAATCACCAATTGAAGACTTGGAAGGTTAAAGAGTGAAGGAAGGATCAACCATTGAAGCTTGGAAGAAAGACATATTCAGAGGATAAGAGAAGTGTACACATATGTACATTAGTATAGTCATAGGTGACTCAGATCTTTGTTTGAATAATAAACTTGTACAAATTATCTATAAATACTTTGAGAAAAGTCGGGGCATGTATGAGAGCATATGTAGAAGCCAAGATTGAGGAAGTTAGGAGTCAAGAGATAGAGAAAAGTTAGTTTGAGTTAGCTCTCATCACTCAGTTGTAAATTTCTGAGTTAATGAAGAAAGTTTGCGCCCGATCTTTTCGTGTCTGCTCCTTCTGTGTTTGATCATTTGTGAAATCCTTTTGAGGATAACTAAGTTGTTAGTTAATGAGCCTGTGACCTGAATTTCAGAGTTTAATTGTAATCAGGCTAGGAGAATTGTTAGTAGGAACATTCATATGTGTTGAGTATCTACATTTCTCTGAAACAGGCGCAAATTTCGAGTTTAATCTTTTGACCAGTGCTCACTCCATAGTTTAAAGTTTTGTGCAAGCAAGCACTTAATCTTTAAGTTGGAAGGTGATCTACTCGTGGCTAAAAACATTTGGCAAAACGGGTTAGATATTGTGAGAACCAAAGTTAAGAAGTTAGGGGTGTCTAAATCGACTTTTCAGAAGTGCAGATTCAGACATAGGTAACTTGTGAAGACAATTTCTCAAGTTATATTAAAGCTTTTCAAGTGATTCAACTTGGAGGTGATGCGCAATCCCTAGGAGATGATTCGTACAAAGTTTCATAAAAAACTTTACACGTTTGATAAGTCAATGTGAAGAAATTCTGCAGCAGACTTTTATGTGTTTCACCTTCTTCACAGATTTTCTTAATTTTGATAATTTGGAGATTGAACCTATAATTTAGTGAAGGTTTTGACTTACTCTTGACATAGAGGTGTTCTAAACTCAAGAGTAGGTTGTTCTTTTGGAGATTAACACTCTCCATCATCCTGCACTACCTACAACTATCTCATGAATGGTCTACCCAAAATAATATCATGGCCTAGTTTGTGCTAAAGTCAAATTTGGCAAACATATGCTTCAAACTCTACACCACAAGTATTGAGAGTTATCCCTTCAAGTAGTCCTAAGGGTCTCTCTATGTGACCATTTGCCATCGATAATTTCATTCTCATTGGCTGGAGTGTTGGCTTGTTTGAACGCTTCCATAATGAAGTGATAGCAATTGCAACTCCTGCAGCTGAGTCCAAAATAGCCTTGATTGTGTAACCATGATGAGTGATAGGAAGATAGGTGTTTCCTTCTTCTCTTCTGATCATGCCTCCTATCTCATTCAAGGGTATTTCTAGCATTGTTCGATGTGATCCTAGCAGGGAATGCATTTTAGCTACTTCTGGCACTTGATTGGCTACATGTTTGCATAGTTCTGTTTTAACCTTGAGTAGCTCCTCTTAAGTGAGATTGCACTGCACTTTAGTGTTCTTTATCACCTCTGTCTTCCTACGTATGATTGATTCTTCATTTCTTACCATGACTATGAGTGCCCTCATATAGGTAGACTTTGCTTCCCATGGACTTATAAATTGAGGAAATTTTTGTAAGGAATTAGACTCGAAGTCTAGCCATTCACTTGACTGGGCATCCTCTTGTTCTCCATAAATAGAAGAAATATCTTATGGGAATTGATCATGTAGGTCATTCACAATCTCATATTGCTTATCTCTTTATTTAGACCTTCCAGTACCATTTTTGAGGATAAAAATGGAGTTAAGGGGAAGGAAATGTTATATGGAGTCAACCTATGGAGGAGGTGTGAATCACCTCTTACCTCCATTTAGATGGGCTCACACATGAGTGCCATGTGGCACCCATGTGTAGGGCCATAGGTCACTCATTAAATATGGAAAGAGAGAGAGGCTTTTTGGAATATGTGCGCGGCTGGGCGGCAGATCTAGTATCGAGCTCTATGTATGATAAGGCAAGGAAAGGCTACAGGAAAAATGAAGGGGCATCATTGAGAGACTACAACATTCATGGATTTAAACAAATGTGTAGGCCTCAAGATCCTAGGATGTTCTTTGGGCCTTGATCGGGGAAACTTGTTCATGCCTCTTTGAGGACTTGGGCCTCTATGCCTCTCATTATCTATTCTACCCATTTCTGCTTTGGTTCTCTCTCTTCCAAGCACAAAGCTTACCTTAGGTCTATCTCTACTCTTGTCCATTTGATTTCAATGAGCTTGGGATGTTCCACATTCTTGGTGGCCACAAGAAACATTTGAACTTGGTTGGGGAAAGTCAAATTCACCCTTCCAAGTGTAGGCATGCCAACCATGCTCCAATACCACAAGCACTCTCTTTGAGGTGTTGTCTAAGTAGATCACCTTTCCTAGTGTGTCAAAATATTTAAGTTAATACATGGTGACTATGCCAACTTTGTTAGGCTGGTCCAGTTTATATCCTCAAAATGCCTCATCTGTTTCTCTATTCAAGAATAACTCCATGCTCATATTATCTTGGGGGATCCATTCTAGGATGATCACTCTAGTTAAGACTGATTTGCCTCTATGGGTTCTAGGCTCTCTTCCTAAGGTTCCTTGTTCTAGGTCGAAGCTCCATTTTTGAAATCCAAATTCCAACTTCATCAATTCTATTGGGTAAGCTTGTGACCACATACATGGTTCCCTCTTTATCAATATATGAGCCTTCTTCAAACTTGACCATTGGGTGTTCAAGTCCTATTGGCTAGTCTAGATTCCTAAGCTGGATGAATAACTTTCTTAGAGATGTGAGCACCTAATCAGTTGGTCTTGATGTACTCTAAATGCTAGGCCCATGACCTAATTGTATGATTGACACTAGCTTGAGAAGATTTGATGCTTTGTCTATCCCATTGTAGATGTCTTCTTGATCTAAGGTTCATAACCCTTGGTTGTTATCCATATTTTCCCAAGTACAACCTCGTTGCAAAGTTCTTTAGTATAAGTCACTTGTTCTTTTTACTTCCCTCTTGTGTTGAAGGTCTTCTCCAATATAGCTTCGTTAGGATTACTTGAGTTTTATCACTCTTGATGTTTGGTTTCTCAATTTATATACCTTTACTTTAGATTTTATCATCAAACTACATTATTTATGCTTGTACTTGAGTAATTAGGGGTTCTTGTACTTGTATTGTGCCTAAAGTAGACCTAATTAATCAATAACATTAACCATACTTAACCTAAGCTAGGAATTGACTGAGGGGGTTGAGAATGCTCCAACCTCAATTTGTTTATCCCTTTGATTACACTTGAATGCTCAAGACATGTGTTCTCAAGCGTGCAACACACTCTTGCTCTGGATGCCCTTTTATTCTCTCAATGGACCTCTAAAAGTCCCATATTTAGATCAAGAGTTAAATTTAATTTAACTAACACACCACTTTAATTCATGTATTTCAAAGACCAAACTTTCCCTTAGTCTTTATGAAAGACTTCCTTAGAGATCCCTTAGCTTCCTCACCCCTCTAGAAGGTCAACTTCAAATTACTATATCTAAAACTCAACATAGGATTTGAAACGAGCTTTCCAACGAACTCAAGCACACTAAAAAATGATTTTGGATGAGAAATTTATGTCAGTTGGGTTTTGGGGGTTCAAACAGGCAATCAGACAAACAAGACTTCTCAAAGTATTTGCTAGGGACCTCACGATAATCTAATCACTTGAATTTCTGACTAAAATTAGCTAGAAATTAAAAAATGGAAAACCCTAAAATTTGGTCAAATTTGTCTGTACATCGCAATGGACAAGTCTATCAATTGCGATGGAAAGAACTGTCTGTCATGGCCTATCTATCCCGATGGATAGTGTCAATCACGATGGATACTTGTCTGCCATGATGGACACCTATCTGTTGTAGTGGACATATCTATTGCAATGTATTCATGTCTATCATGATGGACATTTCTATCGCGATGGAAAGATTTTTTCGGATTTTCAGATCGATTTGTGCCAATTTTGGCCCTACGCGTCATGATGGACTTTTTCTGAGTTTAAGTATCAATCATGATATTTTTGTCCATCGTGATGGACACCTGTTTATTGTGATAGACATGTCTGTCGTGATGGACAAGCAGTCCATTGTCATCTGTCTGTCACGATGAAGAGGCTAATCATCACGATGGATGCTACCTATCATGATGGATAGAAAAAATGCAAATCTCTTTGAAATTTTTATGGATGTGTAGTGTGCAAGGCCTCTACTCTATGATGGTGCACTTAGTTTTACCAAAAGACCATTTTTTTGTCTATCGCGATGGACAGAGATCAATGCTTTAGTACCTATGTAGAGGTTTTCTGTACCTAGTAGAGTTGTTGTAGCTTGTGTGGGTGCTCGTAACTGCAAGAATGCTCAAGAAACACGCAAAAATAATGCACACAAATTCTCTCTCTCTCTCTCTCTCTCTTTACACACACACACACACATATATATATATATGTGTGTGTGTGTGTGTGTCTCATGCTCACTAGTAAAATGAGAAAATGGAGATGGAATGTGGGGATATGGGCTCAAAACTTTCAGCCATGTTTGGCTGGAAATTCTCTACATTTTTAGCTCTATTTTGCTGGAATTTTTCAACCCTTTAAGCCTCAGTTGGCTGGTCTACATGGCCATAGTCAAACACACCATTTTGGAACAAGGCTGAGTGTATCGAACACATCTTGTGAGCTAATTATTGGTTGTTTGTTGCATTCAAGTAGTGGAACAACTAAATTTTTAGAAAATACCACATCTCGACTCACAATAATTGTATT
Organism: Ceratopteris richardii; assembly: GCA_020310875.1. Taxonomy (NCBI): domain Eukaryota; kingdom Viridiplantae; phylum Streptophyta; class Polypodiopsida; order Polypodiales; family Pteridaceae; genus Ceratopteris; species Ceratopteris richardii. Next base: position 104,139,930 of record CM035417.1, on the reverse strand, counting down.
TGTCAATGGATGGTACAAACGATATCCCTTACTTTCAGCACTATAACCAACAAATATATATTTCTTTGCCTTATCATCAGGGTTTATGATGTTGTTGTGATGGCACATGAGCATAGCATATGCCAAACAACCAAACACATGCATATGAATAACCATAGGCTTATGACCATTCCAGGCCTCATAAGGAGTGATGACTCTCAATGCTTTTGTAGGGCAGCGATTCAACACAGTTTGCACACATGACCACTTCCATCCAAAACTTATCAGGAAGATGCTTTCCTTTAACCATACAACGTGCCATTCCAAGAAGTGTTCTATTTTTACACTCGGCAACACCATTTTGCTGAGGTGTATATGGCACCGTACATTGGTGTGAAATACCTCTTTCATGAAGAAAAGCATTAGACTCATGTGACATGTATTCACCACCATGATCTGTGTGTAGAGTTAAAAGCTTTTGTGAAGAAAAATTTTCAGCCATAGCTAAAAATGCTTTGAAGCAAGAAAATACCTCATTCTTTGCTTTCATAGGATACACCCATGTATGGCGAGTAGCATCATCAATGAAGGTAACAAAATATACATGCTTCCCAAAAGATGGAGTCTTGACAGGACCACAGACATCACTATGAACAAGTTGCAATTTTCTTGTAGTCTGTGTATGACTATCTTTTGGAAAAGAAGCACGATGCAATTTTCCAAGAATGCAACCTTCACATGCATGATGCGAGATAGCATTAACTCGGCAAAAGCACTCATTTGTTTCGTTTTCGGTAATGAGAGAGTGTGAGGTAGCGTTAAGTCGGCAGAAACACTCTATGTGGATGTGAGGTAGCGTTGATTCGGCAGAAGCATTCACTGATTTTTCTTTTTCTTTTGTATGTATGATTTGACTAGTGGATGATGTGGGACTATGGGATAAACACCTTCATGTTGATTTGAGTCTTCATACATGATTATTTGATACTGATCATACTAATCCAAACCAGACAAGGTATGCTTGATCATTATGTGATAATTTATGTTATAGTACTTCTAGGGACGAAGAATATGCAGAATACAAGTGAAGATTGATAAAGTTATGATTGGATGATCCATCCCGCTTGAAAATTTCCATAGATTGTATATGCATTGTAGAAAGACCTATGAAAATGATGTAATTGATGAGCTATGTAATTATGCCATTTTTTGTACCTCATGCCAAAGCATATAGAAGGGCAAACTATGGGTTGTATGTAATGTATTTGCATATCTTGGATTCAGTTCCAGGAACTTTGCTTTGTAGTACACATTTCTCTTAGTTCTGGATTATTATGTGCATTATATTACCTTCCATACCATGGATTTGGGCCATGCGCTTTGGTTGGTGGATAATCTTTCATAGGGTAGTTGCACATAGTAACCCTAGCACATTGGTAAGCACGGTGTGGGATTCGAGTCCACCGTGCGTGCCAGTGTTAAAGTGGCATGTACACATGGGCATTTTTAGTTTTTAAAGGTTTAATTGAAGGGTTGACTAAGGGGGTGCAATGAATGGGTACAAGTCCCATACGAATGGGCACGTAAATTTGTATAAATACATAGCTTTTGTAATGAAACAAGAAGCGCACTTGGATTCGTGCAGCACATGATTTTTGTCGGTACTTCTTCCCTTTCTACCTCATCTTCTTCTTTTGTAAGCTGTACATTGTCTGTTGTAAGCATGCCTTTCTGTCTTTCCTATTGTGACGGGTGGACGTTCGTTCGTTAATAGAGTGCAAGAAGCAGAGAAAGCAGGTGGTCAATGCTCATAGTCAATGGATAGCACGAAGCAAGATGACTCAAACTATGAAGTAGATTTGGGTACGCAAGGGTGAGCAACCCCCCTGCTCCGATGTGAAGACCCCAATGACACAGCAACCCAGCAACTCAATTGAAGGTCGCAATAAAGGAGTATTCGAGGAGTCAACCATGGAGGATTACCTCTATTTGGATACCAAAACAATCCATGAAGGTTGAACCAAAGGCATGACAAATTTGGGTGGCTAAGGCTTGCTTTCATGCCCAAGTAGCCACACATAAGGCTCTAGGCTTGAATCAATACTCATAGACATGCACTTCACTTAATTCACAATAATAATCTATTATCACCACACAAACATATCAAGTCACACCTAGGACTACTTGGAAATGGATACCTAAAAAGTCCTAGATTCAGGTAGCATCACCTGAGAAATCTTCAAATACCATCAATGTCAAATTTTGCAACCCCACAAAGGAAGTTTGGAGAGTCGAACCGTGTAATGAACCCTCCGACCCAACCATGTAAACTACTGTGCACATGAATAAATGCATTTGAATATAGTGCACAACCAAAGTATGCATATACAAAAATTAATGACTTCCTAACTCTCATGCACGCACACACACATGCAACACACCTATTTGACTAACCTCTAACCTCAAAGAACACCATGTTAATATTGTAAAGGGAAAAGGGCATTATCATGTTTCTTATGCAATCCTTATATGATCTTATTCTTCGAGTAGATAAGTGATCATCAACCACTACTAGTAGTATCATGGCTAAAGTAGCAGGAACCACTTCTCAGGCAGGCATAAGTCAGCAAATTGTCAATATCGAAAGCTTACTCATCATGCCTGAGTCGAATGAACGATCGGAGGACTTATAGAGCATACAAATCATCCCCATACAAGATTGCTCAAGTGGCCACACCATACCAGTTGGAAAACCTCCCGTTGGTTTAGCGAGGTAGCAGGACCATTAGGGGAAGGCTTTTACCTTTGGGAGGCAAAAATAGAGTTCAATGGAAAATGGGGGAAGGAGCATTTTTTCACTCGTGAGTTTGAGAAATTATAGTATGCAGAAGAGCTATGCCCAATGTCGTAGAAAGCGAGATTGGACATGTATTTCAATGCTAAGCTTCCTAAACTTGATTTCTTGCGATGTTGCTATCTCATCCACACCCTAACACCCAACAAGAATCCCAAAGTTTCAAGCACATTTGTGCTTCCATCTCTAACCTAGGGAAACAAATTGAAGCAATTCAGGCTAACCAACAACTTATTGTGTGATGCTCTAGACATGAGAGGGATGCACATCCCCACTGAGAAGGAAATCCTAGTGCTAGAAAGTATGAAGAATAGGAACCTCACAAAGCTCAAAGATACGGTGGCCATGACACCCAAAATTGTGGTCCACCTGAGAATATGCATGGAACATTTCACTTTTCCAGCACAGGATAGGTTCACCATGCCCCATAAGAAGGTATGGTTCAATGTGTATCTCATTGTACTTAGAACATGACTATTAACCTACCACATTGGATCATTGATCAAATAAATGTGGCACAGAAAAAATGGCCACACAAGGCGATATTGTATGGATGTTGTGGCCTCACAAGGATTATCTATTGATGTCTTGCATATGACATTCCTATCCAAAGAACTTTGATGTGGAATAAGGTACAACAATTCAAAGGAAGAACTTCCATAGGACCACCATCAAAGCGGATGTGAGGAGGAGTACCATGTGCTCAACCAAAAGGAGCAACTTTAACCCCCAAAATCACTTCTCCACCACAATAATGTGTATGTGCATTTACACTCCACTTCCCAAGATGTAGCTCAAAAGGTACAAGTTTAATATTTTCTCAAATCCCAATAGATATTTAATTCCCTAGAGGAGTCCACCTAGAAGAACTCACCAACAAAGATTTCGAGTAGGTCTTATGAGAGGTGAACATTGAGTTGGGTGATGAACAAGTTGTGGAGCGATCACATCCACAAGAAATTACATCACAAGAGCATGTTGACACAGTTGATGAAGAGGAGGACAAAGCAGAAGAAGGCAAGGAAGATGAAGAATTGGAAGAGGGCAATGATGAACATTAGGAAGGACACCATGAAGAGAAAGAAGAAATGCCTGAACTCATAGGTGCTCCCGCATATACATGCCAATTATAATGATTGTATGATACAATTATGGCTATGCAAGAATGACATAGAGTCTCATTCTTGTCAAGCCAAGCCTTGATTGATCACATCCTCATAGATGAAGAGGTGGATCCTGAGTTCATTAATCAACTCAAATTATTGATAGAATCATTGGGAGTTCAAGAAGTAGTGCACACTGCACTATGTCAGTAAATCTCGTATGAGAGATGAAGAGTGGAGATGCAGCTGTGACTAGGCAAGAATATGTTGGGTGTGTGTAGAAGTGCAAGAGACACATGAGAAGCACACACAAGGAGCACAAATCTGTTGGAAGACATGGATGGATACCACAAGAGGATGAGTTGGTACTGCTAATCCCTACTTTGTACCTGCCCTCTTTCATGTCAGATTTATGTTGTAGGCCCTTTTAGCTTGCTAATGAACTAAATAAGTGCCCATGTACTTTGGAGATGATGCTTCAAAAAATTAGATCAGAACAGATAATTTTGCAACTAGCTTGTGATAAAAAACTTGCTAATTTTGTCTTGACACCTACTCACTCTTTTGCTCAATGCTCACAGTACAGTAGCAACTACTTTAGCAACAGGACTAAAGGTTTCATCATAGAACTAAATCTTAGGATGATAAGGAGCAATGTCATAGACGCGGGATGAGTCTAAAGTCATGTATATATAAGTTAATGATGACAAGAAATGTGAGTGAGAGAGTCATTTGTAGATGGCAAATGTGTTAGAGATGTGTAGAGAGTTTTTTCCCAGAAAGTAGCGACGAGTTTTTCTCTGAATGCTCTCTGTCTGATCAAGTGGATCAGAATTCTTTTTGTACACATCTAATTGAGAAGCTAATGAAGCTATGTCTAGAGTTTCAGAATCTAATTCCTCTCCTACTGTGAGAATGATCAATAGGAACATTCATATGTGGAATGTGAAAACTGAAGTCTGAGAGTAGCGCACTTTTCCGTCTCAGTGTTTTGCTTAGATCTGAGTGTATACTGTAAAGTTTTTGATGAGTGAGCACTTAAAATTTAAGTTAGGAGATAAGGAAGCTATGGCTAAAAGCATTTAGTAAAACGGGTTTTGTGTTGAGAGAAATCAACTTAAGAAGTTGACCATGTCGAAGGCGCTATCTCTGGAAGACAGTTATGACATATCTTTGATCTTAAGGATCAAAGTAAACTTTTGGTGATTAGTTTTGAGAACTAATGATTAGTATGATTGCGCAAAGGTATTGCGAATACTTGTGCATCATTTGCTTGAAGAAATTTGAAGTTTTGTGCAGGTAATGAAGTTGATTTCTGAAGCAGACTTTCTGAAGTAGATACTTCTTCACTCAGAGAAGTGTTGATGAAAGATTTGGTAAAGAAGAACAATATTTGTGTAAAGTTTGGTTTATAACTGACATAGAAGTGTTCTTAAGTCAGTATAGATCAAACCTTTGGAGATTAAGAGGTCTCCAACAAATGTGATGCCCAATGATGGTGAGAAGAGTAGGCTATGATGTAAGCCACTCAACCTCTACAAATGATCAATAATAAGCTCAGTAATGGGGTACATAGGCCGCAAGATTACAAACTCTTTTTATAAGTTTTACCTTCAATGTTTGAATTTGAATTCAAATTTGGATGTACCTAAAATGTTCCTCCAAATTAGGAGTGATGCCATCAAATGGAATTCGTAACTTTCGATTCTCCTAACTCCACAAAATGTAGGGAGTCGCAAGATTCTCTCAAGATAAAGGCACTTTTACAAGTGGTTAAAGATCCAAATATTACAAGCAAAGGTTCATGTGGTCCATCAAATGGTCTCACATATCTTCTTCTATAGCTAGCCAAATGTGAAGGCTTGGATTTTCACCAACTGCTGCCCCTCAAACCAAACATCTTGGCTTGCTGTTCTTCATCAATCCTCTTGAATGTCCTGCAATACAGTCATAGCTTTAAACCTGCAAAGTTTAGTACCATCAAGTGCTTTGGTCAATAAATCTGCAGATTGCATATTTGTGGATACATATGCAAGTTGAATCTGCTTGCTCAATAGCTTCTCTCTCACATAGTGATAGTGTACTTCTATATTCTTGTGTTGGCAGTAGTCAAGGTACCCAAGGACTCACAAGACAAGGAAGTCAAAGAAGGGATTCAGAGCGAAGAGAAAGCACCAGCAGACAAAGTAGTCAACGAAGATCTGGCAAGTAGGCCGTCCAAATTTTTCCATGAAGTAATACTTCCTAAATAGTGAATTTAGTCACTCTACATCATTGTAAATACCATTTCACCTTTTTGTAACTCCATTTTGTGCAAGCCGAGGAGTATTAGAAGTAGCATTGTACCAATTTTCATAATTTTTAGACTTTGTTTGAGCCCCCAAATAGGCCCTAGAACCTAATTTTTAACTAGGCCGGACACTAGGTCTGGATAGGGTCAAAGCTAGTCAAAAACTATAAATAGAGCTAGAGAGCTCATTTTTGAGGTTAGCTTGTAATTGATTTGAACTTGTATGAGCATTTTGGAAGTAATCTAAAAGAACTCCATTGTCTTTCTCTTTGTCTTGCCGTCTGTGCGCGTATGTGTGTATGTGTGTGCATGTTAGTGTGCTTCTCACTCACACACTTGTGCCATCACTTGTTTGAGGTCTTCATACCATCCTCACGTCTTCCCAGATTGACATTAAAGGAGGTGCTACTCATCACTGAGCTACACCAAATTTTGGCGCCGTTGCCGGGGATCGAGCTTTGAGGACGAGCGTGTGATGGTAAGACGTAGAGTTGTGACGTTGGCATTGTAGGTAATTTCTTTACTTTTCCTTATTTTCCTCTTTCTTACTTCATCATCATCATCACCATCATCATCTTCACCATATCCGATCTCCATCTCCATCATCGCGAAAATTTCAGTTTGTGATCATATCACCTTCTCCCCTCCATTTCCCTCATTCCACTTGTGAGAGAGAGCGAGAGAGAGATTTGTGCGTGCTGCTTTTGCATGTTTTTTGAGCTTCCTTGCAGGTTTTTGCTGTATCATCCTGTCCAGCAGGCTGCGCAGGTACAGACAACCTCAGAACTGTCTCTGTGTCGCAGACCTCTATCGATCGCGATTGACAGAAAGTTTCATCTTTTGGTAAAACAAAGCAAACCACAATGACACACATGAGGAGCACATTCCAAATCACTACATAAAATTTAAAAATTCCGTGTTTCTCTGTCAATCGCAACCGACACCATCGATCGCGATCGACAACCACGATCGACAACCTCTGTTAATCGTGACCGACAGACTCTGTCAATTGCGATCGACAGACCTGTCGATCGCGATCGATAGACCCCACGACCGACCGACTGCCACGTAGGATTCAGTCAATCGCGATTGACACTGTCGATCGCGACCGACTCAAATTTGATGATTGACACCAAAACTCGTGTTGCCACGTGTCCATTGCGACGGACACATCCTCGATCGATTGAAATCACAGCGAAAATCTTGGAAAAAGTGTCGATCGCGATTGACACCATCGATCGCGATTGACAGGACTCACGACCGACTCTGTCGATCGCGATCGACACTGTCAATCGTGACTGACGTGTCGATCGCGACCGACAGGCCCCGACAGACACCTTTGTCAATCACGATTGACAGACCTGTTGATCGCGATTGACAGGCTTTTTCGGCCAAATTTTAGGGGTTTTTGTTCCAAGTTTTTGGGGTAAATTTTAGGCATACTGACCAAGGAATTAGTGATTTGTGAGGTCCCTACACATGTGTTTTGAGAAAAATCCTGTGAACTGTTAGCCTGTTTGAACCCTGTTTTAACTCCAAAACCCTAAATTGTCATAACTTCCTCATACGAAATCCGTTCGTGGTTATCTTAGGCTTGTTGGAAAGCTCGTGGGGAGTACAACAAAAACTTCCACTGGTTATGATAAAATTAATATCAGGATTATTAGATATAGTAATTTTAAGTTGACCATCCCTAGGGGGAACAAAACTGAGGGATCTCTAGAATTGTTTTGCATAAAGACAAAAGGCTAATTGATATCTGAGTTGCATGAATGGAAGTGATTTATTATGTCATCTGAATCTAAGTCTTGAGCTAACCTTGGGACTTTTACAGGTCCATTGAGAGCACTTGAGGGCATCCAGAGCAAAGGTTTTTGCAAGCTTGAGAACCGGGTTCTTGAACACCAAAGGGGCAAGGGATCTGCAAGTGAGGTTGGATTATTCTCAACTCCCTTTGTCAATTCCTAGCTCAGGCTAAGAGCGAGTAGTGCTAGAAGTAAGTCAGAGCTACGATAGGCACGAGACAAGTCAAGACTATCTAAGAAATCAAGTTCAAGTCAAGAGATAACCTGTGTGTGACTGACAACTTTAAAGGAAAAGAAACTAACATGGAACGATCAACTTAAAGTGCGGAAATTAACTCAATTATTCCTGACGACGTGATATCAAACAAGATCATAAACACGATAATCAACATAAAAAAGAATCAAGTGATTGATACAAAAGAACTCAGCAATGGGATTGCTCAGCTAGGCTTATGAACCTTAGATCAGGACGACACCTAGGGAGAGACAAACAGAGTTTTAGGTCTTCAGAGGCTAGTGTCAATCATACTGCTAGATCTTGGACCCAGCAATTGAGCCATCATTCTCACTACCCTAGCTCTGAAACCAGTGAGTCCGAGATGTCCCACGGTATGGAGAGACCTACAGAAAGTTCAGGTGTGCCATACTTACATAGGGTAGAAGGCCCCTACAAGACGCAGCTGGAATATCTTAGGACCAACCGATTAGGTGCTAGCATCTATGAGGATAGCCTAGGTAGATTTGTGGTCCAGATTAAAAACCCTGACCAACCCATTGGAATTGAACATCCAGCAGTCAAGTTTGAAAATGGAGCATACTTGGACAAAGAAGGAACCATCTATGTAGTCACCAGCTACCCAGATAGGACAGAGGAATTCGGAAATGTGATCCCAGAGATGGACATAGGTGACCTAGAGCAAGGAAACTTAGGTGGAGAGCCTAAAACCCCTTGAGGCAAATCTGTTCTTAGCAGAATCCTCACACTAGAGTGGGTTCCCTAGGACAATAAGAGCATAGACCTGCTCTTCAACCGGGAGACCGATGAAGCCTTTTGGAGGTATAAGCGTGTTCCACCTAATGAGATAGGAACGATCAGGATCTATGAATTCAAAGATCCTGATAGCCCAGGCAAAGTGACCTATTTAAACAACAGTTCAGAAAGAATATTTGTGGTCACAGAGCACGATAGGCATGCCTACACTTGGAAGGAGAATTTATTTTTCCCCAACCAAGATCTAATGTCTCTTTTGGCCACCAAGGAGCGGGAACATCCCAAGCTCATGGAGTGCAAAGGGACAGAAGTAGAGATAGACTTGAGGTAAGCTTTTCCAACCCAATAGGAAGAGAACGAACGCGAACAGAGGTGAATAGAGAAGAAATAGAGAGAACTAGAGTTCTAAGGAACTTAAGAAATGCTGAGGATTTTCCCTTACCAAGGCCCAGAGAGCACACGAGGACTTTGAGACCTACACAGCTAGTTAAGTCCATGAAGAACTACTTCGATGGCACTGGAGACCCTTATGATCATGTGGCCGAATTTAGGCAAGTCTTGAGAGCTGAACAAGTGGAGGATCTATTCACGCAGTACAATGCCTTTGGTCTAACCCTTAGGAACATCGCTCTTACGTGGTTTCAACCACTAAATGAGAGGAACTTCAGAAACATAGACCAACTTCTAGAGGCATTCATTATTGAATTCTCTAAGAGTGGCATAAGGCATAATACTTCCTCACTGATTCATAGCTTCAAGCAAACCCCTCAAGAGACGGTTAGACTTGCAGGAAGAAGGTTTAGGCAATATCTAGAGAGATGTCCGATTCCTGAGCTACCCACTCCAGCCAAATTCCTAGATGGACTGCTAAGTACAAAGTTGAGATCATACGTGTACTTAGAGGACCCGAGGACCATAGAAGAGTGTGTACGCATGTGCATCGACATTGAGGATAACCTAGGGGAGGAATTGCAACTTTCAAAAATCTACAAAGATTCAGATAGTTCTACTAGCATCTCTTCCACGCAATCCACATCAATTGAGGAACTCGCTGAGAAAGTAGCTAAAAAACTAGGTGTCTCTAGCAAACAAATCCCAAGATTTGCCCCAATTAAACGATGCTATACTTGTGGAGGTGACCATATGGCGAACGTATGTCCCATTATGGCTCAACCCCAGGTGAACCCTAGTAGCCAGTATTGCACCATAGAACGGAGATACACAAATCACACAGCACAATATTGCCCATACAATAAGCAAGCAGTTAGGCAAACCTACCCTCAACCCTATCCACAACAGGGAAGATATCAGAACCACTACCCACCACAACAGTATGCTAAGCCTCGACAAACCTACCAACCACAATATCAGGCCCAACAGAGACCTCAACCGGTGCTAACCCAACAACCCCCTACTCGAGCCAATGTGATTCCCATAAAATATGCAGCTGCAGAAGAAAATTTGAATAGGGCTATAGTGCCAGTGACACCATTGCTTTTAGAAAGTGACCCCAGTGACCATAGCTTTGACTCTACACATATTGATAGCCCCTAGGCTTACTACATGCAGTCTCTTGAACATGGTGAGTCCAACTATAGTGAAGAACCAAGTGAACCTAGTTGGGAGCCAGATTACACAAATGTCATGTACACAAACCCCAACTCTAGACCTCAATCTAGGCAGGTAAGACCCCCATTCCCTAGAGGGCCATGCTACAGATGTCAGGGAGATCACCTCATTCGTGATTGCCCCATGCTTGCACCCACACAACCCCAGTCAGTAACAATACAAGGCTTTTGTCAAGTTTGCGGCAAAGAGCATCTCTTACAAGATTGCCCAAAGAATCCCAATAATATGCCAAAAATCACTCCTATTAACGTTATTGGGTTAGTAGTAGACTCTACAGGAAGTGTGACTGCCACTGCACCAGTACAGGTTGTCACTAGAGCTCAAGCTTTGCAGTAGAACCAAGGGGTAGGCCAAGAAAAGAGTGCAGAGGTTAGTGAAACTGAGAGCATAACCAAGAAACGGACTAGGGCTTGGAGAGATAGCCGAGAAAGAATGAAAAGACAATGGGCAAAGAAGATGAGTGAACTCGAGGAAAGCCTAAGAGAAACGAGAGCCAAGATAATTGAACTTACATCTCAACCTTACTCTCACACTACCCCACCACCACCATTCCCATCTCCATCCGATCCACTACCTTCTAACTCGCCTCATGCAACCCCGCCATCCCTTAGAGTAGGATCAGTCCTAGCAGATCCCACTCCCGAGGACCTTAACATGATGCTTAAGGCATATCAGGCCAGAATCCAAGAAGGGCCAAATGTAACTGATCATGAAAAGTGTTACCCTAGGGCAGAACTAGAGCTTGAACGAACCAAAATTTGTTCTAAGATGGTGGAATTGGCTCAAACAATGTTTGAAGCCAGTCGCCTCTTTAACATCTCTAGTTCAGCTAAGATGCAGTTGCACTTTGATGGACTGCTCGAAAGATTGGAGAGGCTAATAGCACAATCAGAAAAGGAACCCGCCTCTCAAAATAAGGGCAAGCCAAGTGAAAGGCTAAGCCTTCCCGCCCAGGAAGCTTATGTGTCCAACTCCACAGAGCCAGACACCTCTTCTTCTATGAATAGGTACACACCAGAATTCCTACGAGAGATTCAAGAAGAGAAATGGGCAAAAGAGAGTGAAGTCCCTCCTCCCATTGAACTTGTGAATGATGCGCATGACCAATTCCCACAAGACATCCCATCCATTTATGGAGAGCAGGAGAGTGCACAATCTCAAGAGAGATTAGAATTCTAGTCTAATTCTTTACACGAATTACCCCACTTCACAGGCCCATGGGAAGCAAAGTCTACTTGCATGAGAGCACTCACGGTCATGGTACGAAACGAAGACTCAGTCATACCTAGGAATACGGAGGTAATAAAGAACACTAAAGTGCAGTGCAACCTCACTTTAGAAGAGCTACTCAAGGTTAGTCCAGAACTGTGGAAACATGTGGCCAATCAAGTACCAGTAGTAGTGAAACCTCGTTCCCAGGTAGGATCCCATAGAATAGTGCCAAAAGTACCCTTGGATAAGATAGGAGACATGAGTGAAGGAGAAGAAGGAAACACCTATCTTCCCATTACCCATCAAGGGTACACAACCAAGGCAATTCTAGACTCAGGTGCAGGAGTTGCTATTGCTACCACTTCCTTATGGAAGCGCTGGGGCAAGCCAGCACTTAGGCCAACGAGAATGAAATTGCAAATGGCTGACGGTCACATAGAGAGACCCTTAGGCCTGCTAGAAGGAATAACTCTCACTACATGTGGTGTAGAGTTCGAGCATACATTTGCTATCTGTGACTTTAGCAAGAACCAGGTCTATGAGGTGATTTTGGGAAGACCATTTATGCGACAATTGCAAGTGGTACAGGATTGGGGAACCAATTCCTTGTACCTGTAACACTTAGGTGTCACGACCAAGGTTAATCTCAAAGATTACTCTCAAAGAGATGTCCCTCCTATTCAATGGAATCCCATCCATAGAGCCAAGGATGACACAGAGTCAGTGCATTCCATAGGATCAGGATCCTCATGGGTGCATGAAGACACCCACTTATGGATGTGCAAAGTGGTAGTAGAAGAGGAGAAGAGAGAAAAAGCTAGAGAGGTAGGTGCGAAAGAAACCCATAGATCAATTCAAGACCCAGCCTATACACCTATAGTATTCCCAGATGAAGAATTTGAACCTCATGGTTGGGCAGAAATTCTAGCAACAATGGATGTAGCCATCAATGAAGAACAATGGACACCCCACTATGATGAGGATGGCTATGACCTTTCAGTTTTCTCAATAGAGCCAATCATGGGAGATTCGGTTTTAGAAGAATGCGAACCTAGCCCTGATGCATTTGAGGATGCAAGCGACTCTGATCTAGAGTCAATCATCATGGACCCACCATTTGCATCAGATGAGGAATACTTCTATGAAGTTGAAGCTCACCCTCAGAGACATGGGAGCTCACAAATGATGTAAGGTTAACCACACAAGTGACCCCTAAGGATGAAGGAAAGAAAAGAAAGAAGAGAGAAGTCACACCTGAGGAGGAAGAATCTTTGTTTGAGGTTTCTAAAAATTTAAAGAAGTGTTAAGAATGCCTAAACGTGAGGCACAATCAGGAGAGGCCTATGACAACAAAGAAACCACCAAGAAAATAGTGGTAGCCATAGAAGAAGGAAAAGAGAGATGCACTTACATAGGACATGACCTGACAGAAGAAGAAGAGCATGAGCTAATAGCCTTACTGAGAGAATACAGAGATGTATTCGCTTGGAGTTACAAGGATTTAAAAGGTGTCGACCCTGAAATATGCTCACACACTATCCCCATGACCTCAGATGCCAAACCCTCTAAGCAAAAGCCATACACATACAATGATAATTATGCTGCTAAGATCAAAGAGGAGATAGATAGACTGGTAGAAGCTGGATTCATCTATGAAATTGAGCACACTGAGTGGGTATCCCCCATCATAGTGGTGCCCAAGAAGAATGGAAAATTACGTGTGTGTATTAACTTGAAAAAGGTTAATGCTGCCACTATTCGCGATAACTATTCGCTTCCTATCATTGAGCATATGCTAGAAAGAGTAGCGGGCAAGGAAGTATACAATTTCCTTGATGGATTTTCGGGCTACAATCAGTTAGCCATAGCTCCAGAAGATCAGCATAAGATAGCTTTTGCCACAGAGTGGGGCATATTCGCCTTTAGGGTAATGCCATTTGGACTTACCAATGCGCCTGCTACCTTCCAGAGATTGATGTGCCATGTATTTAAAGAATTGCTGAGGAAGAATTTAGAAGTCTATGTTGATGATCTTTGTGCGCATTCCAACATTAGACAAGCACATATACCTGAGCTCAGGCAAATCTTTGACAAATGTAGAGAGTATCAAGTCTGCCTGAACCCACAAAAGTGTGTTTTCATGGTCAGGCAAGGCAAGATTCTAGGACACATAGTGTCAAAGAATGGCATATCCACTGATGAAGAGAAAGTAAGAGCCATAACAGAGTTACCTAGGCCAAAGAATGTCAAGGAAGTACAAGCTTTCATGGGGCATTGTGGTTATTACCGACGGTTTATACACATGTATGCCATCATTGGCAGGCCACTGTATGGACTTTTGACCAACTTTGAGTGGACTGATGAATGTGAAGACTCTTTCAACGAGCTCAAAAGAAGATTGTGTTCAACACCAATCTTGACCACACCAGATTGGAATAAACCCTTTCATGTTCACATGGACACATCCAATTATGCTATTGGATGTGTACTCGCACAACCTACATGCGAAGGTAATATGGATCTTCCAATTGCCTATGCTAGTAGACAATTAAATGTAGCTGAACGGAGTTATACCACTACTGAGAGAGAAGGATTAAGCATGGTATATGCAGTTAAAAAATTTAGACACTATTTGCTTGCAAACAAGTTTAAATTTTTTACTGATCATCAAGCATTGTTGTACTTGGTAAACAAGCCATGCAATACAGCTAGATTAGTAAGATGGTTTCTCTTACTAATGGAATACGACTTTGAAGTTCTGGTGAGGAAAGGGAAGACTCACTTAGCAGACCATCTCTCTAGGCTCACATCTGGAGAAGCCCCACAAGGAGTATCAGATGACCTTCCTGATGCTTACTTATTTAATTTGGAAGTTGTACCTCAGTGGGCTAAGCCATTAGTGCCAGTATTGACATACGGGCCCAACCATCCAGTCATAAACACTCAAGATAGGGAGGTAGTAAAAGCTCAGAAGTACCATATCATGGCAGGAAGCATGTACAAACAGAAAGATCAAGGGATCTTGGCTTGTTGTGTGGAAGAGGACGAGTACGCAAAATGTTTGCAATTAGCACATGTAGGTGCATTAGAGCAACACTACTCAAAGCAAAGAACTTTACAGACACTTAGGAGATTCGGAGTGCATTGGCCTACTATGGAAGCTGATGTCCATAAGTTGTGCAAGGAATGCCCGATCTACTGCACTAAACCACCTGTGGAACATGACACTCTCTATCAAGTGTCCATAGTGCCAGATTGGAGTGAACCACTAGTAGCCTTCCTTAGGACAAAAACATTCCCACAAGATATGACATTGGCCAGACAAAGAAGTCTAGAACAAGAAGCCCTAGACTACTCACTTATTGGTAATAATCTATACAAGCGGGGTAAAGATGGTTATCTCAGATTATGTGTCCATGAGTGTGAATATCTTAAGATCTTGGAAACTGCTCACCAAGGTGTAGCAGGAGGACATTTTGGACCAGATCAGGTGATCAAGGCAATCCTATTTGCAGGACTTTGGTGGCCGACCCTTCACATAGACGCACATACCTATGTGAAGAGGTGTGATGTCTGTCAGCGAACTTAGTATCCTATACACAAAGATGAGATGCCTTTGAAACCTACGATGGGTGGACGTGCATTCTCTAAGTGGGGAATAGACTTTGTTGGTCCTATTAATCCCCCAGCTAAGGGTTCACATGTTGAATATATCATTGTGGCCATAGACTATCTAACCAAGTGGGTAGAAGTGAAAGCTACCACGAAGAACGATGCTCAAACGACGACTAAGTTCTTATTTGAGAATGTATTCAAAAGATACGGGCTACCTATCGAGCTAGTAAGTGATAGGGCACTCACTTCCTGAATGAAGTTATTAAAAATATTCTCCAAGAGTTCTTGGTAGTACACAAGAAGTCTGCCCCTTATCACCCACAAGCTAACGGGCAAGCCGAAAGCACAAACAAGATTCTATGCAATGTGCTCACCAAATTAGTTAATAATAAACGCTCTGATTGGGACAAACAGTTACACCATGCTGTTTGGGCATACCGAGTTGCCTATAAAACGGTACTCCAAGCCACACCCTTTCAGATGGTATTTGGCCAGAATGCAGTGCTACCGTTGGACTTTTTGATACCTACATTGAAAGTAGCACAAGAGCATGATTGGACAGGCCATGAGCTCTCCTCTAGAATCTTCGATCTGGAGCGATTAGGAGAAACGAGACTGAGGGCTACCGCAGGGATATATGCAGCTAAGAAACGACAGAAGGCATACTTTGATGCCCATGTGAAAGATAAGGGCTTGAAAGCAGGAGATCTAGTATTAGTCTACACATTGAAACAACATGCAAGAAAATTAGAGAAGAGAGGCTATGGACCTATGATCATAAATAGGATCTTGACTAGTGGAGGAGTCCAATTAGCCACACTCAAAGACGATATTCTCCCTAGCTACATAAGCGGATGCAGAGTCAAGTTATATCAGGAATCTCTCACTGAGGAAATGCTCAATCGACTCAACACTGCCAAGAAACGTAAAGAAGAGGAAAAATGATTTCGAGAAGAAGCACATGCAGAAGCCTCGGAACGCATTCGAAAAATGAAGATGAGAAGACAAGGACGAGATCAGCCTAGGATAGATGACTATGCGGACCCAGGATATCATATGGCTATGTGTGAAGTCTCAAGTGTAAGCCCCCACAGAATAGTTGACCAACGTCCTTTTGTAACCTTGGAGATAGGACAAGGAAAGAGTGCAAGGACTGTACGGGCCTTGATTGACTCAGGTGCAGCCACTAGTGCTGTTAAACTTTCTTACTGTCGAGAGTTGAAATTCAATGTCAATCCTATAGAAGCATATCTCATAGGATTGGGAGGCATGGAAACCCCTTGCATGGGCAAGGTGGAACTTCCCCTCTACATTCAAGATGTTCAAATGACAGTTAAAGTACTAGTGTGTCAAGATGAGGATCTCACTGAACCTCTTGTCTTGGGTCAAGACTGGATCTATGATCATGCAGTCAACCTAAACCTAAGAAGTGGACTTCTTCAGGTATGGGTAAATCAGAGTCGAATTACAGTTGAATTAGACAATGGCGCACTCAAGGAACTAGGAACGACACAAGCTCCTGGTCCTTCCAGGAGTACACATGAAGATGACCATGCTATTCTTGTCCAAAACTATGTGAAGCAGAGAGATGATTATCGCAACACAGAAGTCAAGGATGCAATGGAACTCCCTTCTTTTCCAAAGGCCATCGGGATGCAGCAACCAAAGACAGATAAAAGGCAGAAGAAGCAGATGACTTATGCTTGAAGCCAAAAGAAAATACTGAGCAGGGTGTCTCAACCTCCAAAACAAATGTGGGTGCGGAAAGGCGAGCATCCTATGGCGGTCAAGCTACAACAACTAGCCCAACTCCCTATTAGTGATCAACAACACGACACTAATAAGAAGTCTTCCAAAAATTCTTCTACGAAGGTGAAGTCTATCTGGGTACCCAAGAAGTCGATGAAGGTTGACCCACAATCAAGACAAATTTGGGTGCCCAAGGCTTGTATGTAGGCTCAAATAGCTACACAGAGACCACACCCTATACAACATGGTTCACGCACTCGAACAGCTGATATCCACTCTTATACATCATGCACGAACACATATTCACCCATGAGCATGAGTAGAATCACTTGTAAATGGGTCCCTAAAAAGCCTCATTTCCAAGCAGATACTCTCACAAAGCCCTCAAGAGTCTCCACCAAACCAAAACTGAAAACCATCCACTGTGTTTGGCTGCCCAAAGCTTGTAATAAACCCCCCGACCCCACTGGTAAACTCACCTCCACCTACTAACAGCATCATTCTCACTCTGCATCGTTCCATTTAGCTTTTAGGACAATCCATCCACTAACTACACCCACAACCACCAATCACTCACTGACTAGCTAACATATCACTAAAACCTCATGGTAATGTTGTAACGGGGACACCTGACCACTTGGTGTCCATTTGCAATGTTAACATTCATTTGTATATTCTCATAGAACTGGTGACCAGTCCCTTCAAGATGGCCGAGGCTGCAGGAACGAGCTCCCAGGCAGGAACCAGCCCTCAGATCGTGGACATTGAAAGTCTTCCCATTGAGGAGGAATCGAAGGAACGCCCAGTGGCATTGAGAGCATTACATGCCATACCAATTCAGAATCCTCCACAGGGGCACACCATGCCAGTCAGCAAAAACTCACATTGGTTCAGTGATGTGGCAGGACCTCTGAGAGAAGGCACTTATCTGTGGGAGGTAGAGATAGAGTTCAACGGGCACTGGGGCCGGTATCACTTCTTCACCAGGGAGTTTGAGAGGCTTCAAAATAATGAAGCGTTGAAACCAATATGGAAGAAGGCTGGCCTATATGATTACTTCAAAGCACAGTTACCCAAGCCATACTGTCTACGATGCTCATACTTGATTAGCACCCTCACTCCCAGTAAAGAGAAAAAGGGCTACAGCACCTTCGTACTACCGTCTCTTACACGAGGTAATGAACTGAAGCATTTCAAATTGACGAACAATTTGGTAAGGGAAGCTCTAGATATGAAGGATATGCACATCCCCACAGAGAAAGAGTCAATGGTCCCAGACAATATGAAGAACAGGAACCTGACCAAACTGAAGGACATGGTGGAAATGACACCAACTATTGCCATTCATCTTCGAATGTGCTTGCAGCATTTTGCGTTCCCCGCTCAAGAGAGGTTCACAATGCCACCCAAGAAGATATGGTTTAGTTTGTACCTAGCAGACGCCTTTGATTTGACAATAAACATGCCGCATTGGATTATCGACCAGATACACTTGGCACATCAACGGTGGTATAAGAAGCAAAAGTCAGTGCTTTATGGATGTTGTGCTCTCACAAGGATTGTTTACCGCTGCTTGGCATATGATGTGCCAATTCAACGGGCACTTGTTTGGACCAGGGTGCAAGAATTTCAACGCAAACTATCAACTGTAGGGCCTCCATCCAAGAAAATGAGAGGAGCAGTTCAGATGCCTTTTGCACAGGCCCGAGGTGCTACGCTGACACCAAAAACCACTCCACGGCTTCCAAGAAGAGTGCAACCATTCACTATCAGATTACCGAGGCATAGCGCGGAAGGCCCAAACCTCGTGTTTCCACCCATACCCACCGACTTAGAGTTCCCTCATGGCTTTACACTAGAAGATCTAACTGATGAGGAAGTAGCTAGAATAATTAATGCTACTAATTTGGAGGTTGAGGCAGAGTAAGCAGGCGGACAACAGACAGTCACAAACCAACCCCATCTAGTCCAACTAGAAGTAGTCGAAGTGGATGATGATGAAGAGGAGACTGCAGAAGATGAGCAAGAGGATGAACAAGAAGGACTGTCTGATGAAGAAGAGCATGAATATGAGCAAGACGTTGTACAGGAACTTGAAGGAGCCCCGGCTGAGAAAGCTGTATGATACCATCAAACGAGTTCAAGAACAACACAAACTGTCCCTGGGAGCAGGAAATGCCCTCATGAACCAAATCCTTGAAGAAGAAGGGGTGGATGAGCACTACAGAGCAACCCTTGACATGATCGCTAACGCATTAGGGGTACCTGAGATGGTGCATACCGCTCTTGCGCACTCGCGAAGATCAGAGAGAAGATACGGTAGACGCCCCCCTCGATCGTTGAAGCAAATGAATGTATTGGTATCAGAACCACAGGGCACCACATCCATGACCACGGGCACGGATCGAACCATTCATGACACTAAGGAAGCCCATGCCTCAAGTGCACCCCCGTCACCCCCTTTACCAACCCTACCTCCAACTCCACCACCTTCACCTCCCACTACCAGTGTCACCACCACCGTCACCGCCTCAGAGTCCACTTCCCATACCAAAGCACAGACTGTGAGCCAGCCCTCACAATCCACACAACCTATCACCACCCCTATTGTAAATACAACCACTGACACGGTAATTCTAACATCTATGACGTCATGGACATATCACCTACTTCCGTGATGGAGAGTGTTAATCTCCAAAAGAACAAGTTAACCTTGAATTTAGATCACCTCTATATCAAGATCAACTTTAGACTCCACCTAATTTAGAGAATCTTCACCAAATTATCAGAAAATTGATTATTCTGAAAATTTCAGTTTTTCTGAAAAGTCTGCTGCAGATTAGTCACTCATTGACTAATCAATCCTGTAAAGTTTTTGATAAAACTTTGCACAACACTTTGTCTTAAGGTTGCGCAACTTTGCCAAGTTAAATCTCTCAAAAATATTAAGTACACACTGAGAAATGTGTAAAACACTTTACCTATGTCTGAAAGTGCTTCTCTGCAATGGCGACTTTGACACCTGCAACTTCTTAGCACTGGTTCTCCCAAAGTAAATCGCGTTTGATCAAGATCGTTTAGCCATAGATAGCTTACCTTCCAACTTAGATTTTAAGCCCTCATTTGTGTAAAACTTTACACTGTAGACTGAGCAATGATCATTTCATTGAAGATGAAATGTGCGCCAGATTTCTCGACTGTTAGAACATTCTTACATATGAATATTCCTAATCAAAATTCTCACAGCCTGATTATAATTAACCTCTTAAATTCTAGCCATAGATGGATTAGCTATGGACTTAGATACGTGCAAAAGGATTTCTCAAAAGATTAAACACAGAGGGAGCAGACAGCAAAATATCGGGCGCAAAATTTTTCGATTTCTCAGAAAATTTACATCTAAGTGAGGATGGACAATTCACTCACTCTTCATGTGTCTAATGACACTAATTTCTCTCTTCCTATCCTCAAATCTCTTCTACTCTACTTGCCCGACATTTTCAAACATATTTATAGATGAATATATACAAGTGTATGACTTAAACAAGGGTATAAGTCAGCTAATGTACATATGTGTACATATCTTTGAGTTTTCTGAAAATGTCCTTCCTTCAACCATCTGACTTTGTTTCCTTCTTGTCTCCTTGACTTCATTTCTCCATAATCCTTCAATTGATGATTGTCATGCACCAACAACTCCCCCTCAATCATTAATTGAGGTTCTTTTCTATCTTCTTTACTCCAGCCATATCCTTGAATCTTTGTAGTTTTGGTCCATCTAGACTTTTAGTCATCATATCTGCAACTTGATCTTTTGTGGGAGTGTGTATGACTTCAATCTCTTTCTCAATGACCTTCTCTCTCAGAAAATGATACTGTATTTCAATATGCTTAGTTCTAGCATGAAATACAGGATTAGCTGCCAAGTATAATGAACTCATATTGTCTCCACAAATAATAGGAGTACTCTGAATCACATCAAAAACTTTCAAAAGTGTCTTTAGCCATATTACCTCTTTTGCAGCTTCCACCATACCTTTATATTCTGCTTCTGTAGATGACAAAGCAACTGTATGTTGCTTCTTGGAACACCATGAAATCAATTTGTCTCCTACATAGCACAAGTATCCATGTGTTGATCTTCTATCATCCACATCACCTGCCCAATCTGCATCACTATATATCTTGATTCTTGTATCTGAAGTAAACCCATAGTACAACCCTTCTTTGAGTGTACCCTTGATGTACCTAAGTACTCTTTGTCCTGCAATCCAATGTTCCTTTCTAGGACAATGCATGAATTGTGAAAGCA
This sequence comes from Ceratopteris richardii, assembly GCA_020310875.1. NCBI lineage: Eukaryota > Viridiplantae > Streptophyta > Polypodiopsida > Polypodiales > Pteridaceae > Ceratopteris > Ceratopteris richardii. Next base: position 104,118,391 of record CM035417.1, on the reverse strand, counting down.
CACCAACTGCATATGACAAGTCAGGCCTTGTCAATGTAGCATAAATCAAGCTACCAACCAAACTTTGATAGAGTTTCATATCTCTGAACTCTTCTCCTCCAAACCTAGACAATTTATGGTTCACTTCCAAAGGTGTAGGTGCAACCCTGCAATCTTCCATTTTAAATTTGGTTAGCAAATTTTTAAGATACCTTTCTTGGGTCACATATACTCCATGTTGAGTATAAGAGATCTCCATTCCCAAGAAGAATGATAGGTTCCCCAAATCACTAATTTTGAACTCTTTCTCCATCTGCTTTTTGATCATTTGTATCCCCTTATCATCTGTTCCTGTAAGTATTATGTCATCAACATAAATACACACATAAATAAACCCATCTTCACTTGCTTTGACTAGCAAGCTACTATCTGCCTTTGATGCTTGAAATCCAAGATCATTCAAGAATTTTACAAGCCTATAATTCCAAGCCCTTGGGGCTTGCTTCAACCCATACAAAGCTCTCTTGAGCTTACACACATAATTTGGACTCACTTGATCTTTGAATCCATCTGGTTGCTCCATGTAGACTTCATCTGAAATGTAACCATTCAAGAAAGCATTTTTAACATCTAATTGAGACAACTTCCAACCTTTACAAGCAGCAATTGCAATGAGTGTCCTGATGGTTGTCATCTTTGCCACAGGACTATAAGTCTCATCATAGTCCACTCCATATGTCTGTGCATACCCTTTCACAACAAGTCTAGCTTTGTACCTAGACACACTTCCATCTGCAAATCTTTTAGTCTTGTAAACCCACTTACATCCAATGATCTTCTGACTATTAGGTTTAGGAACCAAATCCCATGTTTGATTCTCTATCAATGCATCATACTCCTCTTGCATAGCATCTTCCCAATTCTTCTTCCCTTTGGCTTCTTCATATGTAGAAGGGTCTTCATCTGCTTTTACCAAATAAGCATAATCTTTAGTAGTCAAGAATGAAGTGTCATAGCTATACCTTGTAGGTTGCCATTTGTGCCTAGATGATCTCCTAACTTCTGCACTTCTTGAGGTCTCTGGTTCATCACATTCTGGATCAAACCTTGGCCTCTCTTCAACTTCAATCTGCACTTCATTACTCTCACTTTCATCAAGTAATTGAACCTTTGCTTTACCTTTTCTTTGTTCCACTACTTCTTCATCATCTGCATGTACATTATATTTACCTGCATACCAAGTACCTTGCTCATCAAATGTAACATCCTTGGATACAATAAATTTCTTTGTGGATGGACTCCACAACCTGTATCCCATTTGCTTATCATCATAACCAATGAATACATACTTCTCTGCCTTAGGCTCCAACTTATGCCTCAATTGAGATGGCACATATGCATATGCCAAGCATCCAAATATTCTGCAATGATCCAAGGTAGGTTTCTTACCCCACCAAGCTTCATATGGTGTCATACCCTGCAAAGCTTTACAAGGCAATCTATTAACCAAATATGTAGCTGTATTAACAGCCTCAGCCCACAAATAATTTGGGCAATTCTTCTCTTTCATCATGGACCTTGCAAACTCAACAAGAGTCCTATTTCTTCTTTCTGCTACCCCATTTTGTTGAGGAGAGTACCTGCAAGTAACTTCTCTCTTTATACCTGCATTCCACAAATAATCATTGAACTCATTTGAAAAATACTCTCCCCCTCCATCTGACCTTAGTCTCTTCAATTTTTGACCTGTAATCCTTTCTGCATATGCATGATAGTGTTTAAATGTATTAAACACTTCTGACTTTTCCTTAATCACATAAATTGTGATCCACCTGGTAGCATCATCAACATATATGACATAATATCTTGAACCATTTATACTAAAGTCCTTTGAAGGACCCCACACATCTGTATGCACCAATTCAAGTCTTTCTGAATACATAAATCCATGCTTGGAATAGGATTGCTTATGAGCCTTACCTAATTGACATGCCTCACATCTGTATGTCATGTGTTGACCTGCAATGTTAGGCATTCCAAGCACTGAATCATTGTTAATCATTTCTTTGATACCTCTTTCATTAAAGTGTCCAAGTCTTTTGTGCCAAAGATCCAATTCTGACACCTTCTGCTCTCCATATGTGAACATAGCATGTCCAACATTTCCTTGTACCTTCAATGTGAAAAGCCTTCCTTCTTTCTTTCCTGCAATAACTTGTTTATACCCTTGACTAGGGTCTTCCACATAAACTCCATCATTTGTGAACCTTACCTCATATCCTTTTTCCACAATTTGACCTACACTGATCAAATTCTTTGGAATTGTGGGAACATAAAGTACCTTACTCAGAAGAGTGCTCCCATCCTTAGCTTTGACTGAACCAATTGACTTTACCTTATGCTTTGTATTATCACCTGTCTGCACTGTATGATTAATTGCATTATGATCTAGGTCAGTCATCAAAGCAATATTTCCACTTAAATGATTACTACATCCTGAATCAATATAGAACACTCTCATGTCCTCATGTGAGGTTTCACATGTATTCATAATGAGAGTCGAATCCTCCTTTTGATCTGATGCATAGTTGTAGTAGGTGTTATTATAGGATTGACTTTGGAAGTTTCTTCCACCACCTCTTCCAAAAGAATTCCTACCACCTCTACCTCTGAAATTTCCTCTCTGAAATCTACCTCCTCTTGCTCTTTGATTAAAGTTCTGATAATTACCATTGTTTTGATTATTGTGCCAACAATCATGAGATAGATGATTGGTCTTACCACATATCCAACAAGCTCTTGCATTATCTTTGTTGTTTCTGCCTCTTCCTCTACTTCTGCCATTTCCTCTTCCTCTTATGAAGTTTGCTTGGTTTGATGTACCTTCTTCTTCACCTGATTGTTGCTTCCCTTTGTTGGCTTTCTTCTTGTCTTTAGAATACATTGCATGACCTGCACTCTTATCAACATCTCCTTTGATATCATTCTCAAAAGTTAGCATATGTCCTAACAATTGATTCAAATCAGGAGTAAAGTGATCTAATGAAAGTTCTGTAGATAAAATGAAAGGCTTCCATTTCTCATCTCCTCTTAGTCCTGTGAGTATTTGTCTTACCAATTTGTCTTCTTCAATATCTTCATCAACTGCACCTAAAGAATCTGCAATGTCCTTCATCTTTGTCACATAATCAGAAATTGATTGTGAGGCCTTCTTCTTGAAGGTAGTAAACTCTACCCATAGTGAAGCCTTCCTTGATTTGGTTGTATTTTGGAAATGCTCTTCCAAAGCATTCCAAATATCACAAGCACTTTCAAGTCCTCTAATGTGAGGAAGCAAATAGTCATTGACTGCCATGTAGATGATGCTTCTTGCTTCAGCATCCTTCTTCATCCAATTCTTCAAATCTGCAAGCTCCTCCCTAGTTGGAACACTAGGATCTCTGAATTCTGGCTTTTCTTCATCTCCTGTGATGTATCCTATCAGATCTTTGCTCATAAGGTGAGCTTCCATCCTCATAGACCATGCAGGATAGTTCTCTCTATCCAATTTTTCAATTTGGAGACTATCTCCCATCTTTACTTCACCTGTAGCTTCAAATCTTTAACCTTTACAGATAATAAATGTACCTTTACTTCGAATGTTGCTCCTTCTGATTCTTTTGATGCTCTTTGTATGTCTTCCTTTGATCTTTCTTCAACCTTTACCCTTCTGCACCTTCAAAATGTAAAGTTTTGTATTTCTGCAATAGTCGGAGTCTTCTTCACTTCAATTTTGACACAACCTGCTCTGATACCACTGATGGAGAGTGTTAATCTCCAAAAGAACAAGTTAACCTTGAATTTAGATCACCTCTATATCAAGATCAACTTTAGACTCCACCTAATTTAGAGAATCTTCACCAAATTATCAGAAAATTGATTATTCTGAAAATTTCAGTTTTTCTGAAAAGTCTGCTGCAGATTAGTCACTCATTGACTAATCAATCCTGTAAAGTTTTTGATAAAACTTTGCACAACACTTCGTCTTAAGGTTGCGCAACTTTGCCAAGTTAAATCTCTCAAAAAGATTAAGTACACACTGAGAAATGTGTAAAACACTTTACCTATGTCTGAAAGTGCTTCTCTGCAATGGCGACTTTGACACCTGCAACTTCTTAGCACTGGTTCTCCCAAAGTAAATCCCGTTTGATCAAGATCTTTTAGCCATAGATAGCTTACCTTCCAACTTAGATTTTAAGCCCTCATTTGTGTAAAACTTTACACTGTAGACTGAGCAATGATCATTTCATTGAAGATGAAATGTGTGCCAGATTTCTCGACTGTTAGAACATTCTTACATATGAATATTCCTAATCAAAATTCTCACAGCCTGATTATAATTAACCTCTTAAATTCTAGCCATAGATGGATTAGCTATGGACTTAGATACGTGCAAAAGGATTTCTCAAAAGATTAAACACAGAGGGAGCAGACAGCAAAATATCGGGCGCAAAATTTTTCGATTTCTCAGAAAATTTACATCTAAGTGAGGATGGACAATTCACTCACTCTTCATGTGTCTAATGACACTAATCTCTCTCTTCCTATCCTCAAATCTCTTCTACTCTACTTGCCCGACATTTTCAAATATATTTATAGATGAATATATACAAGTGTATGACTTAAACAAGGGTATAAGTCAGCTAATGTACATATGTGTACATATCTTTGAGTTTTCTGAAAATGTCCTTCCTTCAACCATCTGACTTTGTTTCCTTCTTGTCTCCTTGACTTCATTTCTCCATAATCCTTCAATTGATGATTGTCATGCACCAACATTCCGCACCTCTCCCTCCCCCCATATTTCCACGATCTCCCATTCCCCCACCACCCACTTCACCCTTTTCAAGCACAGCATACACACTCCCATTCCCTTTTCCCTACCCCCCTGCATTCAACACCTTTCCCGCACCCACTCCTGTTAATAATGTATTTAATAATATGTAACAATGTATGACTCAACTACAACAACATTACCAGCATCTAGATGCCGAGCATACGAGCTTGTTCAGAAATCATGAAACACTGAAGGAGAGATTCATTAATTTAGAGAAGGAGAAAAGGCAGTTACAACAACAGTATAGTACATTGCAAGCACAACATGATCAGTTAATCGCCAATCCACCCCAGATGGATACTGAAGAAAAACAACAACTTGATGATCTGTTGCACGCTCAGATAACGGAAAATCTCAAGCTTCGACGTAACCTCGCCTTACTATGCAAGCACATGTCTGCTGCACTCGAAGAAAATAAACGACTACAGAAACAGAACAAAGAGAACCTAGAAGCAGCAATGGAGGGTTCACCGCAAGAAATCGACCCAGAGATTTTCAAGGCCATCCCATCGGAAAATGTGCAAATCGTATTGGAAACACACGCCGATCTCTTGGAAGCACATGCTGCCTTAGAAAGAGAGTGAGATGACCTATTAAAGCAACTGGCAGCCCAGCAAGATTCACCAAAAGAAGTTACAACCGCAGTAGACACATTGAAAGAAGTCGCAGAACTCAGAGCACAACTGGCAGAACTACAAAATAAAGTTCTTCAATATGAGCGTCAACCGTCTCCCCTCGTGGAACCGGAACCTGAAGACTTAGTTCCAATTGCAGTCGAGGAGATCTTTGAAGACCCATACGTACCGATGCCTGCACCAGGGGGTAAGCAAACAGAAGAAGGAATGGACACAATTGAGATCGAAGCTCTTGAATGGATGCAGAGGTTAGAGAAGGTGGCTACAACCCACGATGAGAGGGTGGCACTACAGATACAGTCAATGTCCCGATTGGAAGAAATCGTCATCAAATCCGATTACTTCAGAAACCTCTCCCATCATAGGTAGATTGGCACGTCCGATGATTTGTATGTTCCATTCTGTGTCTTAATGGCAGATTATAATGTTGAAATCAAGCAGCACACAACAAAAGAACCAACCTCAGTGACACAATTTGCACTAGAAGAAATCCCTGCAAGTGCCACGCATGGGAATATATTTCAACCTACCTAGAGGATCCGTCTGCTTGAAACATACCCTAAGATGGTACACACTTGGAATAACATGCCATTATACATCAAGTATAATCCATGCTACTGCCCTGTCTTTTGAAGAAGGTCTTGGCCAAAGTACACCAAAACAATTTTGACGGTTAAAGGATGTGAAAAGTGGATAAATTATGTGTACCTAGCACCCCCTCATGGCCAACCCACAGTCAACTACATGATTTCAACCATCCGACACTGGGCGGTCAGATTCAAGAATATACCAGATGTCATGGCACAGATGTGCCTCAAAATCTTTGAGCTAATGCTGGTGACATTCAGGACCTTTAAGAATGTCAAGGAACCTCATCTTTTGGCTCTCGGATTTAATGAAGGAAATCAAGACCTTGTTTATGATATGAGCACCACACCCTCTATCAATGTCATCTACGCATGGCATGCTCGTATCAAGGATCTACCAGCCTGCTTCAAGCAAACGTTTGAGGAAATGTTTATCACTGGGTTCTGGGAATATCATGCAGAGATATTTATTCCCAGACCATCTCATTGATTACAGTTATTTGCTGTGGAACAGGCTCTACATTCAGAAAAGTTACGTATGCCACATCCGGAAGTTCCTGGGCTAGTAGATTGGGATGCACTACTCACCGACTTTGCAAAAGGACTGAGATTATCAGAACATCACTTGGCAACCGATGTCATGAATTATTATATCCAACGATCTACTCAACAAGGGTCTGTCAGAGACGATAGATGCGAGAGAGGGGGGGGGGTGTTGGAAGTAGTCAAGGTACCAAAGGACTCACAAGACAAGGAAGTCAAAGAAGGGATTCAGAGCGAAGAGAAAGCACCAGCAGACAAAGTAGTCAACGAAGATCTGGCAAGTAGGCCGTCCAAATTTTTCCATGAAGTAATACTTCCTTAATAGTGAATTTAGTCACTCTACATCATTGTAAATACCATTTCACCTTTTTGTAACTCCATTTTGTGCAAGCCGAGGAGTCCTCAAGCTTGAGGAGTATTAGAAGTAGCATCATACCAATTTTCATAATTTTTAGACTTCGTTTGAGCCCCCAAATAGGACCTAGAACCTAATTTTTAACTAGGCCGGACACTAGGTCTGGATAGGGTCAAAGCTAGTCAAAAACTATAAATAGAGCTAGAGAGCTCATTTTTGAGGTTAGCTTGTAATAGATTTGAACTTGTATGAGCATTTTGGAAGTAATCTAAAAGAACTCCATTGTCTTTCTCTTTGTCTTGCCGTGTGTGCGCATGTGTGTGTATGTGTGTGCATGTTGGTGTGCTTCTCACTCACACACTTGTGCCATCACTTGTTCGAGGTCTTCATACCATCCTCACGTCTTCCTAGATTGACATTAAAGGAGGTGCTACTCATCACTGAGCTACATCTTGGTTCTTGCATTATAGATAGGATTGGCTACAAGATGCAAAGAGCTTGTGTTGTCACCAAATATCATAGGTGAATGAGTGTGAAGTCCCAAATCTTAATATAGCAATCTAATCCATATGGCTTCTTGTGTAGCATTGGCTAATCCCCTGTATTCAGCCTCTGTTGAAGATATAGCAACTATAGGATGCTTCTTGGAAGACCATGAAATGGGCTTATCACCTGCAAAGGAAAGATAACCAGAAGTACTTCTCCTGTCGTCCTCGCAACCTGCCCGATTTGCATCTGAGTATAGCTTGATATGCAAATCTGAAGTGTATGGAAAGTATAATCCTTGATTTTGAGTACCCACTTGGCAGCTTCCAAGTGAGTTGCTCTAGGTTTTTGCATGAATTGACTTAAGACACTTACTCCATAGTTTATGTCAATCCTTGCCAATGTTGCATAGTTTAAGCTTCCAACTATGCTTTGATATCCTGCAATGTCTTCAAGCAAATCACCTTCATGACCACTCAATTTATGATTTACCTCCATAGGGGTGCTAGCTATCTTGGCATTCTCCAAATGGAACTTCTTCAACATGTCTTGCACATACTTTCTTTGAGTAATGTAAATTCTAGAATTTGTGTAGACCAATTCAAGTCCAAGAAAATACTTTAGAAACCCTAGGTAATTGATTTTGAACTCCTGCATCATTTGGTTCTTGATATTTTTGATGCCATTGGCATCACTTCCTGTAAGAATGATTTCATCAACATACACACATAAATATATCAATTCTGAGTCGCTTCTCTTGATAAATAGAGAAGAATTTGCCTTCCTCATGATGAGTCCTTGATCTTCAAGATAGGTAGCCAACCTATGATTCCATGCCCTAGGTGCCTGCTTCAAACCATAAAGAGCTTTGTTCAATTTGCACACATAATTTACCTTGCTTGGGTCTTCATAGCCAGGCAGTTGAGCCATGTAAACCTCCTTTGAAATCCAGCCATTGAGAAAAGCATTTTTCACATCTAATTGATACATATTCCAATTCCTAGATGCAGCCACACTTACCAATACTCTGATGGTTGGCATTTTAGCCACAGGTGAGAATGTTTCCTCATAATCAACACCTTGGGTTTGTGCAAAAACCTTAGCCACAAGTCTAGCTTTATACCTGTTTATGGATCCATCTCAGTTTCTCTTGATTTTGTAAATCCATCTAGAACCAATTACTTTCATTGATGCCTTCCTTGGTACTAGCTTCTAAGTATCATTCTCTTGGAGTGCTTCTATTTCTTCATCCATTGCTTCCTTCCATTCTACCTTGGCCTTTGCCTCCATATGAAGTAGGTTCTTCAAGTGATAAATCCTTCGCAAGATAAATGGAGTGCATAGTAACTAATGAAGTATCATACCCATATCTGATTGGTTTCCTACTCTCCCTTTGTGATCTTCTTAGAGCTTGGTTGGATGATTCAGGTAATTCTTCCGACCTCTTCATCTTGGCCTTGCCCTTTGATTTCCATGCCTTGAATTCTTCATATGGAAACTTGACCTTCTTCCATTCACTTTCAAACCAAGAGTCATTGTCATCAAACATAACATCTCTACTGACCATAAAGCCTTTGTTGGATGGATTATAAAACCTGTATCCTTTTTTATTTAAATCATACTCTATGAAGATGCACTTTTCCGCAACACATACAAAGATTCTACAATGATCAAGTGATGGCCTCCTACCATGCCATGCTTCATATGGGGTCATTCCATCAAGGGATTTGGATGGAAACCTTCTAATAAGATAAGTGGCAGTAGATACACTTTTTGTCCACAAGTAATTAGGTAATCTTTTTTTCATTAAGCATTGATCTAGCTATTTCTATAATCAATCTATTTCTCCTCTCTGCTACCCCATTTTGCTCAGGGCTATACCTTGTAGTAACCTCCCTTTTGATACCTTTGTACTACAAGAATGCATCAAATTCATTGGAGAAGTACTCACCTCCTCCATCTTACCTTAATCTCCTAAGACTTCTTCCTGTTTGATTTTCCACAAGTGCAAGATATTTCTTAAAGCAACTGAACACTTCATCTTTATGCTTCATAAAATACAAGATAGTCCACCTACTGAAATCATCAATGAAAGACACATAGTACCTTGAGCCTGAAATTGAAGGGTCCTTGCTTGGTCCCCACACATCTGTGTGGACAAGTTCCAAGTAATCCTTATGCATGTAGCCTTTCTTTGTAAAGGGTAACCTGTGTGATTTACCAAACTGAGATGCACCACATTTATAGATCATGTGGTGCTTGGATACATTAGGTATTCCAAGCACACATTGATCTCTACATATTTGCTTCAAGGTTCTCTTACCAATTTTCCCTAATCTCTTATGCCAAATCTCAAGCTCTGAATATGTTTGATCCTTGTAATTATAAAGTGCAAAATTCCTTGTATCTTCAGTTCAAATGTGAATAATCTACTTGTTTTTTCTCCCTTGGCAATTCTCTTGAATCCATGTTGGGGATCCTCCACAAAAGCTCCATATTTGTTGAACCTAACCTGCAAAACTTTTTCCACTATCTGTCCAACACTCATCAAATTCTTGGTGATTGTAGGTACATAAAGAACCCTGCTCAATAGATTTCTATTTCCATCAAAAGTTTTGACATTTCCTACCTTCACCACTGAATGCTTGGTGTCATCACCTATTTGTACTTGGTGCTTTCTCTTGGGCTCCTCAAGATCAGAAAGAAGAGCTACATTGCCTGCTACATGGTTTGAACAACCTGAGTCAATATAAAAGAGGTGCTCATCATTCATACCTTGGTTTGATGTCATATTCATAATGAGAAGAGAATCCTATTGATCCTTTGTGTAATTTTTGTAGTCCTTTCTTGATTTGTATCCTCCTTGATAGTTGTTATTGTAATTGTTGTTGTAGTTGTTGTTGTAGCCATGGTTGTAGCCTTGATTATGGTTGAATCTTCCTCTTGATTATGTGTAGCCACCTCTTTGATATCCTCTTCCTCTCTGATTCTTCAAGTTCCTATAGCACTCATGTGTACTGTGATTAGACAATCCACATATTTTGCATGCGGAAGAGTTGAAAGGTCTCCCCCTACCTTGCTTACCTCCTCTGCCCCTTCCTCTTGAGTTCCTACCCCCCCTTGCATAGTTAACTTGAGAAGTAGTACCTTCATATTCAACCTTTTTGCTTTTCCCTTTCTCTTTAGACTTTCCTTTATTTGTGCATAGGGCAGAAGAGTTGTTACCTCTTGATGGTTCTCCATTTTTGTTGAGCTTAGCTTCATGGGTAAAGAGTTGTCCCATGAGTGTGGTAAGATATGGAATCTGCATATCCATGTAAAGGTCCATAGCAGTTGTGAAGGCTTCCCACTTATCATCTACATTGATGCCATTGATAAGTTGTCTCACTATTTGATCCTCTTCAATCTCCTCCCCTATGCTTGCCAATTGGTCAGTTACATCTTTAACCTTGGTCACATACTCTGAAACACTTTGGTTGGGTTGCTTCCTTTGAGTGGTAAACTCAATCCACAATTGATTCTTCCTAGCCCTTGTATTGAAAGAAAACTATGAAGACAATGTATCCCAAGTCTCTTGGGAAGTTTTACAATTCGTAATGTGTGGAAGAAGGAAGTCAGAGATAGAGTTAAGTAGATATGACCTTGCTAAAGCATCTTTGGCACACCATGATTTGAATCTTTCAAGCTCCTCTCTTGTAGGTTGTCCTTTGCTTCTGAAAATGGGCATCTCCTCATCTCCTAATATGTATACATAGAGACTCCTTCCTTGTAAATATGTCTTCATCCTCAAGTACCATGCTTTGTAGTTGTTACTATCAATTTATCAATAAAATAAGGGAAATCATCTCCCATTTTACCTCAAGTTGCTCTGATACCACTATTGGAAGAGATGGATAGATACCACAAGAGGATGAGTTGGTACTGCTAATCCATGCTTTGTACCTACCCTCTTTCACTTCACAGTTGTGTTGTAGGCCCCTTTAACTTGCTAATGACACTAAATAAGTTCCTATGTACTTTGGAGATGATGCTTCAATCAATTAGATCAAACCAGACAACTTTGCAACTAGCTTGTGACCAAAAACTTGCTAATTTGGTCTTGACACTTGCTCACTCTTTTGCTCAATGCTCATAGTACAGTAGAAATTAGGAAAATTCCTTTTGGGAGAATCAAATTAGCTTAGATAGATAATGATTCAAAGTGAAATCACTTAAAATGATGAACTACGTACTGAGCAAGCAATTTAACAATTAATAGCTTACCCCCGATTTTTTAGGAGCTATAGAGAGAATGACCAGTGAGCACTTTGAGGCCGGTTTCTCCCAATTTGCTGAATCAAATTGCTTCAAATTTTGAAAGGTTGTAGTAGACTTTGAGTGGGTTCCAAGAAGCTATAGATCATGGAAAATGATGGAGAGATCACTGAGATATGAGCATTCAAAGTATAATGTTGTGAGTGAACATAGCAGAGATGAAGACAGATGTGATCAATAATGTAATGTTTTATGGAACAATGTTATACAGGATCATTGGCATAAATGTGATGCCCAATTATGGTGAGAAGAGTAGCCTATGATTTAAGCCTCTGAACCTCTATAAATGATCTACAATAAGCTCAGTAATGGGGCACACAGGCCATGCGATTACAACCTCTTTTTATAAGTGATTTACCTCCAATGTTTGAATTTGAATTCAAATTTGGATGTACCTAAAAGTGTTCCTCCAAATTAGGAGTGATGCCATCAAATGGAATTTGTAACTTTTGATTCTCCTAAATCCAAAAAATGTAGGGAGTCACAAGATTCTCTCCAGATAAAGGCACTTTTACAAGTGGTTAAAGATCCAACTATTACAAGCAAAGGTTCATGTGGTCCATCAAATGGTCTCACATATCTTCTTCTATAGCTAGCCAAATGTGAAGGCTTGGATTTGCACCAACAAAATGTAACAAGACACATGGAGAATATGGATGGCTGGAATAGCTCTCTCTATTGACGATGATGAGAACTAAAGTAAGAGCTGAATAATATTCTAAGTACAAAGCACCACCGCATATGAGTGAATCATGTATGTGGTTACATGGGAAAAAAACCCCTAGCCAACACTAGAGTAAAAAGTGCCCATGTATAGGGAAAAGGTTTACATCAAAGCTACTTAAGGAATAGATAAGTGTCACAAACCCCCCTGCAGCAAAAGATGTGAACACATATAAGGAGTGATAGATCAACCGCACAAGGTAATAAGCCTAAAGCTTTGCAAAAAACTTCAAACTTTTCCCATGGAAGAGCTTTGGTGAATATGTCTACCACATTATCTTGTGTAGGCACATATACCAAATCAATATCTCTTGCATGAAGTCACTCTCTCACATAGTTATAATGAACCTCAATATGTTTGATCAATGCATGAAACACTAGGTTTCGTGCAACAACCAATGCACTCTGACTATCAGTGAGAATATGCATAGCAACATCAATCTTCATGCAAAGATCCATCAATAGGAATCTCAGCCATATACACTCCACTATGGCTATAAAAATGGCCCTATACTCAGCTTCACAACTCGATGTCGCCACTATAGGTGAGATATCTAAAAAAAGATTTCACTACCTGCCAATGCTATGGATGAATCGACTCAACTAGGAAACCGCATACTATATATCTGGCCTTGTGTTATAAGACATCCCACAACTCGTGAATAAAGAGAAGTGTCAAATAGATAATTGGAATCCTCAACTTAGTAACTAGATCCCATCTCAACTAGTGTGGAAATTGGTTTGCAATCCTCAAAGTCAAAATGTTGAAGTAGTTTTTCAGCATACTTTGCTTGATGCATAACAATTCCCCTCAATGAATACAAATTGTATGCCAACATAGTAGCTCAAAAAACCAAGATAACTGACATCAAAAGTATGCTGCAAATCAGCCATAAGAATTTCAAGTTTTGCATCGCATGACCCAACCAAGAATATGGCATCCACATAAAGAACAAGCACTCTAAGATGAGCCCTATCTTCAGAGTACATAAAGCATGCTTATGTGAAGCCAAGAGCAATCAAGTGCGTATGGATTTTGTCATACCATACATGTGGAGCTTGTTTGAGGCCATACAAGGTTCTATGCAAAGGACAAACCATATGCTCTTGCGCTTTCATGGAAAATCGAGGAGGTTGCTTCACATAAACCTCTTCTTGCAAATCACCATTCAAGAAAGCTGTTTTTATGTCCAACCAATGTACTTTCCAACCTCGATGGGTAGCCAATGCAACCATGGTATGAATGCTAGTCATGCATGAAGTAAGTGCAAAAGTTTCCTCTCTTAATCTTGTAAACCCACTTTGTACCAATGACATTTTTTCCTTTTGGAAATTCACATAACTCCCAAGTACCATTCCTATGTATGGAATCCATTTTTTATTGCATAGCACTCATCCATTGTGGATCATCACATGCATCTTCAAAAGTGAGTGGCTTTTCATTACATGTTGTTGCAATAAGAGAATAATCCACAAAATTACTTGATGGATGGTGAGAGCTTGATCTTGTTCTACAAAATAAAGGTGCACTCAATTTGCTATCCTGCAAAGTTTGTTTCAAACACTTTGGCATAGTTTGTGAACTCTCGATAGATATGTGTTCATCATGGAATACATCATCAACATGTACAACATGCATGCACTGAATTTCATGCTCCACATGTCCTCCTTTGGATGCATCTTTAAAAGATGCAAAAAACCTTTTGCATGAAGTTATGTGATTTGAAGCACCACTATCAGAGAACCAATCCGAATCAGCCTCACTCACAACCATACATTTAGAATGCAAAGATGCATCATAATGACATGTAGCAACACATGCCCAAAAATCTTGAGCCATGTTACCTTCATCATTCTTTGCATTTGCTAAATTTTTAGCAATAGACATGTTGGATTCCTTCTTCTTTTCATTGCGCTTAGCAAGCTTTTTTGATAATATTTGCATCTCTTCTTCTTTTGCAAATCAACATCATTAGAGGAATGGGAAGAAGAGGAAGGTTGAGGCTTTGGTTTTGATGAACCCAAAGCTGAACCATACTTGCTTTTCCCTTTTTGTGAGATAGCAGGTGCTTGTTTTCCCTCAATCAAACCACTCATATTCACTCTAGATTGCTCTTAGTGCAAAAGAAAAGATGCAACCTCATCAAATGCATACACATTAGGATTCCCTTTTGCAACCAAATGGAGTGTGGTGGCAAATCTTTGAAAATATTCTAGCAATCTTTTCAATAATGTAGATATGAGTGATGCATCCGGAATAATCTCATCTATGTTTGCCAATTACTCTTTCAAGTCCTTGATGCATGTCACATACACATCCACAAACTCATTTTTAGCCATAGATACATCCTCAAGTTTCTTCCTCAAGTATGCAACACGTGCTTCATTATGCACAGGATACAAAGAAGCAAGAGTGTCGCACGCCTGTCTTGATGTAGAACATGACCGAATGTGTGGAACTATATGACAATTCTCAAAAAGCGCAATCAATGCATGAGCTTGAGCATCTTTTCCATCCCATCTAAGTTGCTCGTATGTAGGTGGAGAAGGATAAAGCACTATACTTGAAGAAAAAGCTCCATATGTGATAGTAGAATATGAATTAGGAACCTCTGGAACATGCTTCATCATGTAAGGACCACATTGGATAATTGGTCCCATCAAGCTTATCTTCAGTTTGAAGCATGCCAAATAAGTCATTGCTACCTACCATTTCACTAAAGAACAAGAATGTGACACAACCTTTACTTCGGCAAAAGCTGAAATGAATGTTGAAATTTCAGCTCATAAACCATCACTGTGATGGCAATTCTTGGCTGTTGAAATTCACTATTTTATGCTCCAAAGTCAATTTGCACTATTAAAAATGCACGCATGCCGCAACATGAAAAATCAAAACTTGAGAAGGAGCTAAACCTACTCTGATACCACTATTGGGTGTGTTAGAAGTGTGATAGACATACGAGAAGCACAAACACACTAAGACATACAGAGAAGATAGATAGCTGGAATAGCTCTTATTGACAATGATCATAACTGAAGTAAGAGCTGAATTATCCCTAAGTACAAAGTACCACCACATATGAGTGAATCATGTATGTGGTAACATGGGGAAGAAACCTCTAGCCAGCACTAGAGTAAAAACTACCCATGTATAGGGAAAAGGTTGACATCAAATCTAGTTGAGGAATACATAAGTGTAACAAAACATATGTATCCCCATATCTAAAAAGGAAGCAACCACAAAACCAGTGAATACTTCAACAAGCACAATCGATCTTACCACTAAAACCTTTGTATAAACTTTGCCTATCTCACCTCAACACTCCCCATCTCCCCCACCTCCACCACCCACCTCTGTAGAAACCACTATAATCTTAACAACCACTATCCATACCCCTACCTCAACCACCTCTTTCTCATTCCATGAACCTACATCTCAAGCGATCCCTTTTTCTTCCATCACCAATCCACTTTTCACTTCTCCATTTCTATCCATAGAATCTACCATTGGCCACCCCATCATACCTAGTGTAGAAGGACACCCAAGACCTGTTGAGGGTAGCTTAGGTATCTTTGCTTATCCCCGTAGACACATCTCCTTCCCACATGATCCGTACTTTCTATTCACCTCATCCATCTTTTTCTATACCTCCATCGCCACCATCACCCCATCCGATTATGTATCATTCATGGACAGCTTCACTCGCATTCTCACCACATAAACATTAGGTTCACAAACACTTATATTCACTTCACTGTACACAGATATCATGATCACCTCACCTACCATCCCTACCTTCATGGTAGCTCCCACATACACCACACTATTCAACCCCATGGACATTTCTCCACCCATCGCACCTCCCCCTCCCCCCATGCTTTCACTGTCCCAGATCCCCCCTCCACCAACATCATTGACATCATCATGCATTACATCCACCATTCCCATTCCCATTCCCATTCTCATTCCCCCCATATTAAACACTACCTCCCTTGCATCTCCAACTATAAATAATACATTCAATACGATGATTCAATGTGTCTCACAACTTTAGCAAGATTATCAACAATTAGAAGACCTTAACACTGCTTGATAGGCAGAATCTCAAAGATTACAAGCACAAGTTAGAGCATTGGAAGCTGACAATAAAACACTCGAGGATAAATACCTCACACTACAAAAAGCTCATAAAGAGTTGGAGGAAAAGGTATCGTATGTGTACACCCAAGCTATCAAAGAGTTGGAGGACATGCTACATGAGCAATAGGTAACCAACACGAAATTATGAAGAAATCTAGGACTTGTTAGAAAGCACATGTCTGTGACACTAGAAGAGAATAAGAGAGTACAATAACAAAACCAAGACGATCTCAAGGCTACCATGGAAGGAACACGGGGCACAACAATCAGTCCAATGAGGTTTCCCTCGGATCACATCAAGATATTACTCGAGGAACATGCTAGTTTTCTAGAGTCATACAAGAAGCTGGAAGCACAGTGTGCCGAGTAGTTAACTACAATAAGCAAATCTAGGTCGGAGGCTACCACCATCCCATAGACTACAGAGGAACTAGATACCCGCCAAAAATGGGTCAAAGAACTCCAAGCACAATCATTACAATATGAAAGAATACCCTCTCCACTTATAGACCTAGAGCTAGAAGTACTAATGGAGATTCATGTAGAAGAATCATTCAAAGAACGGTATGAACCCATGCCAGTACTCGGAGGGTGCATTATTTTAGAAAACCAAGAAACCTTTGAAATTGAGGCACTAGAATGGCTCAAGCAGGTAGAACCAATAGATCATACTCATGACGATAAGGTGGCTGTACAAATACAATCTATTTCTAATCTTGAATAAATAGTTTTATAGTCAGATTATTTTTAGAACCTTTCACATCAAGAGCTCATCACCACCTGAAAACTACAATACCTACCATATTTTGTATTATTGGAAGATTACAATGCAGAAATCAAGAGGCTTACTAGAACAGAACCCACATTTGCTATGTAGATTGAGCTGAATGACCTACCCAAAATGGCACGGAAAGAAACTATCTTCCAACCAAATTGGCATGCATGGCTACTATTAGATTATACCAAGATAATAGCACTTGGTTGAATGTGCCATTGTACATTAAATATAACCCTTGCTATTGTAGTGTTGTCCATCGTCAACCATGGCCAACATTTATAGTCAAAGTTCACAATACCAAATGGTGCTCAAAGTGGTTAAACTTTCCTTATTTTGCTCCCCTGAGAGCACCATCCATAGTCGCTTACATAATATCCGCTATACACCACTAGTCATCAAGATTCAAGAATGTGCCATACATTTCTGCCAAGATGTGCATGAAGATTTTTGAGCTAATGTCTATCGTTTTCAAAACTTTTAGGAATGTCCAAGCACTGTATATTTTTGTGCCCTAGGGTTCTTTGAAGGTAATCATGACCTGTTATATGATATGAGCCAAACATCCTCCATCTACACCATCTATGTCTAGCATGTGTTCATTAAGTATTTACCTGCTTGCTATAAGAAAACCTTTGAAGATATGTTTTCTTCAAGGTTCTAGAAATACCACTCTGAGATTTTCATTCCCAAATCCACCCACATGTTGCACCTTTTTGGAGTAGAACAAGCACTCCATATAGACCAACTATGACTACTACATCCAGTCATCCTAGGTCTAGTAGATTGGGATCAACTTATGATAGATCTGGCACAAGGACTATACTTGAGAGAACATCATCTTGCCATGGATGTTGTAGAATACTACATCAAACACTCTTCACAACAAGGGTATGTTAGGGATGATAGATGCGAGAGATGAGGGGTGTTGGCAGTAGCCAGGGCAGTCAAGGTGGCTTTACAAGACAACAAAGCCATCAAAGAGAATCTAAACAGAGGGAGAGTCAAGCAAAAGTAGGCAAAGCAATAAACGAAGGCCTCACAACTAGGCCTACATAGTTTTTCAAATGATAACTCTTTTACAATAGTGATCTTAGTCACTACACACCACTATAAATACCATTTTTTTATGATTCTTACTCCATTTTTTGGAAGCCGAGGAGTCCTCAAGATTGAGGAGTATTAAATTTAAGTACATACCAATTTCCATATTTTTTAAAGCTTGTTTGAGCCTCCTCCAAATTAGCCTAAGCAACTATTTTTTAACTAGGCCGGACTCTAGGTTTGGATAGGGCCAAAGCTAGTCAAAAACTATAAAAGGAGCTAGAGAGCTCATTTTTGAGGCTGGTAAATTGGGAATTGAAGTGAACAAAAGATCTTGTATTCTTGTTTTTGGCTAAGGAAGAATTCCACTACTCCATCTCTTTGTCTTGCCTTGTGTGCGCATGTGTCTGTATGTGTGGCATGCTTGTGTGCTTCTCACCCACTCACTTGTGCACTTAACTTGCTCACAGTCATCATACCCTCCTCACCTCTTCCCGAGTACTAATATCCTTAGAAGATAAAAGAAATTTAGCTCTACATATTCTAGCATACTAATCTTTCCCCGTCCTCACACTCATAGCACTCGATGACATGATGAAATACAAAAAAAAAACTCTTTTAAGTGAATACATCCTTTGGGACATGCTCTGCAATGCGCGCGCACAGACACACAAACACAAAAGAACAGAGGTGCTCCAAAATTATTGAGAAAAAAGAACCCCTAGATTGAAGTAAAAGACGAGGAAACTCCCCTCAAAGTGAGCTTCGTTGATCTATATACATGAGATTTTGATCCTATTCACATAGAATTTGGTCTAATCTCAAAATAACCACGTAGGTCTTTTAAAATTCTCAAAAAACATATTAGAGGCTCAAAGATTCCTTGCTACAAGAATTGTACATTGCAAGTGGAATTTGACCTTCTCAAATACTGAAAAAGTATTTTTGATTCACGAAAATTATTGAAAATGTCCATAATCAAGCTCCCATAAGTGCTTGATATATGTTTGACCTTATTCTTTTTGTCTTCTTTGCCTTATACTTTGTGGGTTCATTCTCCCTCTTAGCATCTTCCCTTCTTTCTCTTGTGTTTCTATCATCCTCGATAGAAGGAGGTTGTTGGAGTTTATTGACCTCCAAAATATAGCAAGAAGTAGGTGGAACCCCCTAGGAACAAGTTGACCTTCTCACAAACTTCATCACAGAAAACCAGTCATGCTTGCAGAGCTTACTATTCTCTAATGCATTAGAATTTTCTAAAATTGTTTTAACCACTTATACTAAACACCAAGAGCTTTCCAATGAGCCAAAGAACACTCGATTTGGATAAATACACAAGGCAATATGACCTCTGCAAGTTTGAGGTTTAATGGAGACCTTCAATAGAGGTGAAACCAGAGAACACACACTACTTGCAGAGAGTACTGCTCTCAGCTCACAAATCCAATGATTATGAAAATTTAGAGGAAGAAAGTAGGCAGTAAGAGCTTTCAAATGAGCTATCAAACATGTAATTTGTATATATAATGAGGGAGACACAAGCTCTACAATCTCTGCATACAAAACTACAGCAACATAGAGATACACATATGCCTCTCTTGGACTTCCCACAAGATCACGACTTTTCTCCTCTTCTTATAGCATGAGAAACTAATCTAAAACCTTCGTAATACATCTAAATTCGTGGTAGACACTTAGGTGGAGGTATTACATGACTCAAGTGCTCAAATAAGCAAAGTATTGATGGACTTTGAGAACTAGCCACATCGACCTTCCACTAGGACACCACTGCAGCTCTCTTGTGACTCACTAATTTGACTCACCATGTTCTAGAACTCACGTGGTATTTTTGCTATCTTTTATGAATAATATGAGCCTTCTTGAAGTATTTTAAGACTTCCCAAAGGTATTTACATAATTTGAAACTTGTACCCTACATAAAACAAATGTTCGCAACATTCTCCCCCTCAAGTTTCAAAGGGTATTTCCTTCATGCCAAGAATATAGTTGAATCTTTGAAGCTTCGGTCCATCCAAGGATTTGGTGAAGATATTTGCAACTTGATCCTTTGTTCCCACAAAAGAAACTTGTACTTCATTGTTTATGACCTTCTCTCAAACATAATGATAGTGAACCTCTATATGCTTTGTTCTAGCATGAAAGATAGGATTTGAGGTCATATGAATGCTACTCAAGTTATCCCCATATATCAGTGGTACATCAACCTGCACATTCAAGTCATGAAACAACTTTTTAAACCACATACTTCAGTAGTAGCCAATGCTAAACTTCTATAC
The DNA here is from genome assembly GCA_020310875.1 of Ceratopteris richardii. Taxonomy (NCBI): domain Eukaryota; kingdom Viridiplantae; phylum Streptophyta; class Polypodiopsida; order Polypodiales; family Pteridaceae; genus Ceratopteris; species Ceratopteris richardii. Next base: position 104,097,633 of record CM035417.1, on the reverse strand, counting down.
TCAACCTCTGTAGAAGATAAAGCAACTGTAGGCTGTTTCTTTGAACTCCATGTTAATGTCTTGTTTCCTGCTATTACCACATATCCACTTGTGGATCTTGTATCATCTTTGCTTCCAGCCCAATTTGCATCACTAAAGACTTTAAGAGTTAGATCAGCATCATAACTAGAAAATAATCCTTCGTTCATGGTACCTTTCAAATACCTAAGCACTCTTTTCGCTGCATGCATATGAGGTACTCTAGGTTCATGCATAAACTGTGACAATACTCCCACTGCATAGCATATATCAGGTCTAGTTTTTGTTGCATAAATCAAAGATCCTACCATGGATCTATACACATTCATATCATGCAACTCATCACCTTCCTTTGCACTCAACTTTACATTACATTCCATTGGAGTAGAAACAAATTTACATTCCTGCATACCAAACCTTTTCAACATATCACATATATACTTTCTCTGTATCAACCACATACCTTCATCGCCATACACAATTTCAATCCCAAGAAAGTATCTAAGCAAACCAAGATCTGAAATTTTAAATTCCTTTCCCAAATTACCTTTTATCTCATCAATTACTTTTGCATCATTTCCTATAATCAACAAGTCATCCACATAAATGCATACATAGACACACATGCCATCTACATGTTTTACATATAGTGAAGGATCAGCATGACTCGCTATGTATCCTTGCAGCATAAGATACTTTACCAACCTTGCATTCCATGCCCTTGGTGCCTGCTTAAGACCATACAATGCTTTCTTTAACCTGCATACATGATTAGGACATTTTGCATCCACATAACCATCTGGTTGTGACATATACACTTCTTCATTTAACTCACCATTAAGAAAGGCATTCTTTATATCGAGTTGATATATATTCCACCTTTTACTTGCAGCTAAAGCCAACATGCCATGTTTGCTACTGGACTAAATGTCTCCTCATAGTCCAATCCTTGAGTTTGATTATATCCTTTTGCTACAAGTCTAGCCTTATATCTTGACACACTACCATCACTATTTCTTTTAATCTTAAAAACCCACTTGCAACCAATTACCTTTTGCTTTGGTGTCTTTGGAACTAAATTCCAAGTCTTGTTATCCTGTAGTGCTTCCATTTCTTCGCTCATTGCTTTCTCCCACTTTTCATCTCCTTTTGCCTCATCATAACATGTGGGTTCATTTTCCTGCTCAACTTTTGTCATAAAAGCATAATGAGTATTCATGAAAGATTCATACGTATACCTTTGAGGTTGCTTACTCACTCTTGAAGTTCTTCTTACCTCCAACGTAGATGCTCTTGCTTTCTTATTAGGAACCTTTGATGATTCTCCATAGTCACATACATCACTAATTTCCTCTCCTTCATCATTAACTTCAACAAGTTTGAGTTTACCTTTACTTTTAACACTAGGAGGTGAATCTTTCCTTAATCCTCCATTGAAAGGTAGCTCTCTTTCTTCATCCAAACCGCTTTTCTCATCACTTAAACTTCTTGTGGGCTGAGGTAAGCACTCATCTCCTTCACCTGTATCTTCTTCATCTTCATTTATGACCTGCAAACTTTTCTTATCTACATACCATGAAAGTGATTCATCAAAATTTACATCTCTTGAAACAACCACCTTATTGGTATGAGGATTATAACATCTATATCCTCTTTGAGTATCTGCATAACCAATAAATATACACTTTTTTGATTTCACATCAAGTTTTGATATCACTTCACTAGGTACATGTACATAACATACACAACCAAATACTTTCAAATGACTTACACTTGGTTTCCAACCATGCCATACCTCATATGGTGTCAAATGATGAACTCCAGCAGTAGGTACTCTATTCATAATGTACACACATGTGCTAACAGCTTCAGTCGAAAAAGAATTAGGCAAACACATATCATTTAGCATGCTTCTAGATGCTTCTGCTATGATTCTGTTTCTTCTTTCTGCAAATCCATTTTGTTGTGGAGTATACCTGCATGTAACTTCTCTTTTGATACCTTCATCATACAAAAAATCAGTAAAAGCTTGAGAGAAATACTCTCTCCCTCCATTGGATCTTAGCTTCTTAACATATCTTCCTGTTTGCTTCTCGACAAATGATTTAAAATTTTTGAAACAATCAAAGACTTCACTCTTATGTTTAATGAAATACACAAATGTCATTCTACTATGATCATCAATGAATGATACATAGTACTTATTACTAGCCAAGGATGCCTCTTTAGTAGGACCCCATACGTCCGTGTGTATAAGTTCTAGCAATCCACTGCTTACATAGCTTGGATGCTTGAAAGGCTGTCTACTCTCCTTACCCATTTGACATGCTTCACATAGATGCACCATATGTTGCTTAGTAAGATCAGGTAATCCTTCAACAATCCTCTTCTTTGATAGCTCCTTTAACCCATGTACATTCATGTGTCCAATCCTTTTGTGCCATAGATCAAGCTCTGCTATTCGATGCATACCATAAGAGAAATAGTTTGTATCATTTGGGTTTACCTTGAATGTAAAAAATCTACCTTGTTTTTGACCTCTAGCAATTAACCTCCTTTGCTTTGGATCCTCAATGAAGCAACCTGCATGATTAAATCTTATTTGCAAACCTTTTTCTACCATTTGACCAACTCACATCAAATTCTTAGTGATCGTTGGCACATAAAGTACATCCTTCAAGCAATTTATCTTGCTCTTATCCTGCATAACAACATCTCCAACCTGCATAATCTTATGTGTTGTATCATCTCCTGTTTCAACATGAACTTTTACATGAAGGATTATGCATATTAGAAAACCATGAAGCATCATGTGACATATGATTAGAGCAACCACTATCTACATACCATACATCACTATTGCAATTCATCTTAGTTTCTACATTCATCATAAGAAGAGAATCATAATCATCACTTTTACCTTCAACTGCATAATTTCCTTGTTGTTTACCTCTTCTTGAATAGCCTCCTCTTCGATTACCACCTTGATTATTTTCATTTTGATAACAATCTTTGGCATAGTCTCCATACCTTCCACATATATAGCAATTGTTGTTATCTTCACTCCTTTGTCTTTGATTGTAGTTGTAGTTGCCTCTCGTACCTCTCACGCTTGATCTTCCTCTTCCTCTTGTGTTGAAGAAGCCACTTGAAGTCCCTTGATCATCGCTCCTTCTTCCTCAACCTCTATTTGAACCTCTTCTTCCTCTCTTTCCACCTCTTGATGATCCTACATAAAGAGCTTGTCCTTGAGATCCTTTTTTATTTGAAGTAGAGCCATTTAGATTCATCTCCTCCGTGACCATAAGAGCAACAAGCTGATCAAAGTTTGGTAATTCTCCTCTAACATAAATTGAAGTAATGAATGGTTTCCATCTCTCATCATCCTTGAGTCCATTGAGAGTATGTGCAACCAAGTCGTCGTCCTCCACATGAGCTTGAATTGATCCTAGTTGATTTGCAATTTCTTTAACCTTCAACAAGTAATCATTGACCAATGTCCTTGTATCTTTATTTATGTTATTCAACTCATTTTTGAGTTGAATCTTCCTTGCTCTTGTACCTGTAGCATACAACCTTTCCAATGCAAGCCAAACATCTCTACCTGTGTCTAGATCTTGTATGTGTCCTACCATTGAATCTTGAATATTTTATGATAAAATGAATATAACCCTTTTGTCTCTTTCATTCCAAAGTCTAAACTCCCTCAATTGTTGTTGATTTGGATCCTCTGATAATATAGGTTTGATATCCGTTCCATCAATCAAACCATACAAGCCTCTACCTTGCAAGTATGCTGTGATTCTAAATCGCCATGCTTGATAGTTGTTCTTATCAAGCTTCTCTATTTGTGCATGTTGATCACCCATTGTGTAAATACTAAACTTCATCATTTAACCCTCCTTTTGCATATGTGTGATAAGAATAAGTATGAGATTTACCTTTGTTTTAAAGTTTATGCACCTTTCTTTGCTTGGATGTTGCTTGAGATGCTTCCTTGCTATCTCCTTCTACCTTTGTGTAGTGTCGATGATGAACCTCTTCTCCAATAGCTTCAAATTCTTCATCAAGGTATTATAACCTTCTCCAAGCTTCAATGCCTTGCTCTGATACCAATGTTGGAGTTTATTGACCTCCAAAATATAGCAAGAAGTAGGTGGAACCCCCTAGGAACAAGTTGACCTTCTCACAAACTTCATCACAGAAAACTAGTCATGCTTGCAGAGCTTACTATTCTCTAAAGGATTAAAATTTTCTAAAATTGTTTTAGCCACATATACTAGACACCAAGAGCTTTCCAATGAGCCAAAGAACACTCAATTTGGATAAATACACAAGGAGATATGACCTCTGCACGTTTGAGGTTTAATGGAGACCTTCAGCAGAGGTGAAACCAAAGAACACACACTACTTGCAGAGAGTACTGCTTTCAGCTCACAAATCCAATGATTATGAAAATGTACAGGAAGAACGTAGGCGGTAAGAGCTTTCAAATGAGCTATCAAACATGTAATTTGGATATATAACAAGGGAGATACAAGCTCTGCAATCTCTGCATACAAAACTACAGCAGCATAGAGATACACATATGCCTCTCTTGGACTTCCCACAAGATCACGACTTTTCTCCTCTTTTTATAGCATGAGAAACTAATCTAAACCCTTCCTAATACATCTAAATTCGTGGTAGAAACTTGGGTGGAGGTATTACATGACTCAAGTGCTCAAATAAGAAAAGTATTGATGGACTTTGAGAACTAGCCACATTGACCTTCCACTAGGACACCACTGCAGCTCCCTTGTGACTCACTAATTTGACTCACCATGTTCTAGAACTCACGTGGTATTTTTGCTGTCTTTTATGAATAATATGAGCCTTCTTGAAGTATTTGAAAACTTCCCAAAGGTATTTACATAATTTGAAACTTGTACCCTACATAAACCAAATGTTCGCAACAGAGGTCAATGGTTTACCTGCATAGGGCCTCTAGGATAGCCTCAACACTTTTAGTGTCTACATTACATATGATTAGCCAAGTATGACAATAGGTTGTTCTATTTTAGGATTTTGGGACCTCCATGTGAGAGAGGCATAGATAATTCTTTTGCATACACATTGTACATTACTAATCTTGTTATTAGAAAAGAGGTAACTTATCCATAAAAGTTTGAAAATTTTTTAGTATAAAAGGCTTTTTGAATATTTTATGAGTACTTTCTTGGTAGATAAGTTATCGGATCAAAATAATGTTGCATTCTGCATCTTTTAGGAGTCCTAATTAATTGAAAATGAAATGTCCCAACGCCAAATTCAAATCCCATTTCCTTTAAATAATGTGCTAGGATGGCTTTAGAAGCCATTAAGCATATAAAAAATCTTCAAAATCATGACGCAAGTAGGATATCTAGTGTTTTTCAAGTATGCTTAAAACCATAAAGAATGACCTTCAAAATTATAATGCATGTAGGATCTCTAGCGTTTTTTAAGTATTTGCAAAAAATATATATCCAATAGGTAATTTAATATTGCATATTTATTTTTTGTTGATCCACATAAATATGGGTAAGTAAAATTATTTTTCTATTGTCTCTTTTAATAGAAAAAGAATTCTACTCATGGTGATGGGAATTCAGATTATGTAGTGGATTATCTTGAGATATATCCAATATTGCATCCCAAATTAATCTTGCTCCTTCCTTTTGTGGATTTATGTCTTTTGTTGGAATCAATATCCTATTGGTTCATTCATATTCAGATGATACACCATGTATAGCTCCTAGTAATACTCCTCCCACAGAATCGACGGAGCCGTAACAACATCTATAAATCTGTTTAGTAATGCTTTACACACAATAGCACTGGGCGTCGTGGATAAGCGCATGTCCTTCTAACCAGCCCGCGCAGGTTAAATCCCCGCCCAACGCGTTCGCGGAAGAGTTTTTTATTTTGCTTTTCATAAAAGCACATGACGGATGCGCGACGGAACTTCTCATAGATCTTGTCTATCTGACATCCTCTCATTGAAAACAAAAAGTCGGTTCTCATATGACAGATCCTACATCGTCGAATATGCACCAATGCAAAAGCTAACAAGATATGTGGGGTTCCGCCTTGGTGCAAGAGATGTTGCCGTAGCAAAGAGGATATTGGTCACCTGTTCTTTGCTTGCCCTAAATCCCTTCAGTTATGGAGGGTCCTTGGTCGTTCTTTGGGACTCAAAGAACAAATCAATTGGAAGCAAGCCCTCATTGGAGAAGCGATCGGTTGCTCTGCGGCATTGTGGAATGCGATTAGGGGAGAGATCCTTTGGAAGATTTGGCGAGAAAGATGTGCTCAAAACTTTGGCAATACCCCCAAGGAGTGGTCAATCGAGAAGTCCCTTTTCCTTCTCGGCAAAAGAATTGCTAATTGTAAGAAAACTCCCTCCTTCACACATCACAAAGAGCTACAGTATGTCAACAATAAGCTTAAAACCAAGTGGGCACCACACGATGGGGATGCGAGGTTTATCAACCTCCTCTATAACTCCATGTAAGCCTTGCAATGCCTAACCCAAAGGCTTTGGCAAATCATCAAAATGAAAACTAGTCATCAGGAATATATTAGTTGGTAGCCAGCTCTACTGGGAGTAGTGAGCGGTCGTGCTAAGCCTCTGCAGAACGCTCGAAACTCTAGCCGTTTGAGTATTCACTGTTCCTCCTTGGCAAAAGGATCGCTAATTGTAAGAAATCCCCCTTTTTCTTTTTAGGAGTCATCAAGTTTTCAGTTTGATCAAGAACGCACTTCACCCATGTGGGCCCTGCATGGGGGTGATGAGTGGGCGATTAACCCTTTTCTTGTAAAGCCACCTACACTTTGTAAAAGCTTCCCCCGCTCTGTGGGATTTGGGGGATCCCGTGGGCACTAGTCCCCTTCTTTTGTATTTTTCCTTTATTCAATTCAAGTCCGGGAGAGTAGGCTAAGGCCAAACTTCCTTTATTTAAAAAAAAAAGAGCTATACAATACTATAAAAGAAGCCATTGGGCTCATTATCTTTCATCCTTCACCTAGTATTCAACACAAGCCTTGAGCTTGGACCTCAATAGAGGTGGTGTTTCTTTTAGCACATGGGGCAGCCATGGTGCTAACTTGAAGCATGTTGAGGAGCAGCTATGGAGTTCTTCTTAATGATTCTTCTTGGAGAAGATGAAGGGTGTGCTCACACTCTAGCTCATGGAGAGGAGGTTATCTCTTGTTCATGCAAGAAGACTTGGTCATTAGCAGCTTGACGGTGAGGATCGGCCGTCTACATGTTGTAGTTGAAGATTATCTTCTACAAGAGGATGTCGGGCTACGTCAAAGACATTGGATGGTGGTTAACATAAGATTTACATCTTATGTTAAGTATTCAGGTACATATTCTCTTTATGCACACAGGTACTACTTGAATTTTATGGAGGCAGTAGCATCCATATCAGGAGGAGTCCTATTCGGCATAGGTACAAGAGAAACAGTACGTATATGCTTTATGCATATGCAGCAAACTTGTTAGCATTCATTGCTATTTTTTAAGTATGTGATCTTTTCACACACGTATCTAACTTAGGGTCTTCCATAGCCTAAGGTTAGATGAGGGTTTGTTGATTATCAGTTTCACACTGATCCTTCCTCTTTCAATCACTCATATTCACCTATAAGGTCACACATCTCATGTATATTCAGATTTTTGCCCATACATCTGAATATGTTTGTTACATTGTACATTCACTCATTCATCTATTTCTCATCACATAGAGTGGTTGAGAGTTTTGCTCCCACATTGTACATTGAACATTGGTATATATGATACTATGAGTACGTGATGGCTTACATAACACCTTACACATGTCGTCTATTCTTTCTCTATCTTTATCTCATCATCTGTATGATTAAGTTGTGGTATGTTCATGTTTTGTCAATATTGAAGAATGTTGGAATTAATGTTGTATATACTGGAACCATGGAACCATGGACCTGTGACATGAGCCAAGGGCCTACCTCACTTCCAACATTTGGTATCAGAGCACTAAGGTTTTGGTTTTGAACTTTAGATCTTTGGCATCAATGCATTAAGGCTCAGTCATATTCTCAGGTTTCCAGACTTCTAGATTTACAACATATGATTTAAGGACATCTTCTAACATTTGACATTTGACATACACACTTAATCTAGATGAGTAGAGATTTGAGAATTAGACAATTCAGTCACATGTGTATTCATTAGTGTGGAGTATGAAGTTGATGATCTGTTAGCAGCCAAATATTTTTGGAAGAGTATGAAAATACTTTACAAAAGTATTGTTTGAAGACCCAGACTTGATGAAGAGAAGACTACTTCAAATTCAAGGAAGAACAATGGTTTAGAGAAGATGAAGGAATCAGATCAACATCAAATCACAGGTATCAATTTCTACTATCAGATTATCATTTGCAGGTCGTGTCTTAGAAGAGCAATTATGAAGAGATTTGAAGGTTTCAAGGAGTGCTTTTATACGCTTTCATCATTTGAAAGTTAAAGGCTACATCAAAACAGGTATCTAGAGGTTTTTCTAGAGAGTTTTGAGAGATCTTTTACATGGCAAGAAAGTTCATCTAAGAAGACAAATGTGAAGATGGGATGAGTTTTTTGTTTTCAGCCAATTTTCTGTTGTAAGTTGGTTGGATATCAAGGTACAAATGTATCTAGAGAAGGTAACTCTAGAAGGGCAATTCATCATTCAGACAAAAGATTGGTGAATTTAATCGTTTCAAACATTTGAATCAGAATTTTGATTAAGAGATATGACGAGATTATAAAACATGATTCTATATTCACTTCCATTTGTATACCATGTTTGTTTTGTCTCTTACTCTTAGCACTAGAGGAAGAGAAAAGTTCATTTGAAGAGGTCAAGAGTATTTGCTACTTCAAGATGAAGAAAACAAAAGGTATGGAAGAGAAGTTTGAATATGTTGACATCATCAGGTCGAAGAAAGATGCAGAAGAAGAAAGTCCATCATTTCCAAAAGAAAAGTAAGGCTTCCTTTTCTCATATATATTCCATATACTTTTCCTATTTTATCCTCTACATCCAAAGACAAGTCTACAAGAACATCTTGTTTAAAGAAGAAGCAGTTTCTTGTTTTGCATTACACTTGGTCATGATTTAGTAGATTTGACAAAGAATTGCATTGAGAGAAAGAAAAGCAGCAGATATATCGTTTTGACTCATATGTATATGAGTTATGTTTTAGTTGAAGCTTTTAGAGTAGGCAGCTTATATGTTCCCTCAAAGAATTCTTGGAATGTCAATACAGAGCTACTTGGTATATGACAAGTTGCAGAGAAGTATATTTCTTCTTTATCTAACTCTTGAGGTAAAAGAGTTTTTTGTAGCAGATGTTGAAGACTTGGGTTGAGGTTTTATGTTTGGAAAAGGTTACCTCATATCAGAAACTTCAGAAAATTCAGAATCTTGTTGATGTACAAGTCAATAGAGAATCTACTTTCTATGATTGTCTAGATTTTTGGATACATGCTTGTATTCAAAAATGTGTTCCATTAGATCCTATTACTTGATTGAAAAGTGGAGTTAGCCAAAAGAAAGTCAAGCAGGTACTATCACATTTCACCCGGGTAGAATATGAAAGTTATGAAGTATCAACTTGCAGCTTTTGGAGTTCTCAAGGTGAGAAGTTTGTCCACTTATGTTTCAAGTAGGAATTGCAAATTCTTGGAAGGATTTGTTTACAGTAAAGTTTTACAACTTTATGTGAAGCATGGACACTTGGAGACATTCAGGTAGCAAATCAAACATTCAGTCATGAAGGTTTGATGAGAGCAGATTCTACACAGGAGAGATCATTGATCTTGAAATGATCTTGAGTATTTATGAGTCAGTTGTCTATCCTTTGTTTGGTAAGGTTCTTAGCATTAGAAGAAGTAAGTTAAATTCTATCAGATTTGTGTTGCAAAGATAGAAGATAATACTTGTTATGTTGCAGAAGGGTATGAATCCTATAAAGCTTTCAGCAAGGTTTTGTTATGTTAGGTTCAGCTAACCTTATTCTACAATATGGGAAGATGAAGACTTACAATGAAAGCTATTAGCAACTGCAGTGCTAATAAAAAGGGTTCAGAGATTTTGTTTCAGATACAGGTATTGATCACTAAAGATCAGATTTATGAAGAAGGACGTCCAAGATTTCATAAAGTCTGATATAATTTGAAGAATACTGGATACTAGTGTTACGTCATCCAGGGGGGTGATGAAACATGAAGACTTATTTTCAGCCATATGTAAAAGAATGCAAATTCATACTTACTGGTATTCCTATATCAGGTATTCCTATATTTTCCTTTATCAAGTTCTCATTATGTTCCATCTTTAAAAGAAGAAGGAAGAAGAAGAATGTTTGGAGAAAGTTCTTGTTAGGATGTTCCTGTTCAAGAGAAGGTTCTAGAGTTCTATTGAAGAGAAGCTTGATATTTTAGAGGGGTATGTTTTATAAGTGCGCACATTTATGTTTATACCAGGTTCTGAAGGAAAGAGGTATGAAGGATTTAAAGGATGAAGACATGATGACATCATAGATTTTTTTATAAGACTCATATTTCAATTGATTTCAGTTGATTTCAATTGAGTTGAGTTGACTTGACTTGAGTATAGTAAGAGATGAACCAGCAATGTTCATAATACACTAAGTTGTGAGTTGTCAATCATAGGTTCCAGGATCCAGTTCCTGATTTTGTTTAGTGTATTTACATGACGCAACAGTACGTTGAGAAACCTTTTTGGAAGGTAAATGCAAATATATGGATCCTAGTGTATGTTTTCAGGTTTTTGAAGACAGGAGATAGCAAGTTCGGAGACAGTTCATGCTATATTTATTGTCAAGCACTGATTGCTTGATGTGTACACTATTGGATATCTAGTTTGCATATTTTCTCAAGTATTATGGTTCATATTCAGCAAGTTCAAGTTTTTTGAAGAAAAAGTCAAATTCAGTTTTGAAGAAGACTTTGAAGAAAAGGTCAGTTCTGAAATGCGGGAGTACAAGCTTGAAGCTTGTGATAGTTTGCAGCTTATGAAGTCTGCAGATCCAATTCAGTTTGTACCAATATGACATTGAAGGGGGGATTGTTGGAATCAATATCCTATTGGTTCATTCATATTCAGATGATACACCATGTATAGCTCCTAGTAATACTCCTCCCACAGAATCGACGAAGCGCTAACAACATCTGTAAATCTGTTTACTGATTCTTGTACACACAATAGCACTGGGCGCCGTGGATAAGTGCATGTCCTCCTAACCAGCCCGTGCAGGTTCAATCCCTGCCCAGTGCGTTCGTGGAACAGTTTTTTATTTTGCTTTTCATAAAAGCACACGACGGATGCGCGACGGAACTTCTCATAGATCTTGTATTTTTAATTAAGCCCGTGCAGGTTCAATCCCTGCCCAGTGCGTTCGCGGAATAGTTTTTTATTTTGCTTTTCATAAAAGCACACGACGGATGCACGACGGAACTTCTCATAGAAGCCATTGGGCTCATTATCTTTCATCCTTCACCTAGTATTCAACACAAGCCTTGAGCTTGGACCTCAATAGAGGTGGTGTTTCTTCTAGCACATGGGGCAGGGGTGTGCTCACACTCTAGCTCATGGAGAGGAGGTTATCTCTTGTTCATGGCAAGAAGACTTGGTCATTAGCAGCTTGATGGTGAGGATCGGCCGTCTACATGTTGTAGTTGAAGATTATCTTCTACAAGACGATGTCGGGCTACGTCAAAGACATTGGATGGTGGTTAACATAAGATTTACATCTTATGTTAAGTATTCAGGTACATATTCTCTTTATGCACACATGTACTACTTGAATTTTATGGAGGCAGTAGCATCCATATCAAGAGGAGTCCTTTTCAGCATAGGCACAAGAGAAACAGTACGTATATGCTTTATGCATATTTGGATGAGGTGTTACAGAAGGTGTGTTCACATGAGTTTGAGGATTTCGGTAGCAAACTTGTTAGCATTCATTGCTATTTTTTAAGTATGTGATCTTTTCACACACGTATCTAACTTAGGGTCTTCCATAGCCTAAGGTTAGATGAGGGTTTGTTGATTATCAGTTTCACACTGATCCTTCCTCTTTGAGTCACTCATATTCACTCTTCTATAACCTATAAGGTCACACATCTCATGTATATTCAGATTTCTGCCCATACATCTGAATATGTTTGTTACATTGTACATTCACTCATTCATCTATTTCTCATCACATAGAGTGGTTGAGAGTTTTGCTCCCACATTGTACATTGAACATTGGTATATATGATACTATGAGTAAGTGATGGCCTACGTAACACCTTACACATGTCGTCTATTCTTTCTCTATCTTTATCTCATCATCTGTATGATTAAGTTGTGGTATGTTCATGTTTTGTCAATATTGAAGAATGCTTGAATTAATGTTGTATATACTGGAACTATGGAACCATGGACCTGTGACATGAGCCAAGGGCCTACCTCACTTCCAACATCTTTCCGCATACCTTTGCACTTCCTTACACATGTGTGCCAGCCCCTTATTCAGCACACCACTTTGAGGGGCTTACTTCCTTTTGTGGATTGATTTCTTTCCACATAGCTTGGCACTTCCTTACACATGAGTGCTAGCTCCTTGTTCACCACACCACTCTGAGGGGGCTTTACTACATATTTCAATAGTGATGTGTGAACACACTTAAGAGCACTGTGTACTTTTTTTCCTCATTAGGAGTTTTTTTCCTTGGCTTGTATATATGCCTATACATTCACTTGGTAATACGTTCTCTATTTGTGTTTTCCATCAAGCTTCTTCTTTTTCTTCCTTGTGTTATTCACGTGTTTCCTCATACCTATGACTATAATAGGCATGTGAATTCTAAGGTACATTCCATGAAAGTTGGATTTTGGTATTCTTTACACCATAGGTAATACTTTTGAATGTTATTGGGATTCAACTCAGGACGGAAATTGTGATTCCAAAAAATCACTTTCTTGGTATTGTTTCTCATTTGGTTCATGTATAATTTCTAGGGTAAGTAGGAAGCAACCAACTATGGCACTCTCTTCTAGTGAAGTTGGGGACAAAGTAGCTTGCTTTGCCTCTTGTGAGGCACTTTGATTAAGAAGAATTCTTGCAAATCTAAGCATTCATCACAACTAAAAACTCTATGGCCATTGCAATGAAGCTAGTATTTCATGTTTGCACAAAATACATGGAGACTTCAACAATCAAAAGATAACCCAACTTACTTGATTCATCATTCTTTAAATGTTTAGGGGGAGATTTTGTACGTGGACAATGGTACTGCTCATGATTTTATGTTTTATTTCACATTTTCTAAGGCCCTCATTATAAAGAGAATCTAATTTTGCATTACCTTGTGGATGGGAATCCCAACTTACATGTTAGATGAAGTTTGAATTTGACCATTTAAGTGATTGTGAGGAAAGGTAGTTACGAGGGTCCCCTATTATGGGGTCGAGGGTAGTGTATGGGCAATATTCCATGTCCAACTCACAAATCATGTTATACTTTATGGAATAATGGAATGTTAAATGGATTTTAATGTCTTGAGGATTTTAATGTGATTGTATTTTGATTTAGCAGGTGAAGAATCATGAGGGTGTGAATGTGTGTGGATTTACTTAGATATTTTTGAAGATATTTAAAAGATAGTATGTTATATAGTTTTGTAAAGATAGTAGATTCCTTAGAAAGTTATGTTTTGTAAATAAAGCAGATTTTTCATAAACCCATGCTTTTTGAAGTGCCACCCTCATGTATCTTCTGTTCAGGATGTAATGAAACTACCTATAAATACACGTACTCTGAGAGACTTGTCTATCAGAGGATGTGGGGGGAGACTGTAACCGGATGTTGTAGATGCATATACGCAGAGATAATACAATAAATAAATCTCACTAGAACACACATAGAATAGAGAAAGACAAGATTGAAAGCAAGATTGATTTTTCATAAATGCATGCTTTTCAAAGTGGTCTACTATTTTTACAAAAAATATATGAAATACTATCTTTTAAATATCTTCAAAAATATGTTAGTAAATCCATGTGCATTCACACCCTCATGATTCTTCACCTGCTAAATCAAAACACAATCACATTAAAAACCTCAAGACATTAAAATCCATCTAACATTCCATTATTCCATAAAGTAAAACAAATCATTCATATTTGTTAGGTCAATTGAACCGACTTGAGACATATATGGTCAATATGTGGGTGGCGGCCATTGATATGTGACCACCAATGTCTAGACATCCACGGAAGGCTGCACCTCTTCATTGGCCTATTTGAAGATAAGTTCTACAATAGCCCATACATCTAATTGAGTCAGCATACCTCAACTCTATAATGTCCCATTTAGATTTATCTAGATCACCATTTAATCTCTCTTTTGAGAGCACATAGGTGTGACAACATCATCATTCTTGTACTTGTTATTAGTAATGAAATTTTCAAATTCTATTATATATATTATCTTCTCTACTATTTATCTTATGTTTTCTTAGATAACCTCTATCTTATAATAACTCTACAAAGGAACATAGAAAAACAAATATTTGATGCATACTAAGAAGAATTGAACAACTCACCATCCAAGAGGGTAGTTAGCACATCAACTAAATAGAGGAAATACATTACAAGAAGAAAAAAAGCCAAGGAAGAGTAGGATTATGAGTGATTGAGATTGCCATTGATAAGTTTGGACTTTATGTGAAGGTGATGAAGGCAAACTTTTTCTTCCATTTATCTTTAATGGTTAAACTACCCAAGTTGTCCTTCACATAAAGGTAGGTATTGCTATAGCCATAAAATAACTATGGAAGAAATGTAGTTGATCTCCCTTCCTATTGAGTAACAAAGATTTTGAACAATTTGGATGGATTGAGATCTTAAATATGTTGGATATGAATCTATTCATGACAGTGATTGTTGAAAAGTATATGAGGATGAGCAAAGGAAGCAAGCATCAGAAAATGAATCCATAATAATCAAACCAAAATTTGACTATGAGAAAGTCTTATCACAAGAATTAGGAGCCAGCCAAAAGGGTACTTAGGTACCTCAAAGGATCAGAGAATCAAGGGTGATATTATCCATTATCCTAATGCTTTACCTTCTTTAACAAGGATCATTTACGTCAGCAAAGTTATTCATGATGGGATCTCTCCAAAGGTATACTTTGCTTTAGATTCCAAATAATCCGTTTGCGATTATCCACCACCTATGTGTAGAGATCCCGTCATGAGTTCAAGTTTTTAGGTCAATCTTTAGAATACATCTATGAGGATGAGCAAATAGGTCATATTATCCAATGGGGATAGATGGCCAACTGCATTTCACACATCATGGTCCACCCATCTTTGTAAATAGCATTGTAAGAACTATATTTACTCCAACTTTCAGACATAGGAATCCCATTCCTCTTGTCTCAAAGCTTCCATGTAATATTTTTAGCACTACTATAGCACCTATTTCAAGTGCATCATGTATGAATACTACCAGAAAAATACAAAAAAGAATCTAGTTCGAATGACTCAGATCATACAAGCATCACACTTGTTATCACTTTCACATATGTACCCACAAGTACAACCACCACATGGCAACATATGCCCAATGTACCTTTTGGAATAGTTCTCTTACTAGGTATGCCTCCACCACCTCAACCTACCATATTGTAAAAAACTAACTATTAGGACCACCACATGCTAGAAGGATGAATCTCCTCCCAACCTTATGCCTTAATATATAGTTGTGGTAATCAGCGAGGACCACAAATGTAACCAAAGTCCACAAGTGCAGGTGCAATCTCCACCATTCCTTTAGTATCTTCAACTAGAGTTTACTACTTGTTGGTGTGATCTCCACCATTGCTTTAGCACCTTCCACTAGAGCCCACTAGTGGTAGGTGTACTCAACGCTTGAGTTAAGTCTCTCTTGACTCAATTTAACTAATGTTAACTTGAGTTATAAGACTCTAGAGCTCTTTGGGAAAACTCTCTCCCCATGCTCCCCGTCAAGGTTGAACCCAAGCTCTCCTCCTTCGTAGCCTTGAGACTTAACCAGTAGGCTAAGTGGATCACATTTTTAAGAGAGTACATGAACCTATGCTTAAGTATGGTCTTGAGATCTTTGTCCATACACACGAGTGACCAAATGGTGTCCAATTTCATCTATCTAAATCGGTAGGGAACTCACATCATAGAATTACTTTATAACATTCTTTCCCCTCTTGGACTAAGCTGCACATCAAGAATAGAGAAAGATAATAGAGAGAAGACAAGCCAATCTACACATTTCCATGGATATGAATAGAGAAGAAGATGACTCAGCATGAATTTCAAGAAACAAGAAAGATAAGAAAAATAACTATCAAAAGAAGCCACATGTCACTTGCCATGGGAGTGACAATGAAAATGAAGAGAGAGCTTCCATTAGAACAAATGTTGTATTTATACAATCAAATGGCCTCAAAGGCTCTTCACACCCAACCTTCTCTCACCCTCGAATTTAACCATTATCCATTGTTCGAGAGATCCTATCTTCCGAACTTGATGAAAAATGAAGCATGTTGGATGTCTAAGGATGGAATGAAAGCTCTATTCCAAGGACCATCATGATAGAAATTTGGCATAATGGTGATCTTTATTGAAATCCGTTGACCTTTGACAAAACCAAAGTTGATGAATTGCTTCGATGGTTCTGATAAGCTGTGAAAGGTTTTAGCATGGAGCAGTTACATATGAATAGCGACAATATTCTGGTCATGGATCTAGGCCGGATTGTGAGGGTGATGCACTAGATCTGTGGAGAATTTTGTAAAAGCAGATTTCCCCTATCCAACCATCAAGTATACGTTGCATACTTACCTCACTTCCGATACATGGGTAAATGGAGACCATAAGGTGGACAAGACAATAACTATATGGAATAAACAACGTGTTGAATGATCAAAGACCTATGTATAGATTCATGTCAAGTCGAACATGTTTCTGAATCATACTTTTAAAGTATATTTATCTTCATTAGGCAGATCTTGAACTCAAGTACTGAGATCTTCAACGAAATACAATGATCCAGTTCGGCTGAAAGCAATTGCATGCAAGAACTATGGCCTTGTTCAACCTTTGATGTGAAATTTAGTGACATCATTTTCTTTTCTTGTGTACTTGTCCAATCAGCAATGATTAGGTGGTTGTCCTCCAACACACTTGTGAGGATCAAAAAGTTTTGTTCTTTTCTTGCGCAATTGATCTAAACAATCTTTCTTGAGTTTCCATAAATTGAGGCTCCATTCACCTTTGACATCGCTGGAAGCACCATATCCTTGGAACCCGGTAGTTGACCTGATCCATCAACCGAGCCCTTCACTTTGACATGTGAACCCAATGTGAAGTTCAACGACACTTGGACAACTTACGTGCTCTATTGCACATTTTGCATATTCATTTATATGCTTGGAGGGATTAATGTGGTAGCCTCTTTGTCCTTGAGAGTGGTTGCTTAATCAGAACCTTGTAAGATCTGCTTGGTGTTGAGGGCTAGTCTACTTGACTTGAGTGCTTCCATAGAGACTTGCAAGTTGTTGAACCTCATTGCTTCATCCTTTCCATCGACAAATCGAAGCTCCAGAAATCATTCCCATTAGATTCCCATTGTATTTAGGATTTTGGCAAAACCCAAAATGTAACAGCTGAAACCTCGTTTGCAAACCAAGTTAGTTATATGCACTTCAAGTTCATGTTTTTTTTTCCATTGGAAAAGCATAAACAAAACACTTTTACGTTCACATTTGCACACATTATTTGACTTTATTTTTGTACATATGTATATGTGCAACACAAAAGGAAGATTCATTATGGATATTTCAAAAAAAAACGAGATAGAAGGGATTCGTTAGAAACTACATTCTTATATTTCTCTTCTTTTTATTGTCTGTGAATTAAACGGCATGATGTCAAATTTTGAAGAACAATGAATCTCGAAGATTATAGATTTTAACAAACGAAATAAGGGGGAATTTAACGGATTAAATGCAACCTCATATTTTTGCTATTTTGATCAACGTGCAAACCAATATGGGTTACCTACTTTTAGTAAGAGAGATACGTTCTTGCACATTTTAAATGGCTTTGCACGAGAGCATATTTCATTACAAGTAATTAACATGGAAAAATTTTAAGAAACATCTCTTAATTGAATTTGCATATGAAAATTTTAAGAAACATCTCTTAATTGAATTTGCATATGAAAATTATAGTGAAAATAATGAGGCAATGTTCTTAAAATGGATAGAGTCTTCTAAAGGTGAAATGCTGATTGATTTAGTTTGAAGTTAAATTTAATCAATTACCCCATGTAGATAGGACAATCGTACAACGTGATAAGCTACAAATCTTATTAGATATGCCAGAAAGGTCTCAACGAAAAGATTTAGAACCACGACTTGAAGATGTAGATATGGCCAATGTGTGAACGGTTGATTGGGAGATAGTAAAGGCAGAGGTTCATCGACTAGCACAATGACAAGAAAGAAATTTTAACTGGATAAGTGCTAGGGATGGATCACCAAAATGGGAGGTGTCTAGCCCTGAAGTAGAACATGCAAATAAAACTAAAGATGATCCTAAAATTTCTCAATTAGAATCTAAAGTAGATTCCCTTGCTAAAAACATTGAAACATTTTTAAAAAAAATTATCATTCTAAAAACTATCCAAGGATAGGAAGTGAAACCTGCAATTCAAGAACCAATTAAAAACCCTTTTAACTAACAAAGAAGATGTATATGGTGTGAGGATATTGACCACCCTTATTGGAAATGTACATCTCTCTAAGAGGCAAAAGAGAGAAATATAATTTTGGAAATCGATAGACAAGTTTATGACTTGACCATTAAACATCCTCTAGGAAGAAAATTTGCCAATCACAAGGATATGAAGTTGAAAACTACATTAGGTGAAACATTGGAAAATGCTACTATGTATAGGAAAATTGTGGGAAGTTTGATATATCTCACAATTACAAGGCTTGATCTAAGCTACGCTGTTGGACTTGAAAGCCAATTTATGCAAGTTCCTAGGAAGCCACATTTAGATGATTTGAGTCACACTATATAAGTTATGTGAGCGCTACTTTAGATTATGAATGGGTTTATAAAGCTAGTGTACATTTGCAAGTTCATGGATACATTGATGCAGATTGGGCTAGTAGTATTCCAGATAGAAGATCTACTAGTGGTTTTCTATTCTCACTAGGGAGTGCAGCTATTACATGGAGCAACAAGAAGCAACCCAATGTTGGTTTGTTGAGTATAGTAGCTGAGTATAGAGGTGTTGCAATGGCAACATGCGAAGCATCATATGCTACTTGCATATTTAGGCATGGAAGTGTAAAATCCAATCATCATCTATAATGATAATCTTAACAACATTCAATTAGCATGAAATCTTGTTTTTCATGCTAGAACAAAGCATATCAAGGTACATTATCACTTATTCAAAGAGTAGGTAATTAGTAGGTGATATTTTTATGTGACACTAGATGAGCAAGTTGCTGATATCTTCAATAAAGCACTTGAAGTAGAGAAGCTAAAGAAGTTTTGAAACATGCTTGGATTAGAGGACATGACATTGAGTTTGAGGGGGATTTTTGAGATATTAAGCTCAACATGTGATGATCGTGGATGACATGTATCATGTTTCATTCCTCTGACATGTATAGTGGTCACACTAGTGCATGTTAGGGATACTTCAATGAGCTTTACTAGATTTACCTAGCGAGAGTGATGGCACAATTTTTGTTTCCTGCCAAATCACTCATTCATGGACATTAGGACTTTCCTTATGTATTCTTCTTTATATATTGCACTAGATGTATTGTTATATTAGGTCTTTCTTGTACATTCCTTTTATGTAATAGAAGAAGAAGAAGAAGATCATTCTTCCTTGCCTCAATCTATGTGTGTGCTCCTCTTTGAGTGTAAGAGTGTGTGATTGACATCTCTTCCTGATCTGCTTCCTCGTAACAGTGTCCACCTGCAACACCGCTATGTGCAGTTTCTAAGATTGTCGAATAGTTTGATTTGTGAATGCACAATCTTAAGTAATCATCTTTACCTCTTTGGTATAGGTTGTCTGCTACTAAGGTGCGGACCTGCACCTCTTGCTCCATGCTTCATTTTCTTGCTAGAGTATCCTCACTGGGTAGTATTTTTTATCTCATAAATTCTACCAATGGAGCACTCCATTCTAAAATTTACTATACGTGATAAAGGGTAGCATACTCCACTAGGGGTCTCTTTTGGCACACTGGAAAATTCTTAATCCTCTAATGTATTTCTTTGTCCATACTAGGCCAATACACTCCTAAACATTTCAAATTCTTCAATGTTGGTTGTTTAGAATAGTGATTTCCTATCAATCCTTCATGGGCTTGTTGCAACCAACTACTATGTTCATCCTCCTTGACACAACAAGCTAGTACACCGTCTCTATCTTGTTTGTACATACTTCCTACCAATGTTTGATATTTTTGTGATCTTATAATTTCATCTTAGTTCATTTTTACATTCTTATTTGCGAGTCCAATGGTTCAGACAAATACCAACTTATTTGCCCATTTAGGAACAACTTCTAAATTGAACACATAAGCATCGAACAACTCAACAGACACTCCTTGTGATGACTCTCTTGAAGCGATGCAAGAAAGGTGGCCCTAAGGTGGGTCCTAACTTTCTTAGAAAACCACTTCAAAGTCACATTCTATTAGTAAGAGAAACCATCTTACTAAGCATTCTGTATCACAAGGTTCATTGACCAAATACAATAAAGCTTGATGATAAGTGAAAAACCTAAACTTGTTGGCCAATAGATAGTGTCTGAACTTCTTCATGGCATATACCATGCCTAACCCTTCTCTTTCTGTTGTTTTATAGTTTTGTTGAGCTGTGTTTAGCTATTTGCTAGCATATGCTAAAGGCAAATCTATATTTTCTTCACCTGTGGGTTGTGCTAGCACACATCCTATTGCATAATTGGATGCATCTACATGGACATGGAATGGTTTATTCCAATCAGGAGTGGTTAGTATTGGTGTTGTGCACAAATGTCTCTTCAACTCATTGAAGGAATTTTTGCATGCATTGTTCCACTCCAAATTCATCAACAGAGCATAAAGGAGTTTAGCTATTATTATTGTATACATGTGGATAAACGTACAGTAATATCCAATGGCCCATAAAGGCTTGTACCTCTTTAATGTTCCATGGCCTTTGTAACTCTACTATGGCTCTTACTTTGTCCTCATCTATTCATATTCTGTTCTTAGAAACAATATGACCTAAGATCTTACCTTGACATACCATGAAAACACTCTTTTTTGGGTTCAAACAAACTCGATATTCTCTACACTTGTTGAAGATCTATCTAAGCTCTAGGATGCGGTGTCTTCTTCCTTGGGAATGAACACATAAATCATCCACATATACTTCTAAGCTCTTTCACAAGAACTCTTTGAAGACATGACAGATGAGCCTTTGGAATGTTGCAGGTGCATTGGGAACCCAAATGGCATCACACAAAATGCAAAGATTCCCCACTTTGTGGTGAAGGACGTTTTGTGTTGATCCTTTGGGGCATGGCTACTTGGTTGTAACCTGAAAATCTATCAAGGAAGCTATAAACTTCCTTGCTTGCAACAAGCTCCAATAAATGTTTGGTGATTGGAAGCAATAACTATCTCTGATCATAGCGGTATTAACGTTTTTAAGGTTAATACACACCTGCAACTTCCCGTTCTTCTTGGGAACCACTACAATGGGGGACATCAATTCAATATGCTCAATCACGTAGATAAATCTAACTTCAATCAGTCTATCAATTTCTTCTCTTATTTCGATTGCATAAGTGTCATTAGATGTGTAGGGCTTATGTTTGTGGGCTTGGTGTCAACCATCATGGGGATCATATGCGATCATATTTTTGGATCTACCCCCTTAAAGTCTCTGTAGGTTCAAGCAAACATATCCCTATATTCCCTTAATAAAGCCACAAGCTCTACTTCTTCTTCTGCGCTCAGGTCTTCTCCTATGTACCTACATCCCTCTTTGCTCTCTTCAATGGTTACTACAATTTTTTTGGTTTTATTTTTATTAACATACACTTCTCTTCTGATGGCCTCTCTCTTAGGAATTCATACAAATTTTTTTCGGTCTTCAACTTCATATTTCTTGAAATTTTCTCGTACTTCAAACAATGATTCTCCTTGATGTGGTTCAACTTTTATTTTATTTTTCTTCTAACACCTTTACTTTCCTCCCTTGAATTTATAGTTTCTAATGCTTGTGAGAGGTTCATCTTCTTGTTGGGTAAATACTCCTACATTTTTTAGATAGTGCTCCTCTGAGGCAAAGCAACTATCCATAGTCTTCATTTCTTATCAGTATTGTGGGAGTTGTGATCTAAAGAGATTCAAATTCCCATGGGCTTTTGAATTGTGGAAAATATTATAAAGAGTTAGATTCAAAATCTAATCTTTCACCTTCTTGTTGCTCTTCTTGATCTCCATAAATAGATGGAATGTCTTGGGGAAATTGATCATGAAGATAATAAATTTCAAGAAAAGGAGGGGGGTTATCCTTCTCCTTGGCCCATTTCTCTTCTTGTGTTTCCTGCAAGAACTCTTGCGAGCATTGTTCAATTGAAAGAGGTGTTCCACCATCCATGGAATCAAGAACATAAACTTTCATTGGTGGTGAGCTTTCTCCTTCAACAACTGATTGAGCCTATGGGGGTCTTTAAGGCATTAGCCCTAGTGACTACCTATATAGGGGCCACGATAATGCTACTTGAAGTTAAATCCACCACTAAGCCTACCACATTAATTGGTGTAACATTGGGCTCACTAGAGGGGTTCCTTGGACAATCTCTTGGGATATGTTCTTTGCTGCACTCAGGACAAAATCCTTGTATTTTTATGGTATGTCCTTGTCTCGGAAGTGGTGGTTGGGGACATTCATTAATGAAATTGTCACCGTGACATCTAAAACATAGTCCTCTAGGGTATTGTGGTCTCATTTGTCTCAATTGAGGCATGGGGTTAGGATTCATAAACATGACATTGGTGTCTTCTGGATCCCAATTTATTTCCATAGTTGGTGCCTCGTATTGATACGGATAAGTCTCACTATGCTTGGGTGACTCTGTGTAATGAGATCGTGGACTATCTTCATGGGTGTAGTAAGAACTGTGAGCATGAGGGTCCTTTTTTGAGACCATGTTGGAGTTAGATGTCTACGGAAGCACACGAACAACACAATGAAGAAGAAGAATCTTGGAGCACAACACACAATACTAAATGTATTACCACTCGAATGTACAAAGATAAGTGAAACACTAGGGTGATAGGCATAAATACAAGCCACGAAAAAAAAACCTCCTAAAGAGGGAAAAAAGTGCCCCGGTGGTCCTAATGTGTTCACACACATCACTACCAAAATATATCAAAAAATTTCCCTGAGAGTGATGCAGTGAACAAGGAGCTGGCACTCATGTATAAGGAAGTGCCAAGCTATGTGGAATCAATCCACAAAAGGAAGTAAGCCCAAAGCTTTGTGGAAAGCTTCAAACTTCTCCCTAGGCAGAGCCTTCATGAAAAGGTTTGCAATATTCTCCTACGTGGGCACGTATGCCAAGCTACTTCTCGGGAATGACATTTCCAAACTCATCTATCATGTCTGGTAAGCACCCAACCACATACATGGTTCCTTGTTTATCAATGTATGAACCCTCTTTAAATTTAACCACTAGGTGTTCAAGTTTGAACGGTTGATCAAGATTTTTGAGTTGGATAATTGATCGCATTAGACCATCCGTATAGATGTGTGCATCTAATCAGTTGGTCCTAATATACTCCAATTGTCTTATAGGGACCTTCTGAGTCTGTAAATAATCTATGCTTGAGGTACCTCTAGGTCTCTTCATGCTAAAAGACACTTCTAAATCACTCGTTTTCGAACTTAGCACGTAGGGATAATCACTCAATTGTTATGTCAATGACCTAGCTATGTGATTGACACTAGCTTCAGATGATCTGATGCTTTGTCTTTCTTGGCCTAGGTGTCCACCTGATCTAAGGTTCATAAGCTTCTTCTACTAGTCCCAATTTTCCCAAGTAACACTTCATTGCAATTTCCTTTTGAATCACTTACTTGTTCTTTTATAGATTTCTCCGGTGTAACCTTGTCTGACAAAGATCATCATTAGGAGTATTGAGTTTTATCACATTTTGAGATGTGATCGATCCACTTAAGTCCTTTTTCTTTAGGGTTTGTCACAACAATATCCTAACTTTTGCTTCAACTTGACTAATTAGGTTTTCTTGTACTTATTTTGTGTTTATTGTCACCCTAATTAGTTACAACCACTAGTTTTGCTTAGCATAGACTAAGAATTGACTGAGGGGGTGAGAATGCTTACAATCTCAAGTCGCTTCTCCTTTGATTAGACTTGAATGCTCAGGGTACATTCCCAAGCTTGCAATGCACTTGGCACCTTGCTTTGACACCCTTGAATGGCCCTCAATGGACCTGTAAAAGTCCCAAGTTTAGATCAAGCTTTAACTCTAATTTATTTGATAGACAATTTGATTCAAGCATTTTTGAGGACCAATTTTCCCCCTTGTATTGGTGAAAAATTCCTCTAGAGCTCCCTTGGGTTCCTAATCCCACTTAAATGGCAACTTCAAATTAGCCGAGAACGAGCTTTTTGACACATTCTAGAGCTCAAAAAATGGATTTTGGATGAAAAAGTTATGTGAATTTAGGCTTCTAGGGGTCAAAACAGACAAACAGGATGTTATGAGAAAATCGTCATTTTGAGTGACAATCGCAATGTTGTGACAACCTAAAAATTTCGATGCTCAGACAACCCAAAAATCACAATTTTGAGTGACAATCGTGATGTTGAACACCCCAAAAATCATGATTTTGAGTGACAATCCTGATGCTGAACAACCCAAAAATCATGATTTTAAGGGAGAATCGTGATGTTGAACATCCCAAAAATCACGATTTTGAGTGACAATAATGATGCTAAACAACTAAAAAATCACAACTTTGAATGATAATCCCAATGTTGAACAACCCGAAAATTGCAATTTTGAGTGACAATCGTGATGCTTAACAACCCGAAGATTGCGTTTTTGAGTGAAAATAACAATGCTGAACAACCCAAACATCATTTGAGTGACAACCGCGATGCTGAACAACCTGAAAATAACAAATTTGAGCGCCAATCACGATGCTCAGGCAACTTTAAAATCAAAATTTTGAGAGACAATCGTGATGTAGAGAGAACTTGAAAATCACAATTTTGAGTGTCAATCACGATGCTGAAGAATCTAAAAATCACGATTTTGAGAATAACCTGAAAATCATGATTTTCAGAATGACCTGAAAATTGTGTTTTTTGAGAATGACCTGAAAATTGCATTTTCAGAATGCTTTTAGGCAAGAACTTCCAATACTAAGAAAATTGCGATGCTGAGTAAAAAATTAAATTTTCCACAAAATCATGGTTTTCTCCATAGAATCACGAATTTCATCATAGAATCTCAATTTTTTGAGAATTTTGGCGGGAACTTTGAGTTTTAGCACAGAAGCTTGTGTGCCATGTAGAGCGTCACAAAAATCACAAAAACTTGCACAAAAACTCTCTCTCTCTCTCTCTACATCTCCAATAAATTTTCGAGATAATACCAGCTCACTACACCTTGTAGCTAATCCCATTTATAATGCTAGGACCAAGCATATTCCACTATCATTACGTGAGGGAGAAGCTATTGAGTAAGGAGATTCAGTTGGCATATGTGTCAACCAATATGCAATGTGCAGACTTATTGACTAAAGCATTGGATGGAATAAAACTTTGCAGGTTTAAGTCAATGATTGGATTGTAGGACATTCATGAAGATTGAAGATGAAGAACAAGCCAAAATGTTTGGCTTGAGGGGGAGCTGTTGGTGCAAAGTTCAAGCCCACACATTTGGCTTGAAGTTCATGAACATATGAAGCTCCATGGAAACCATTGCTAGGAAGATATTTTATCTTTATCGTTTGTAAAAGTCATTTGTTGACTTGAGAGAATATTTTGAAATCACCTACCAAAAAAACTCGTGGACTTCTTAGATAGAAAAGTAACTACTTCATTAAGGGAATATTTCCTAGATTGAAGGATTACTTTTAGAGAGAGCAAAATTTGAATTCAAATTCAAATTTGAATGTAACACATATAAAGTGACTTGGAAAAGTTGTGTGTAAAAACTCTCAATTCCCCGAGCTCTCCATTGCCATATTGTATGAAAGTGAGGCCTATATTGTAGCCTATGCTACTCACCATCATTAGGCTATGATTTTCAAGCCTATGATCTTGTACAACATTGTTCATTAATACAATAGATCTACATTGTTCATCAATGATCTCTCTATCATAGTCATTCATAACTATCAACTTGTATTGCTCATATCTCAATCTTTTCTCGACCATTTTCAATGATCTATAGCTTATTGGAATCAGCTCGACATTATCTACATGCTCACAAATTTTGAAGGAATTCTATTCAGCCAATTTGGAGAAAAGTGCATCGAAGGACTCACTAGTCAAACTCTGTAGAGGTCCTAAAAAATCGAGGGTAATGATTTATTTGGTAAATTGATTGCTCTGTGTATAGTGGATCATTTTAAGTGATTCCACTTGGAATGATTAGCGTAATAAGCTAGATAGATACATCTAAAAGGAATTTTTCTAATTCCTATTGTACTGGTAGCACTGAGCATAACAAGGAGCAGGTGTGTGATAAAAGATAGAAGTTTTTCATTGAACCTTCAACCTTGAAGTAGTCTATTTTGGTTCAATCTTTTCCTACATCATTTCCAAAGTACATAGGAACTTATATAGTCCTTTGGAAATCTAAGAGGGCCCACAACGCAACTCTGGAGCTACGAGGGGCTCGTACAAAGCAAGATTTGGCAGTACCTACTCATTTCTTGGAGTGTCCATCCATCTTTCCCAACATGAACAAGGCCATACATCTTGCATGCAATTGCTTTCAGCTGAACTGGATCATTGTATCTCATTGAAGATATTAGTACTTGAATTCATGAAAACCGCCCAATCGAGATAAAAGAGTTAAAAAGTATGATTCAAAAACGTGTTAGACTTGACATCAATCTATACATAATAGGACATAGGTCTTTGATCATTCAGCACGTCATTTTATTCCATATACTTATTGTGTTGTCCATTGACATAGGAACATTATGTGATATGTGCCTGGCAAAATGAACATGATGCAAAGAAACGAGAGCAAGTGCATGGTCTCCAACAAATGAACGTCACACACATCAAGTCAAGACAAAGATCAAAAGTTTGTCATGATCTGTTCATGCTATGCCTTTAGTAAGGTAGGACTTATGATAAATTATCCAAACACTTCAGGAGAGGTGTATGTATGGACAACGACTGAGCCATTCGTTTGATGTCTGAATCAAAATGTAGGAGTTCACTACAACGCTAAAGTAAAAGTAGCCACAACACTGCCCACATACAGAAGCTCCATTTACCCATGTATTGGAAGTGAGGGAAGTATGCAATGTATACTTGATGGTTGGATACAAGAAATCACACCGATTCAATGCTAGTACTTGAACACTTAAGAATGACACATAAGATGAGGCATAGAGTAGTATGAGAACCACACACACACATAAGAAGAGGGAACACACAGTGCAATAGAATGATGCAAGTATTGTAATCAGCTGCAATGCTCCCCCTCTCTCCCCCTTTAGCTCATAGAATGAGATGTTCAGTTTTCCATCTCGATGTATCTTCCGAATTCTTTCTCTTTCTCAGATGAGCAGCAAGGCGATCAAGCCCTCTTCTAATCATCGTGCAACTGATCCCTTTATAGCTTAAGCATGCTAAAAATAGAAGTTTGGAAAGGAATGTATGAGTAAAGGACTTCAGCTTCAAAACAACCTTCTTCAAGATTCTCCTGCGGACCACATCTTGCACAAGATTGGATGCGACAAAAAAAAGTATCCTCGATATATAGCCATACCTAAAGTTTGCTTGCATAAAATACTTCACATATCTTGTGCATCACCATCACAAAATGGTCTGGATCCATAATCAAAATATCTTCATTATTCATATGTAACTACTCCATGCTAAAACTTTCACAGCTTATCAGAACCATCAAAGGAATTCATCAATTTTGGTGTTGTCAGAGGTGAACACATTGATAAAGATCATCATTATGCCAAATTTCTATCATGATGGTCCTTGGAATAGAGCTTCCATCCCATCCTTATGCATCCTTCATGCTTCATTTTTCATCAAGTTCAAAAGTGAGAATCTCTCAGACATTTGTCCCTACTAAACCTACACATCATCCTCGATCATCTAATACTGAAAGACAACACAAAATCAATAGCATAACTTTTTTTTCATGAAAGTTAAAACTCAAATATTGTCTCAATTGATGTTTAATGAATGCAAATGATTTTCATTTTTCCTGGCATATAATATGCTCAAATAAAAGTTTAAACTATTAAATTGTTCACTCAACAATTATTTGAAATGAAGTTCAAAATACAATTACAAATGTGGTTTTGTTTCAAGAAACAAATTTCCTAATCCACACTTTCAAAACTATTCATCATCTCATATAAATAAGTATGAAATACATCTAATTCCTCTTACACATACATCTACCTCATTTTCCCAAGATAATTGAAAGTGATCTCAAGACCACAACCAATTCTTCATGTCTTTTAAGCTTCTAAATTGTCTCCATATTTCTTTACTTCATCTGCATCCATTAATGTGCTGAAGCATAATGATAACTTCTTATTTTTTAGGGTGGAAGAAAGAAGAAACTTCCATTGCTAAAGGTTTGTAAGAATATTCACAACTTTTTTGTTTATAAGGGGAAAGGCTTAACCCCAATTTCGAGTTGAGGCTCTAGACGAATGCATAGGCAAAACTTGGATCCCAATCAAACATGCTTATATGCACAAACATGCTCCTATTTATACAAAACAAATCCTTCTTCCTACTTGAGCTTCAAATGTGATTTGTACTTTCATACCTTAACCTCATTTATAACAAGTTTAAACAAATATTTCAAGCAATTGCATTCCTACTTGAGTTAACTAGTTGTCACTCTCAATTTATCCTATCATGAGCTAGTTTTATAATTTTTGAACAATATGAAGGTACAATGCAATGGAAAAGAAATATGTACAAACAAAAAGAATTTATGTCACCTTTTCAATTTGATTCTTCTATATTTTTCTCGAGTTTGTACTCTTCATCTTCATTTTCATTATCAACCTTTTGTTCGCTCAATGCTTCTAGAATTTCATAAACTTCTTCATCTCTCCTTTTAAAGAGTTTCACTCATTTCCCTACAAAAGGTACTTTGAACACAATATTATCTACTTCTTTCAAAACATAAGTGTTATGTTCTTTTACTTTAAATACTACATACGGACCAAACTACTGTTTCATTAATTTCTTCCTTGCTTCATATTGTGTGTCAACTGAACTATCATAAACCAGAACCCAATCACCATCTTCAATCTTCTTGGGTTCTGTCGATGTTGTTTACAAAGTAGATGTTGTTCTTTATTCTTGATGCCTTTAGCTTCTCTTTTGTTTCCTTCAATCACTCTTGTCCCTATTCTAGCTACTGCAATCTCCAACAAAACAGTTCTTCTCTTGACATATTAGTAGTCAAGGTAAAGAAAACCATGCCAACATATTTTTTTCAATTGGAAATATTGGTTTTTGTGATTACAAAAATTCCACAGTGTCGGCACGAAAGGTCAAGAACAAGGTGTAGGAACCCATCAAAGAAGTGGGTGCACAAGAAGTAGGGATCTCCAAGAAGCATATGTCAAGGTTTGAGAAGAAATCTCTATAAAAACTGTGATTTTGATCATTAAAAACTATTGTAAATATCATTTCACATTTTGTCAACTCCGTTTTGTTCAAGCCGAGGAGTCCTCAAGCTTGAGGAATATTAGAAGTATCAACCTACCAATTTTCATGACTTTTAGACTCTTTGAGACCTCAAGTAAGCCTTGGAACCTAGTTTTTAACTAGGCTAGATAGTAGGTCTAGATAGGGCTAAAAGTAGTCAAAAAACTATAAAAAGAGCTAGAAAGCTCATTTTTGGGTTAGTTAGTTGAGGTTAGCAAGTTAGAGAAAGAGCTTCTTGAAGAGTGTAATTAAGTTATAGAGAATCAAAGCTTCCATTGTTCTTATCTTTGTATCTTGCCTTGTGTGCATGTGTGTGTGCATGCATACATGTGCTTGTCACTCACATTTCCTCACCAGAATTGCACATTGTAGCTCAGTGATGAGTAGCACCTCCTTTATTGTCAATCCGGGAAGACGTGAGGATGGTATGAAGACCTCGAGCAAGTGAAGGCACAAGTGCGAGTGAGAAGCACACTAACATGCACACACATACACACACACACGCACACAAGGTAAGGCAAAGGGTGAGAAGCAATGGAGTTCTTTAGATTACTTTCAAAAGCTCTTACAAGTTCATTTAAATTACAATCTAACCCCAAAAATGAGCTCTCTAGCTCCTTTTATAGTTTTTGACTAGCTTTGGCCCTGTCCAGACCTAGTGTCCGGCCTAGTTAAAAATTAGGTTCCAGGGCTTATTTGAGGGCTCAAATGAGATCTGGTAAGCAACTACTTCTAAGGCTCCTCAAGCTCGAGGACTCCTCGGCTTGCACAAAATGGAGCCACAAAAAGGTGAACATGGTATTTACAGGGGTTGTTAGTGATGAGAATCACTTTTAATTGGTGTAAGGGTTTTGAAAAATTAAAGGTTGCCTTAGTGCTAGATCTACGTGAATGCTCGTACTTGCTTCTTCATGAAGAAAATTATTGGCCTACTTGCTAGATCGTCGTTGAATCCCTTGTCTGCTTGTGCCTTCTCTTCTCTCTGACTCCCTTCTTAAGCTTCCTTGCCTAGTGAGTCCTTCAGTTCCAACACCCCCCCCCCTCTCTCGCGTCTGTCGTCCCTGACAGACCCGTGTTGTATGGGTTTTTGGATGTAGTACTCAACGACATCTTGTGCTAAGTGCTGTTCTGCAATCCGCAACCCCTTTGCCAAGTCCGTGAGTAAAGCATCCCAATCTACTGGCCCGGGAACCTCTAGATGTGGCATTCGTAACTTTTCTGAAAGGAGAGCTTGTTCTACTGCAAACAATTGTAATAAATGTGAGGGCCTGGGAATGAAGATCTCTGAGTGATATTCCCAGAACCCTGTGACAAACATCTCTTCAAATGTCTGTTTGAAGCATGCCGGTAGGTATTTGATGCGGGCATGCCATGCATAAACAACATTAATAGAGGGCGTTGTGCTCATGTCATAAACAAGATCCTGATTGCCTTCATTGAATCCGAGCGCAGAGAGGTGAGGTTCCTTAACATTCTTGAAGGTCCGGAGACTATCATGAGTTAAAAAATTTTAAGGCACATCTGTGTCATGACATCTGGTACGTTTTTGAACCTGACACCCCAATGCCGAATTGTCGATATCATATACCCTACGGTAGGTCGACCTTTAGGTGGTGCTAAGTAGACATAGTTGAGCCATTTCTCACATCCTTTGGTTGTCAGCACCATATTTGTGTATTCCGGCCACGACCTTCTTCGGAAAACAGGACAGTAGCAGGGATTGTACTTGATATACAGGGGCATGTTATTCCATGTGCGATTCATTTCCGGGTAGGTTTCAAGCAGCCGAATTCTCCAAGTCGGTTGGCAAATATTTCCCTGCTTGGCACTTTCTGGGATGTCGTCTGGTGCAAACTGTGTGGCAGAGGTTGGTTCCCGTGAGGTGTGGTGCTTGATTTTAGCATTATAATCCGCCATTAAGACACAAAAAGGAACATACAAGTCGTCGGAGGTGCCGATCCACCTGTGATGTGAGAGGTTTCTAAAGTACTCGGATTTTATGATTACCTCTTCCAATCGTGACATGGATGCTATTTGAACTGCTACCCTGTCATCATGGGTTGTGGCCACTTTCTCTAATCTCTGCATCCATTCAGGGGCCTCTATCTCAATGGTGTCCATGCCCTCTGCTGTCTGCTTGCCTCTAGGTGCTGGCATCGGAATGTACGGGTCCTCAAAAGTTTCCTCTACTTCGATTGGTACTAGGTCTTCAGGTTCTGGTTCTACCAAGGGGGAGGGTTGGCGTTCATACTCAAGCACTTTCTTTTGTAATTCTTCGAGTTGTGCTTTGAGCGCTGCTACTTCGTCAGTTGTGTCAGCTGTGGTTGGGACTTCTTTGGGTGGTTCTGGTTGAGCTGCCAATTGCCTTAGTAGTTCGTCTCTTTCCTTTTCTAAGGCTGCATGGGCTTCGAGGAGATCAGCATGGGTTTCCAATATGATTTGCATATTGTCCGAGGGAATGGCCTTAAACTTCTCTGGGTCAATTTCTTGTGGGGAACCTTCCATGGCTACTTCCAAGTTCTCTTCGTTTTGTGTCTGAAGCCGTCTATTTTCTTCCAGGGCTGTAGACATATGCTTCCGTAATAGAGCCATGTTGCGGCGGAGCTTGAGGTTCTCTGTGATTTGGGAGTGTAGCAGATCATCCATTTGTTGTCTTTCTTCTACATCTGGCTGCGGTGGATTTGCCACTAATAGCTCATGTTGTTCTTGCAATGCACTAAACTGCTGTTGTAATTGTTTCTTCTCTTTCTCTAATTCAATGAATCTTCCTTGTAATGCTTCATGACTCCTGAACAAACTTGTATGCTGAGCATCGAGGTGCTGATAGTGTTGTAACTGAGACATGCACTGATACATGTTATTAAATACATTATTAATGGGGGTGGATGCAGGAAGGGTGTTAAGTGCAGAGGGAAAGGGAGAGGGGAAGGGAAGTGTGAATGCGGTGCTGGAAAATGGTGAAGTGGGTGGTGGGGGAATGGGAGATTGTGGCCGTATGGGGGGAGGGAGAGGTGCAGTGGAGGGTGATATGTCCATCAAATCCACGGTGGACGCAGTAGTGGGAGTGATTGTGAATAGTGGAATTGTGGGTGCAGTGATTGTGGTGAATGTGTATAGTGGTGTGTGCAGTTGTGAATATGAACTGCCCGGAAGTGTGAGAGGGGGAATGGGGATGTCAGTAGCTGCCGTTAGGATTACAGTGTTAGTGGAGGTGTTGAGAGGGTGTGTGGGTTGATTGGCGGTTTGTGCTTCAGTCATGGCAGTTGACTCGGAGGCGGTAACGGTGGTTGTTACATTGGTAATGGGAGGTGAATGTGGTGGAGTGGGAGGCGGGGGTGGCAAGGGGGGTGATGGGGGTGCACTGGACACATGGGTCTCTTCAGTATCGTGCACAGTGAGTGTTGTGCCCGTGGTCGTGGCTGTCCCTTGTGTTTCGGATACTAAGACATTCATCTGTTTCCCTGCTCGTGGGGGACGTCTTCCGTATCTTCTTTCCGT
This sequence comes from Ceratopteris richardii, assembly GCA_020310875.1. Taxonomy (NCBI): domain Eukaryota; kingdom Viridiplantae; phylum Streptophyta; class Polypodiopsida; order Polypodiales; family Pteridaceae; genus Ceratopteris; species Ceratopteris richardii. Next base: position 104,063,998 of record CM035417.1, on the reverse strand, counting down.
TCTGCGTGATTGTGCCAGGGCAGTATGCATTGTCTCAGGTACTCCTAAAGCATCAGAGATCATATCCAGTGTGGCACGATATTGTTCGTCGACTCCTTCCTCCTCAAGGATTTGGTGCATGATAGCCTTTCCTGCTGCAAGGGATAACTTATGTTGTTGTTGGACCCTGTTGATGGTATCGTAGAGCTTTTTCAACTCCTTTGTATATGCTGGGGCACCCTCTAGCTCCTGTATAACTTCTTGCTCAGAGTCATGCGCCTCCTCATCAGAAAATCCTTCCTGTTCATCCTCTTGTTCTTCTTCTTCTTTATCCTCCACTTCCACCACTTCTGGTTGTCTTGGTTGGGGTTGTTCTGTAGCCGTTTGTTGTCCACTACCCTGCTCTGCTTCGACTTCCGCATTAACAGCTTCAATGATTCTGGCAATTTCTTCATCCGTTAGATCTTCCAAAGTGAATCCGTGAGGAAATTCCAAATCAGTAGGTACTGGTGGAAACACAAGGTTAGGGCCATCTGTGTTGTGCCTGGGTAACCTGATAGTAAATGGTTGCACTCGTCTGGGAAGCCTTGGAGTTGTTTCAGGTGTTAGGGTTGCACCGCGGGCTTGTGCACAAGGCATCTGGATGGCGCCTCTCATCGGAGGGAGGCCCTGCGGCTGACAGTCTGCGTTGAAACTCCTGTGCTCTGGTCCAAATGAGAGCCCTTTGCACCGGTACATCATATGCGAGACATCTATACACAATTCTGGTAAGCGCACAGCATCCATACAGTACAGATTTTTGTTTCTTATACCACCTTTGATGAGCCAAATGGATCTGGTCGATAATCCAGTGGGGCATATTGATTGTCAAATCAAAGGCATCTGCTAAGTAGAGGCTAAACCAGATCTTTTTGGGAGGCATTGTGAACCTTTCCTGCGCGGGGAATGCAAAATGTTGCACCATGCGTAAATGAATGGCGATCGTAGGTGTCATCGCGACCATGTCCTTTAATTTTGTCAAATTTCTGTTCTTCATATTGTCTAGAACCATAGTCTCTTTCTCCATAGGAATGTGCATACCTTTCATGTCCAAAGCTTCCCTTACCAAGTTGATAGTTAATCTGAAGCGCTTGAGCTCATTGCCCCTTGTGAGAGATGGGAGGACAAAGGAGTTGTATCCCTTTTTGTCTTTGCTCGGAGTAAGGGTGCTAATCAGATACGAGCACCTTAGAAAATCCGGCTTTGGCAATTGGAATTTGAAATACTCGTAGAGTCCTGCCTTCTTCCATATGGGTTTCAATCCTTCATTATTCTGCAATCTCTCAAATTCCCTGGTAAAAAAGTGATACCTGCCCTAGCGCCCATTGAATTCTATCTCTGCCTCCCACATATAAGTGCCTTCACCTAGGGGTCCTGCCACATCACTGAACCAATGAGAGTTTTTGTTGACTGGCATTGTGTGCCCCTGTGGAGGGTTCTGAACCGGTATGGCATGTAATGCCCTTAATGCCGCTGGTCGTTCCTTTAATTCCTCCTCAACCGGAAGGCTTTCAATGTCCACAACTTGGGGGCTGGTGCCTGCCTGGGAGCTAGTTCCTACCGTATCTGCCATGTTACTTCTTGCTTCCTGTCTCTGTGAGAATATAGAAACATGTGTTAACATTGTACAGGACAAGACAGAACCGTTGTTGTTCCCATTACAACCTTAACATGAGGGTCGGGAGAGATTAATGGGTTAGTAAGTGCTCGGTGCGAGTGTGTGTGTGGTTAGGAGTTCGGTAGACCTAAGAGCTAAGTGGAATGATGTAGTGTGATAGTGATGTGGTTAGTAGGTTGTCATGGATTTAGAAATGGGGTCCGGGGGTTTGTTACAAGTCTTAGGCTGCCAAATGCAGTGGATGGGTTTTGCTCTTGGTTTCGTAGAGACTCTCGAGAGCTTTATAGGTGTGTCGGCTTGAAAATGAGGCCTTTTAGGGACCCATTTACAAGTGATTCTGTTCCTGCTCATGGGCCTTGGTGTGTTCCTGAGTGTTGAAAACGAGTGGATGCCGACTGTGCGAGTGAATGGATCATGCTGTATAGGGTGTGGTCTTGGTGTAGCTATTTGAGCCCGCAAACAAGCCTTAGGCACCCAAATTTGTCTTGATTGTGGGCTAGCCTTCATCGACTTCTTGGGCACCCAAATAGACTTCACGTTAGCAGAAGAACTTCTGAAAGACTTCTTATTAGTGTCGTGTTGTTGGTTACTAATAAGAGGCTTTGCCCGTGTGGTTGGCTTGAGTGCAACCAGGTGTTCGCCTTTCCGCACCCACACTTCTTTCACTAGCTGAGACATTTTGTTGCGCAGGTACTTTTGATCTCGGACATAGGTAGTACTCTGCTTCTTCTGCCTTTGATCCACCTTTGGTTGCTGCCTCCCTCTGGCCTTTGGAAAAGAAGGGAGTTCCGTTGCATCCCTGACTCCTTTTTTGCAGACATCATTCCTCTGCAACACATAGTTTTGGACAAGAACAGCATGGTCATCTTCATGTGTACTCTTGGAAGGACCAGGAGTGTGTGCCTTTCCTAGTTCCTTGAGTGCTCCATTATCTAACTCTACTGTAATTCGACTATGATTGACCCATACCTGAAGAAGTCCACTTCTTAGGTTTAGGTTGACTGCATGATCATAGATCCAGTCCTGACCCAAGACAAGAGGCTCCGTGAGGTCTTCATCTTGGCACACTAGTACCTTAACTGTCATTAACATGTCCTGAATGTAGAGGGGAAGCTCCACCTCGCCCATGCAAGGGGTTTCCACACCTCCTAATCCTATGAGATAAGCTTCTATATGATTGATCTTTAATTTCAATTCTTGACAGTAAGAGAGTCTCACCGCACTAGTGGCTGCACCTAAGTCAATCAATGCTCGCACGGACTGTGCACTAGTTCCTTGTCCTACCTCTATGGTCACAAAAGGTCGTCGATCAATTATTCTATGGGAACTTGTTCCTGCGACTTCACACATTGCCATATGATATCCTTGATCTGCATAGTCATTTGTTCTAGGCTGATCTCTACCTTGTCTTCGCAACTTCATCCTTCTGATGCGTTCTAAAGCTTCTGCTTGAGCTTCTTCTCGAATCCACTTTTCTTCTTCCTTGCGTTTCTTGGCGATATTGAGTCGACTTAGCATTTCCTCTGTGAGAGGTTCCTGATATAACTTGACTCTACATCCGCTTATATAGCTTGGGAGAACGTCACCTTCCAATGTGGCTAGTTGCACTGGTCCACTTGTGGAGATCCTATTTATGATCATAGGTCCATAGCCACGCTTCTCTAATTTTCTCGCATGTTGTTTCAAAGTGTATACTAGTACTAGGTCGCCTGCCTTCAAACCTTTATCCTTAACGTGGGCATCAAAATATGCCTTCTGTCGTTTCTTAGCCATATATCCCTGCAGCTGCCCTTAGTCTTGTTTCTCCTAATCGTTCAAGGTCAAAAAGTCTAGAGGAGAGTTCATGACCCGTCCATTCGTGCTCTTGTGCTACCTTCAATGTAGGTATCAAGAAGTCCAATGGTAGCACTGCATTTTGACCATATACCATCTGAAAGGGGGTGGCTTGGAGTACCGTTTTGTAGGCGACTCGGTATGCCCAAACAGCATGGTGTAGCTGTTTGTCCCAATCAGAGCGTTTATTATTCAGGAGCTTGGTCAACACATTGCACAAAATATTGTTTGTGCTTTCGGCTTGCCCATTAGCTTGTGGGTGGTAGGGGGCAGACTTCTTATGAACTACCAAGAATTCTTGGAGCAGATTTTCAATTACTTCATTCAAGAAGTGAGTGCCTCTATCACTTACTAACTCTATAGGTAGACCGTATCTTGTGAATACATTCTCAAACAAGAATTTAGCAGTTGTGTGAGCATCGTTCTTCGTTGTGGCTTTTACCTCTACCCACTTTGTTAGATAGTCTGTGGCAACAATGATATATTCCGCATGGGAACCCTTAGCTGGGGGATTAATAGGACCTACGAAGTCTATTCCCCACTTAGAGAATGCACGTCCACCCATCATAGGTTTCAGTGGCATCTCATGTTTACGTATAGGATACTGAGTTCTCTGGCAAACATCACACCGTTTCACATAGGTATGTGCATCCATGTGAAGGGCCGGCCACCAGAAGCCCGCAAATAGTATTGCCTTGATCACCCGATCTGGTCCAAAGTGTCCTCTTGCTACACCTTGGTGAGCAGTTTCCAAGATCTTGAGATATTCACTTTCATGGACACATAGCCTCAGGTAACCATCTTTACCACGCTTATATAGATTATCACCAATGAGTGAGTAATCCTGGGCTTCTTGTTCTAAACTCCTTTTCCTAGCCAAGGTCATATCCAGAGGAAAAGTTTTCGTCCTCAGGAAGGAAACTAGTGGTTCACTCCAGTCTGGCACTATGGACACTTGATAAAGAGTGGCATGTTCCACAGGTGGTTTAGTGCAACAGGTTGGGCATTCCTTGCACAACTTTTGGACATCAGCTTCCATAGTCGGCCAATGCACTCCGAGTCTCTGTAGTGTTTGTAGGGTTCGTTGCCTTGAATAGTGTTGCTCTAATGCACCTACATGTGCTGATTGCAACCATTTAGCGTACTCATCTTCTTCCACACAACAGGCCAAGATTCCTTGATCTGTGTGCTTGTACATGCTTCCTGCCATGATGTGGTACTTTTGGGCTTTTACTACCTCTCTATCCTGTGTGGCCATTACTGGGTGGTTAGGCCCGTACGTCAATACTGGCACTAATGGCTTAGCCCACTGCGGCACCACTTCCAAATTAAACAAGTAAGCATCAGGAAGGTCATCTGACACTCCTTGTGGGGCTTCTCCAGATGTGAGCCTAGAGAGATGATCCGCTCTCAAATGAGTCCTCCCTTTCCTTACCACAACCTCGAAATCATATTCCATTAGTAAGAGAAACCATCTTACTAATCTACCTGTATTACATGGCTTGTTCACAAGATATAGCAGTGCTTGATGGTCAGTAAAAAATTTAAACTTATTTGCAAGCAAGTAATTTCTAAACTTTTTAACCGCATATACCATGCTTAATCCTTCTCTCTCTGTAGTGGTATAATTTCGTTCAGCTGCATTCAATTATCTACTGACATAGGCAATTGGAAGATCCATATTACCTTCACCAGTAGGTTGAGAAAGCACACACCCAATAGCATAATTGGATGCATCCACGTGAACATGGAATGGCTTATTCCAATCTAGAGTGGTTAAGATTGGTGATGAACATAATCTTCGTTTAAGCTCCTGGAAGGAATTCTTGCATTCATCAGTCCACTCAAAGTTAGTCAGAAGTCCATACATGGGCTTTGCAATGACAGCATACATGTGAATGAACCGGCGGTAGTAACCACAATGCCCCATGAAGGCCGGTACTTCCTTGACGTTCTTTGGCCTAGGTAACTCGGCTATGGCTCTCACTTTCTCTTCATCAGTGGATATGCCATTCTTTGACACTATGTGTCCTAGAATCTTGCCTTGCCTGACCATGAAAACGCATTTTTCTGGGTTCAAGCAGACTTGATATTCTCTACATTTGTCAAAGATTTGTCTGAGTTCAGGAATATGGGTTTGCCTAATGTTGGAATGGGCACAAAGATCATCAACATAGACTTCTAAGTTCTTCCTCAGGAACTCTTTAAATACATGGCACATCAGCCTCTGGAAGGTAGCTGGTGCATTGGTAAGCCCAAATGGCATTACTCTAAAGGCAAATATGCCCCATTCAGTGGCAAATGCTGTCTTATGTTGATCCTCTGGAGCAATGGCTACTTGATTGTAGCCCGAAAATCCATCAAGGAAGCTGTACACTTCCTTGCCTGCTACTCTTTCTAAGAGATGTTCTGTGATAGGAAGCGGATAGTTATCTCGAATTGTGGCGGCATTGACCTTCTTTAAGTTAATGCATACACGCAGCTTTCCATTTTTCTTGGGCACCACTACGATGGGGGATACCCACTCAGTGTGCTCAATTTCGTAGATGAATCCAGCTTCAACCAGTCTATCTATCTCGTCCTTGATCTTAGCAGCATAATTATCGTTATATGTATATGGCTTTTGCTTAGAGGGTTTGGCGTCTGAGGTCATGGGGATAGTGTGTGAACATATGTCAGGGTCCACACCCTTCAAATCCTTGTAACTCCAAGCGAATACATCTCTGTATTCTCTTAGCAAGGCTATTAACACATGCTCTTCTTCCTCTGTTAGGTCATGGCCTATGTACGTGCATCTCTCCTCTCCTTTTTCTAGGGCCACTACTATTTTCTTGGTGGTTTCTTTGTTATCATAGGCCTCTCCTGACTGTGCCTCTCGTTTAGGCATTCTTATCATGATTCTCCTGTCGTCTATCTCATACTTCTTAAAATTTTCCGGGACCTCAAACAAAGCTTGGATACAAGATTGGGTACAAGCTTTATGGATGGGATTCCATTGGATAGGAGGGACATCTCTATGAGAGTAATCTTTAAGATTCACTTTGGTCGTGACACCTAGGTGTTGCAAATACAAGGAATTGGTTCCCCAATCCTGTACCACTTGCAACTGTCGCATAAACGGTCTTCCCAAAATCATCTCATAGGCATGATTTTTGCTAAAGTCACATATAGCGAATGTATGCTCAAACTCAACACCACATGTAGTGAGAGTTATTCCTTCTAACAACCCTAGGGGTCTCTCTATGTGACCATCGGCCATCTGCAATTTCATCCTCGTGGGCCTGAGTGCTGGCTTGCCCCAACGCTTCCACAGGGAAGTGGTCGCAATTGCAACACCTGCACCTGAGTCTAGAATGGCCTTGGTGGTGTATCCTTGATGGGTGATTGGAAGATAGGTGTTTCCTTCTTCACCTTCACTCATATCTCCTATCTTGTCCAAGGGTATTTCGGGCACTGTTCTCTGGGATCCTACCTGGGAATGAGGTTTTGCTATCTCTGGTACTTGCTTGGCTACATGCTTCCATAGCTCTGGCCTTACTTTGAGTAGCTCTTCTAAGGTGAGGTTGCACTGTACTTTAGTGTTTTTCACTACCTCTGTGTTCCTAGGTATGATCGAGTCTTCGTTTCTTACCATGACCGTGGGTGTTCTCATACAAGTTGACTTAGTTTCCCATGGGCCTGTGAAGTGGGGTAATTCTTGTAGAGAGTTAGACTCAAAGTCTAATCTTTCCTAAGATTGGGTGCTCTCCTGCTCCTCATAAATGGATGGGATATCTTGTGGGAATTGGTCATGTGCATCATCCACAAGTTCAATAGGAGGAGGGACTTCACTCTCTTTAGCCCATTTGTCTTCTTGAATCTCTCGTAGGAATTCTGGTGTGAATCGATTCATAGAAGATGATGTGTCTGGCTCCGTAGAGTTAGGCACATAGGCTTCAGGCACATAGGCTTCAGGCACATAGGCTTCTTGGGCAGGAATGCTTACTCTTTCACTTGCCATGTCCTTATGTTGAGAGGCGGGTTCCTTTTCTGATTGTGCAATCAGCTTCTCTATTCTTTCTAGCAATCCATCAAAGTGTAGCTGTGTCTTGGCTGAACTAGAGATGTTAAAGAGGCGACTGGCTTCAAACATGGTCTGAGCCAATTCCACCATCTTAGCACAAATCTTGGTTCGTTCTAGCTCTAGTTCTACTCTAGGATAGCATTTTGCATGATCAGTCACGTTTGGCCCTTCTTGGATTCCGGCCTGATATGCCTTAAGCATCATATTAAGGTCCTCGGGAGTGGGATCTGCTAGGACTGATCCTACTCTAGGGGGTGGTGGAGTCGTGTGAGGTGGGTTAGAAGGTGACGGTTCGGATGGATTTGGGAATGGTGGAGGTGGGGTAGTGTGAGAGGGAGTTTGAGATGTGAGCTCAGTTATCCTGGCCTTTGTTTCTCTGAGGTTTTCCTCGAGTTCACTCATCTTTTTTGCCCATTGTCTTTTCATTCTCTCACGACTATCTCTCCAAGCTCTAGTCCTCTTCTTTGTCGTGCTCTCTGTTTCACTAACTTCTGGGCTTTTTTCCTGACCTACACCCTGGTTTTGCTGCAGTGCTTGGGCTCTAGTGATTACTTGAACTGGTGCAGTGGAAGTCACGCTCCCTGTGGAGTCTACCACTAACCCAACAACGTTGATAGGAGTGATTTTTGGCATATTATTGGGGTTCTTTGGGCAATCTCGTAAGAGATGCTCCTTTCCACATTCTTGGCAAAAGCCCTGGATCGTCACTAACTGGGGTTGTGTAGGTGGAGGTAAGGGACAATCACGAATGAGGTGATCTCCCTGACATCTGTAGCATGGTCCTCTAGGGAATGGGGGTCTTACCTGCCTAGGTTGAGGTCTAGGATTGGGGTTTGCGTACATGACGTTTGTGTAATCTGACTCCCAACTAGGTTCATTTGGCTCTTCACTATAGTAGGACTCCCCATGTTTCGGAGACTGCATGTAGTAGGCCTGGGGACTATCGATATGTGTAGAATCAAAGCTATGGTCACTCGGGTCACTTTCAGAAAGCAATGGTGTTACAGGGACTATAGATCTATTCAGGTTCTCTTCTGCAGCTGCATATTTTACTGGGATCACGTTGGATGGAGCTGGAGGTTGTTGGGCTAACACAGGCTGAGGCCTTTGTTGGTTTTGGTATTGTCGTTGGTAGGTTTGTTGAGGCCTAGCATATTGTTGTGGTGGGTACTGATTCTGGTATCCCTGCTGAGGGTAGGGTTGCCTAACCGCCTGCTTGTTGTATGGGCAATCTTGCGCGGTGTGATTGGTGTACCTTCGTTCTATGGTGCAGTACTGGCTACTAGGATTCACTTGGGGTTGAGCCATGATGGGACACAAGTTCGCCATATGGTCACCCCCACAAGTATAGCATCTTTTCATAGGGACAACCCTTGGGATTTGTTTGCTAGAGACACCTAATTTCTGAGCCACTTTCTCTGCAAGTTCCTCAATTGATGTGGATTGCGTGGAAGAGAGGCTAGAGGCACTATCTGAATCTTTGTATATCTTAGAAAGATCTAACTCCTCCCCTAGGTTATCCTCGATGTCAATGCACATGCGTACACACTCTAAAATGGTCCTAGGGTCCTTCAAGTACACATAGGATCTCAATTTGGTACTTAGCAATCCATCCAGGAATAAAGCCACTTGCTTAGCTGGCGTGGGTAACTCAGGGGTAGGGCATCTCTCTAAGTATTGCCTGAATCTTCTTCCTGCAAGTCTCACGGTCTCTTGAGGGGTTTGCTTGAAGCTGTGAATCAATGAGGAGGTATTATGCCTTATGCCACTCTTAGAGAATTCAATAATGAAAGCCTCTAGGAGTTGGTCTATGCTCCTGAACTGTCTCTCATTCAATGGTTGAAACCACGTAAGGGCTATGTTCCTAAGGGTTAGACCAAAGGCATTATACTGAGTGAATAAATCCTCCACTTGTTCAGCTCTCAAGACTTGCCTAAACTCAGCCACATGATCGTATGGATCTCCCGTGCCATCGAAGTAGTTCTTCATGGACTTAACTAGCTGGGTTGGTCTCAAAGTCCTTGTGTGCTCTCTAGGTCGTGGTAGAGGGAACTCATCGGCATTTCTTCGATGTCCTGGGGCTCTAAGTACCTCAGGCTCTACTCTATTTGTTTCCGTCCTCGTTCTTTCTCTGCCCCCTGAGTTGGCAAAGCTTACCTCAGGTCTATCTCTATGTCTGTCTCTTTGGGCTCCATGAGCTTGGGATGTTCCAGCACCAGGGTCACCATAGGAAACATTCGATCTTGGTTGGGGGAAAATAAATTCACCCTTCCAAGTGTAAGCGTGCCTATCATTTTCTGTAACCACAAAGATCCTTTCTGAAGAACGATCTAAGTAGGTCACTCTACCTGGGCTATCTGGATCTTTAAACTCATAGATCATGATTGTCCCTATATCAATTGGCTTGTCTGATTTATACCTCCAAAAGGCTTCATCGGTTTCTCGGTTTAGCAGCAGATCTATACTCTTATTGTCCTGTGGGATCCACTCAGGAGTGATGATCCTTGTTAGCACTGACTTTCCACGAGGGCTCCTAGGTTCTACACCCATGTTTCCTTGCTCCAAGTCACCTAAATCCGCTTCTGAGATCACATTTCCGAATTCGTCTGTCCTATCTGGGTGACTGGTGACTACGTATATAGTTCCTTCTTTGTCCAAGTATGCTCCGTTTTCAAACTTGACAGCGGGGTGCTCTAGTCCAATGGATTGGTCAGGGTTTTTAATCTGGACCACGGATCTTCCTAGACCGTCATCGTAGATGCTAGCACCTAATCGGTTGGTCCTAAGGTATTCCAACTGTGTTTTGTAAGGGCCTTCTACTCTGTGCAAGTATGGCACTCCTGAACTTCCTGTAGGTCTGGCCATGCCTTGAGACATCTCTGATTCACTGGTATCAGAGCTAGGGTAATGCGAGTGGTGACTCAACTGCTGGGCCCAAGACCTCGCAGTATGATTGACGCTAGCTTCTGAAGACCTAAGGCTTTGTCTATCCCTTACTAGATGCCGTCCTGATCTAAGGTTCATATGCCTAGTTAAGTAGCCCGATTTTTGCCCAGAGTACAACCTCGTTGCCGATCAATTGGTATCAGTCACTTGATTCGTTTTTAGTGTGTTATCATGTTTATGATCTTGTCTGATATTGCGTCGTCAGGAATACTTGAGTATTTTTCGTACTTTAAGTTGATCGTTCCACGTTAAATTCTTTTCGTTTAGGATTCTCAATCGTACAAAGATTATGTAGTTATCTTGAACTTTGAGTATTTAGGTAGTCTTCAACTTGATAGATGCCTATCGCCGCCCTGGCTTACTCCTATCACTAGTCGTTCTTAGCCTAAGCTAGGAATTGACAAAGGGAGTTGAGAATTTCCAACCTTTTGTTTCCTTCTTGGTTGCCCTTGAGTGCCCAGGAAGCGTGTTCCCAAGCTTGCACTTACTCTTGCTTAGAATGCCCTTCGATACTCTCAATAGATCTGTAAGAGTTCCAAAGTTAGCTCAAGACCAATTTGTTTTGTGATTTTTTGGAAAACAATTCTAGAGATCCCTAAATTTTGTTCCCCCTGGGTATGGTCAACTTCAAAATACCCTATTTAACTATAACCAGTCGATGTTTTGGTTGTGCTCCCCACGAGCTTTCCAACAAAACAAGAATCACAGCAAACGGATTTCGTATGAGAGAGTTATGTCAGTTCAGGGTTCTGGTGCTAAAACAAGGTTCAAACAGGCTAACAGATCACAGGATTTTTCTCAAAAGCACATGTGTAGGGACCTCACAACTCACTAATTGCTAGACCAATATGCCCAAAAACTATCCCCAAAGCTTAGAATAAAAAACCCTAATTTTTTGGCCGAAAAGCCTGTCAATCGCGATCGACAGGTCTGTCAATCGCGATTGACAGAGGTGTCCGTCGGGGCCTGTCGGTCGCGATCGACACGTCAGTCGCGATTGACAGTGTCAATCGCGATCGACAGAGTCGGTCGTGAGTCCTGTCAATCGCGATCGATGGTGTCAATCGCGATCGACACTTTTTCCGGGTTTTGTGAATTCAGTCGATCGGGGCTGTGTCCATCGCGATGGACACGTGGCTACGCGAAAAAGTCAATCAATCGTTGAAATTCAGTCAGTCGCGATTGACAGGGTCTATCGGTCGCGATCGACCGTGTCAATCGCGATTGACAGAAAAACACGAAATTTTTGAACTGTTTTTAGTGATTTAGAATGTGCTCTTTGTGCTGGTCTTAGTGGTGCACTTTGTTTTACCAAATGGGCGTTTTTTCTGTCGATCGCGATCGACAGAGGCCGGCGACACAGAGATAGTTTCGACGAGTTTCGTACCTGCACAGAGTGCTGGGGATGATGATTCAGCAAGAACCTGCAAAATGCTCAAGAAACATGCAAAAACAGTGCAAGCAATATCGCTCTCTCGCTCTCTCTCACAAGTAGAATGAAGGAAATGAGGTGGAGATGGTGATATGATCAAAACTGAAAATTTTTGCGATGATGGAGATGGAGGTGGGAGATGGTGATGGTGATGATGGTGATGAAGATGGTGAAGAAAAAACAAGAAAATAGATGAAAGTGAAGAAAATACCTACAACTCCAACGCGTCAACTCTACGTCTTACCATCACACGCTCGTCCTCAAGGCTCGATCCCCGGCAATGGCGCCAAAATTTGGTGTAGCTCAGTGATGAGTAGCACCTCCTTTATTGTCAATCCGGGAAGACGTGAGGATGGTATGAAGACCTTGAGCAAGTGAAGGCACAAGTGCGTGAGTGAGAAGCACACTAACATGCACACACATACACACACACGCGCACACAAGGTAAGGCAAAGGGTGAGAAGCAATGGAGTTCTTTAGATTACTTTCAAAAGCTCTTACAAGTTCATTTAAATTACAATCTAACCCCAAAAATGAGCTCTCTAGCTCCTTTTATAGTTTTTGACTAGCTTTGGCCCTGTCCAGACCTTGTGTCCGGCCTAGTTAAAAATTAGGTTCCAGGGCTTATTTGAGGGCTCAAATGAGATCTAAAAAATACAAAAATTGGTAAGCAACTACTTCTAAGGCTCCTCAAGCTCGAGGACTCCTCGGCTTGCACAAAATGGAGCCACAAAAAGGTGAACATGGTATTTACAGGGCTTGTTAGTGATGAGAATCACTTTTAATTGGTGTAAGGGTTTTGAAAAATTAAAGGTTGCCTTAGTGCTAGATCTGCGTGAATGCTCGTACTTGCTTCTTCATGAAGAAAATTATTGGCCTACTTGCCAGATCGTCGTTGACTCCCTTTTCTGCTTGTGCCTTCTCTTCTCTCTGACTCCCTTCTTAAGCTTCCTTGCCTAGTGAGTCGTTCAGTTCCAACACACACGATCTTCATATCCTCCTCACATATCTGCGGATTGACAAGTAAAGGAGGTGGTGCTCACACTTGGCCTACACCAAATTTTGGTACCATTGCCAGGGAGTATTGCTCGAGGACAAGTGTTGTGACGATAAGATCATAGATTTGTGACATTGGAAGATAAAAAATAGTCATTTTCTATCATGTTTTTTATTTTTTTTCTCCACCTTCATCATCATCATCATCACCATCTTCTCCCATCTTCATCTTTGCAAAAATGTTTTGTTTTTTATTGTGTATTCATCATTTTCACCTCATTTCTCATTCGTGGGTGTGCGAGAGAGAGAGAGAGATAGAAGAGCTACATTGCCTGCCATATGGTTTGAGCATCCTGAATCAATGTAAAAGACATGGTCATCATTAATACCTCGTTTTGAAGTTATGTTCATAATCAGAAGAGAATCTTCTTGCTCCTTTGTGCAGTTGTTGTAATCCTTCCTTGATTTGTACCCTCCTTGGTAGTTGCTATTGTAGTTGTTGTTATAGTTGTTATTGTATCCTTGATGGTGATTGAATCTTCCTCTTGATTGTGTGTATCCACCTCTTTGAAATCCTCTACCTCTCTGATCCTTGAAGTTCCTGTAACACTCATCTGCAGTATAATTTGACAATCCACAAATATTGCATGGTGAGGAGTTATAAGATCTCCCCCTACCTAGCTTACCTCCTGTGCCCCTTCCTCTTGAGGTTCTACCTCTCCCTGCATAGTTGGCTTGGGAGGTAGTTCCTTCGTCTTCAACCTTTTCGTTCTTGCCTTTCTCTTTGGATTTACTTTTATCAGTGTATAGGGCAGAAGAGCTATTACCTCTTGATGAATCTCCATTCTTGTTGAGCTTGGTTTCATGGGTAAATAGTTGCCCCATGAGTGTGGTAAGATCTGGAATCTGCATGTCCATGTACAAGTCCATGGTAGTTGTGAAGCTCTCCCATTTGTCATCAGCTTTATTGCCATTGATCACTTGTCTTACAATCTGATCCTCTTCAATTTCTTCTCCTATGCTTGCTAATTGATCTGCTACATCTTTGACTTTGGTCACATACTCTAAGATCCCTCGCTTAGGTTGCTTTCTTTGAGTGGTAAACACAATCCACAATTGATTCTTCCTAGCCCTTGTGTTGGAAGAGAAATATGAAGACAATGTTTCCCAAGTCTCTTGGGATGTCTTACAGTTCCTAATATGTGGAAGAAGAAAATCAGAGATTGAGTTAAGTAAGTAAGACCTTGCTAATGCATCCTTGCTAATCAGATATTGGCACTTGCTCTCGTTTCTTTGCATCATGTTCATTTTGCCACGAACATATCCAATAATGTTCATATGTCAATGGACAAGACAATAAGTATACTGAATAAAACAATGTGTTGAATGATCAAAGACCTATGTACTATTATGTATAGATTGATGTCAAGTCGAACATATTTTTTAATCATACTTTTTAACTCTTTTGTGTGGATTGGGCAGATCGTGAATTCAAGTACTAATATCTTCAACGAGATACAATGATCCAGTTCAGCTGAAAGCAATTGCATGCAAGATGTATGGCCTTGTTCAACCTTTGAAGTGGAATTTAATGACATTATTTTCTTTTCTCGTGTAGTCGTCCAATCAACATGACGAAGTGATTATTCTCCAACACACGTGAGGATCAAAAGGTTTTGTTTTCTTGAGCAATTGATCTAAAAACTCTTTCTTGAGTTTCATAAATTGAGGCTCCATTCACCTTTGAGTTCATTAGAAGCGCCGCGCATGCATCGTATCCTTCGAACCTTGGCTATTGATGTGATCCTTCAACGGGGCCCTTCACTCTGACACTGTGCCCTTTTCTATACAATTTATGTCCACATGTGCTCCTAACGTTGGCACACATGGTGGAAATGAACTACCACTATCCCTTGATTAATAAAACCCCCCTTATCAAAATGAAATTACATGGAAACCATTTTTTATAGGTAGGGAACCTTTACACCACATGCCATACAAGACAGAAGGGTTGAGGCACATCACATCTCTAAGCCTTCTCCAAGAGGGTTTCAACTAGCAATCCCTAGGCCCTCATGTCAAAGTAAATTGCACACTAGCCTAGATAAAGAAAAGATAAGAACTCAATCCATAGATATCTCCATGTAGATTTTGATCGGATCTTATAGAACCATGTATGCAAAAATAGTACAGAAATGAAATCTCACAAAAGCATACACAAAATAGAGAGAGCCAAGAGCTTGGATACAAGATTGGGTACAATCTCCCCCCACATACTCTGATGGATGAGTCTATCAAAGTATGTGTATTTATAGGTATTTCTCATTAGATCTTGAATAGAAGATACATGAAGGTAGTGCGTTGAAAAGCATCTGCTTACAAAAATCTTCTTTATTTACAAAATTGTCACTTTCTAAGCGATCTACTAGTTTTACAAAAGCATAGCTTTCTAAGCGATCTATTATTTTTTACAAAAATATCTAAAATACTATATTTTAACTATCTTCAAAAGTATCTGAATAAGTCCACATGCATTCACACCCTCATTATTTTTCACGTGCTTAATCAAAAC
The DNA here is from genome assembly GCA_020310875.1 of Ceratopteris richardii. NCBI lineage: Eukaryota > Viridiplantae > Streptophyta > Polypodiopsida > Polypodiales > Pteridaceae > Ceratopteris > Ceratopteris richardii. Next base: position 104,048,520 of record CM035417.1, on the reverse strand, counting down.
GAAAATCACATTACAAACCTCAAGACATTAAAATCCATATAACATTCCATTATTTCATAAAGTATAACACATCTCCCAGTTCACAAGCAACTAACTTCAATTGATAAGAATAAAATAGACATGGATGGCCAGTCACATGTCCCATCACTGAACAATCATAAGCATGTTCCACGTAAAAACACATGCATGGAAATGGAAAACTGGAATTTAATGTGACTGTGAATTATATGGAGAAATCAAATGATAATAATGTGGAGTTACTGATGTCTTATGAATCCATTGAGATTCTTCAAGTGAGTTTTTTTTACATTTAATTAAATATCTATGATATTGCTTATGAGTGTGTGTAATAGTAACATCATAATCAAGTATTTTTTCTGGAATTAAAATTTCATCATCCTCTTCAAGTAAAGGAGGATCATCTAAATAGGAGTGAGTGGTAATGTTCTTTTAAAGGATTTCAATAAACTACCATGAAAAGAGTTATGTATATTCCAATGAGAAGGTATGTCTAGTCTAAAAAGCATTCTCATTAATTTTTTAAATAATACAAAAACTTCCATAATAATGTGGTGCAAGTTTAACCTTATGATGTTGTGAAATATTTTTCAAACGTCTTTTAATTATTCGTAACCATACAACATCATTTTCATTAAACTATTTAGATATTCATTTCTTATTAACACTATGCATATAACGTTCTTGACTCTTCTTAATGTGCTTATGAACCCCACGAAGTGTAGAAATATGATCTTGTGCAAAAGAATCAACCATAGGAATACCAGTTTGAGTGATAGACATGGGAGTGGGAAGCTTTTTACCATATAAACAATTTCATATGGTGCACATGGAGTAGTGGTATGTGTTGTGCTATTATATCCAAATTGTAGTAAAATAAGTTTCTCATCCTAATTACTTGGATTATCTAAAGAATAACAACGTACTAAATCTAAAATATTACTATTCGTAGCTTCACTTTGCCCATTACCTTTAGGATGAAATGCATAGCTAAAGTATATTCTGGAACCTAAATTTTGAAATAATGCAACACAAAAGTGATTACAAAAACAAACATCTCAATCTAAAAGAATAACTTTTGGAAAACCATGATGTGGCAAAATACATTTAATAAATAACTTAGCAGCTTGACGTGTAGAAAAAGTCTTTTTACAAGGAATGAAATATGCTTGTTTACTAAACCTATCAACAATTTTCCAAATCATATCATTATGACATGGAGTTGTAGGAAGATCAATAATAAAATCCATAGAAATTTATTCCCATGTTCCAGGCATTAATAATCCAAATGCTTTACCATGATGTTGTTTCACATGTCAGCACACAACGCAATGGGGAAACATACTATGCAATATCGTTTTCCATATTTAGCCAAAAGAAAAATTCTTTACACATAGAAATAGTACTTTGTATGTCCCTATGACCCATATACAATGGTTCATGCATCTCTTTCATAACAAATCCTTTAATTCCTTTTGTGATGCATAACTTGTGTTGAAAAAAATATAAAAATCCAATATGAATAGTGTAGTGATCCTCATTAGATGGTGTAGAATTGTTGAAAGTTTTCCACGTTTGTTAAAAATAGAAATCACATGCATAAGTAGGAATCATGTCATGAAAGTGAATGAATATGAACAGAAAAAATATTATTGATTGAAACAATATTTGTTTGTGGGGATAGGAAGCCACTAAGGGCATCAGCTACAACATTAGCTTTGCTAGGTTGATATTGACTTAAAGGCTGAAAGTTTTGTATGAATGAAGCCCATTTAATGTGTCTTTTTGAAATTAATGGTTTATTCAATAAATGTTTAATAGGTTGTTGGTCTGTTTTGATTAGAACTTCAAAACCCATAAGGTAATGTTTCCAAATTTTTAAAGCATGCACAACAGCTAAAAGTTCACTATCATATGTACTATAATTCTTTTTAGGAGGTTTAAGTTTTCTACTTTCAAATGCAATAGGATGATCATTTTGCATTAATACAACACTTATACCTAAACCATGAGCATCTGTAACTACATGGAAAGGTTGTGAAAAATTTGGTAATTGAAAAACATGTGCATGAGAAAGTGCATGTTTGCATTTTCCAAACGATTGTTGTTGTGCTAATCCCCATGCAAATTTTAACATTTTCTTCAATAATAATGTGAGTGGAAGTGCTAAATAAGAAAAACCTTTTACAAACTTTCTATAAAAACTAGATAACCATAGAAAAGAGTATACATCATTCACAGATTGAGATATAGGCCATTCTTCAATTGCTTTGATTTTCTTTGGACCTACATGAACGCCTTGACTAGAAACAATATGGCCTAAATACACTAATTCTTTTTGGACAAAAACACTCTTTTAAGGATTGGCATAACGTTTATTTGCATAAAAAATCAAAGAGTGTTGCTAAATGATTTTCATGATCACTATTATTCTCACTATAGACAAGTATATCATCAAAGAAAGCAAGAACGAAAGCTTGGTAATCAGGAAAAATATTATTCATCATACGTGCAAATGTAGTACTTACATTGGTAACTTCAAAAGGCATGACCATGAATTCAAAGTTACCATTTTGAGTTTTAAAAGATTCTTAAAATTGTCATTTTGTGTCATTCATATCTGATGATAACCAAATTTAAGATCAATTTTGCTAAGAACACGTGCTTTACAAAGTTTATCTAGCAAATCATCTATCCTAGGAATAGGATATCTATTTTTAATTGTGATCTTATTGAGTGCTCTATAGTCAATGCACATCTTATAAGCCTTTTTCTTCTTCTCCATTAACAGGAGAGGTCCTCCAAAAACTTTGTGGAGTATGGAGCTAATAGATGTCTCCTTAGTACATGAAAGCAATGGCTGAATAGCATCTTCCACAAAAACAACATCACGGCTAACCAGAATGTGTTTAGTCTGTGGATGATACAGACGATAGTCTTTACTTTCAGAACTATACCCAACAAAAATATATTTTACTGCTTTATCATCCAATTTTTTGCGATGTTGTTCGGGCACTAATGCATATGTCAAACAACCAAAAACATGCAGATGAGGAACAGATGGCTTGCAGTCATGCCAAGCCTCATATGGAGTGATAGACTGAAGTGCTTTAGTGGGACACCTATTAAGTACATATGTTGCATACATGACAGCCTCAAGCCAAAAACTATGTGGTAAAGCCTGACTCTTGACCATACACCTCACCATCTCCATGAGTGACTTGTTCTTTTGTTCAGCAACTCCATTATATGGAGGTGTATATGGCACTGTACACTGGTGTTTTATCCCACGTTCAGCTAGAAATGCATTAAAATCAGGAGACATATATTCCCCCCTCGATCAGAATGGAGGGTGCCCATTTTACATGCTGACAGATTTTCAGCCAAAACCAAAAACTGTTTAAAGCACATGAACACTTTGGACTTTGCCTTCAATGGATATACCCAATCATGCCTGGAAAAATCATCGATGAAAGTCACAAAGTAGTTTCCAAAAGAAGGTGTCTGCATAGGACCACAGACATCACTATGTACAAGTTGTAATTTTTTAGTAGCCAATATTGAACCATCTTTTGGAAACGATAAACACTACATTTTGCCCAAAATACAACCTTCACAAACATGTTTTCCAGGTGCCTCAAGTTTGATCAAAGACAACACCATTTGAGATTTCTGTAGGTGTAGCAAACTAATGAAATTCACATGACCAAAGCGTGCATGCCAAAGCTTTGCATCTGAAATAGCTTGAGAATCATGTACTGCACATGTCGAATCATTTAAAGATCTTTCATAGTCTATGAGCTTATACAGTCCATGACATAAAATGCCAAAAGCAATAATCATGTCACCATTTGATAGATCATGAACTATACACCTATCATTAACAAATTTCACAACCAAGCCAATCTTGGCTAATGCGGAAACTGATAACTGATTTTTCTTGATCCCTGGCACAAACAAAGCATCTGACAAAGCGAAAGAACTACCATCAGCAGTAGTCAAAATGATCTCTTCAACTCCCATAACAGGATAAGAGGAGTTGTTGGCACATGTAACAGTATTTCCTGTAGGGGCAAGCTCAAGTGAAGAGAAAAAATTGTGCTGCGAGGTAACATGGTTGGCCGCCCCATTGTGAAAGTACCAAACATCTCAGTCTACTGCAAACATGCACTGCTCATGAGAAGATGGGTCAAAACTGCAAACAGTAGTAAACGCCCATTCTTCTTCTTGCACAAGATTAGAAGACTCCGTTTTTGGAGTAGAGGCCTCTCCAACAACCATTCCTGCCTCTTTTGCAGCCAATTTAGGACAGTTCTTTATGACATGATCAGTTCCTTTATAGTACTTTCAAAACAATTTTTTCTTTTCTGATTTCTTTTCATCTTTGTCTTCCCTCTTCAATTGTGCAGAATTAGCAGATTTGTGCTTACTAGTTGAAGAGCTCCATTTTCCTTTGCCCTTCTGACTAGCCAGGAAAGCTTGATCTGTAACTCGCATAATGGACCTGTTCTGCCTGGATTGATCTTCATGCAACTAAACAGAGACTAACTCCTCAAATGACAAGGCATTTGGATTGCCTTTCATCATCAACCAAAGAGTAGAAGCAAAACTCTGATATGAATGAGGAAGACCATTGAGAACGTTCAGCATAAGTGAGCTATCTGGTATAACCTCATCAGCAGAAATCAACTCTTCCTTCAATTCTTTGATCTTTTTTAGGAAACTGTCCATAGAATCTCCTTCATTCATGTGCTCACTCTCCAAGTGTTTTCGGAAGTAAGCAACACGAGCCTCAGTCCTAGCTTGGTACAATGTGGTAAGTGTATCCCAAGCATCCTTAGCTATTCTGCAAGAGCGAATGTGAGGAATAATGGCATGTTTGATAGACAAAGCTATCAATGCATGTGCTTGGGCATCTCTACCATGCCAACGAATCTGCTTTACAGTAGGTGCAGCAGAAACTGTAGCACGAACAAGAATATGCAGAATATCATAATCTTCAACACCTTCTACATCAGCTTCAGTACCTGCAGTTGTAACAATTGCAGGTGTGATAGGACGTTTTTCAACACCCTACACAATGTTCCACAATCCTTTTGCAACCAATACATGTCGCATCATATAAGCCCATAATGGGTAGTTGGTACCATCCGATTGTATCTCAAAAAGTTGAACAGAATTTCCTAGACGAATTCTGCTAGACCTGTAGTAGACTTTGAGACACTTATATTGGCGAACCGAAACTCGTATATACCTTTGGCACAAAAAGATGAAATATCCTGCACAAGCGCTATGATAGTGCGTTCAGAGGCCGAAACGAGCTTAGATCGCGATTTCCGCACCACATAGTGAAGCTGTTTTGATCTCGGAAACACGCTAAGTATGCTCACCAAAATTCATGTGATTTTGAGACTGCAACCAAAGAGGTGTTGACGATGGCCTAGATGAAGCGACGACCTGCTCTGATACCAGTTGATGGAGTTAGACGTCTGAGGAAGCACCCGAATAGCACAAGGAAGAAGAAGAAGAAGCTTGGAGTACAACACACAATACGGAATGTATTACTAGAGAATCTACAAAGATAAGTAGCCCTTTAGGGCAATAGGTGTATATACAAGCCGAGGGAAAAAACCTCCTAAAGAAGGAAAAAAGTGCCCCTGCGATCCTAGGATGTTCACACATATCACTACCTAAATATACCAACATGTATGATAATCAATGCATGGATTATAATGATGACAAAAATAATACCAAATATAGCATCATAGGACTGCAAAGGAGCAATTAGGAATGTGCGTTCATTTATGTATGAACCTATACAAATCTGAATGTTATGCACTTCACTTATAACATTATACCTATTTCCTTGAAATGTAGCATTAATTTTATAGATAGAAGGAAGTGGATGTAATTGGAGAGCTTGCACTAGTGTATAGAAATAAAATCATGCAAACTACCATAGTTATGTAAAATATTTACAACTTTACCATTAATAAAACCTTGGATGCAATGTAAAGGATGAATAGAAATTTTGTTACCCAAGGTATTTAGATCGTTTTCCAATGCTCCTTCAATCCAATCAGGTTGAGTGTCTTCATCAACCACCTCCATGTTGTATTCTTGAGCTTTGACAGGTCTCATATCATAAGTTCATAACCTACATGTAGCTTTGGTATGGCCAAACTTACCACAATGCCAACAAATGATAAAGGGCCATTTTTGTTGAGCATCCATCATCACAGTTTGAAGGGTTGGGGATTTGGTAGATAGTAGGGGGGGGGGGGGGGTTCTCATGAATTGGTGTGAAATTGGATTGAGGAGGGTGTTGAAAAATAGGAGGGCACTAAAAAGTAGGAGGGTGCTAAAAAGTAGTGAGAGGATGCTTGCAAGGAAAATTGGGCTTGATTGGTTTTTGTTATTGGCATGTTTGTTGTAAGCGAATGGACTTGATGATGGATTGAAACTCCTTCTGAGCATCATGTGCAAAAGAAATAACTTCATTGAGAGTCATGAGATGTAGTGTGTTGAGCTTGGCTAGGATTCCCATCTCCAAACCATATTCATACTTCAATTGCAAGGTACCTTCATGAATTGTTTCCAGCGAACAAATGAGTAGTAGTCGTTGCCAAAAGCCTTTTGTGTAGGTAGACACAATATCTCCTTCTTTCCATCCAAAGTTGTCCATGATCAATGAGCATGTAAGTGGAATTAAGGAGGAAGGAAGGACTCCTTGATCTTTTCTTGAAACTCAATCCATGTGGTGGGGCGGTTGATGCTATGCCACAAAATATTCCACCATAATGAGGTATTACCCACCAAATAATTAGTAACAAATTTCACTTTTTCAATTTCAAAATATGATTCCTCATAATAAAAGTCATCAAATCGAGATAGCCATGAAAGAACAAATAGGTCATCCTTTCGTCCATCGAATCAAGAAAATAAAAAATTTTTGGCATCAATCTTGGAATGCATGCCTTCCTTTTAAGTAGTTATAATGGCCTTCGCCACCCTAACTAGGTTGTCATCATCACTCTACATTCGTTGGACTACAGCATCACATTCCTTTATCTAATTTTGAGCATGGTGGAGTTCATGCCACAAAAGCTCTAATTGTTACTTGATCAGTATCCCAAAATCCTCAATATTATGGGTAGGGTCCATGGCCTTATATAGAACCAAAACTTAGGACTAAACATGTGAAAAGGATTTTAGCAATATCGGAAAATAGAAAATATATAAAATAAATAAATAAATAAGTGTTAAATAAATAAATGAATAAATAAGGGGAAAGAGAGTGTTAAAAGTTATGTTAAATATCATTTAAAAGGAATGGGGTATTAATAAGTGAAAATAGGCTAGTGGATAAAGCACGTCTCTTGTAAGTATGAGGTTGTGGGTTGAAATCCCCTACACGCTAAATAAAAAACTAAGCTAACTAGAGAAATAAGTAGGATAACTATGGAAATAAGGAAGCCCTTATTTCCACTCATAAGTTAGAATTGGTTCGTGCATAGTCAATGGCTACCAATGGAGCCAACGGAGACCAAAGAGAACCATGAGTGCCAAAGAAGCCAAAGATACTATAGTCATGCCATAGTTCTATGCCTTAGTCCATGCCTTGGAGAAAGCTTCATGGGTAACCGCATGGATAACCGAATTGATAAACGAACTTGATAACTGTACTTTGCACAGTGTGATAGTGAGTATAGTGAGCACAATGAGCACAATAAGTATAGTGAGGAGTAACCACATGGTTAACCGAATTGATAAACAAACTTGATGAAGGAACTTGATAACCGAACTGTGCACAGTGCACAGTGTGACAGTGAGCACAGTGAGTACAGTGAGCATAGTGAGCACAGTGAGCATAATGAGTATAGAGAGCACAATGAACAAAATGTCATAGTGAGTACAGTGAAAATTTTGAAAAATTTTGAAAAAGTGTGATAGGAGCACAGTAACAGATTCAAATAAATTTTGAAAAAGACATTGGTGAACCAAAAACAACATAAATTGACAAACACTCAAACGTAGAGCAGATGACCAAAACAGATGCTAAATCACAAACGGATGCAGCAAATTACGATTAGATGTCAAGAAACCACCTCCATAGATGCATGCTAACTCTGATACCACTATAGATCGGATCTTGTAGACACACGTACGAAGAGATAGTAAAGAACCAAAATCTCACAAAAGCATACAAAGAATAGAAAAAGATAAGAGAGTGGACACAAGATTGGATACAATCTCCCCTTACATAATCTGATGGATGAGTCTATAAGAATCTGTGTATTTATTGGTATTTCTCATTACTTCTTGAATAGAAGATGCATGAGGGCAGCACGAGTATGTGTATTTATTGGTGTTTCTCGTTACATCTTAAATAGAAGTTACATGAGGGGGGCACTTCAAAAAGCATGCATAAATGAAAATCTGCTTTATTTGCAAAGTCTTTGTTTTCTAAGTGATCTAGTATTTTTACAAAAATGTAGCTTTCTAAGCAATCTATTGGTTTTACAAAAGAAATATCTAAAATACTACATTTTGACTATCTTCAAAAGTATCATGATTCTTCACTTGCTAAATCAAAACAAAAATCACATTAAAAATCTGAAGACATTAAAATCCATATAACATTCCATTATTCCATAAAGTATAACAGTAGATCTCCATTGTGCTAAAGTGATAGCACCACCCTTGGGATAGAACGATCCACTCCAAGGAAACATAGCCAATGCTCATAGCAACCTATCAATCAAGAATAATATGTGCACGCATAATTACACTCTACCCTTATGGAAAATACTTGCAAACCAAAGTGCATGGTTAGGCCGTGATATGGTGTGCAAATAAGTCTCATAACATATTCAAGGCTAAGAGAATGTAAGATGCAAAGCAAAGTGCTTGGAACTTAATCCAAGGTATGCAAATACATCACACATATCACTTAGCTTGCCCTCCTATATGCACACACATATGACTAATCATAGGTTTATGTGCATTCCAAGCGAATGATGAATCTCAATGATTTTGTAGGGTAGTAATGAAGATAACAAAATATACATGCTTCCCAAAATATGGAGTCTTGGCGGGACCACATACATCACTATGAACAAGCTGCAATTTTCTTGTAGTGTGTGTATGACTATCTTTTTGAAAAGAAGCATGATGCATTTGAAGAATGCAACCTTCACATGCATGCTTTTCAATGGACTCAAGTGTTGGAAAGCCAATAACCATGTGCTTCTTTTGCAAGTAAAGCAAACTATTGAAGTTCAAATGATGAAAATGAACATGTCAAAGGTCCATTTCAACCATGGAAGAAGTATGAGTAACCAAGGCAATTGAGGCAACCCTTTTGTATGTATCCAAGTGATAGAAACCATTACATAATATAGTGGACATCACGATAGTATCACCATTGCTGAAATCATCAACCACACACTTATCATCAACAAACTGTACATGAAGTCTAGCTTTGGAAATCAATGGAATTGAACTTAAGTTTTTCTTGATACAAGATACATACAATGCATTTTTTAAGAGACCCATTCTTCCATTTGTAGCCATAAGCTCAATTTCTCCTACTCCAATTATAGGATAAGAGGCATTGTTTGCACAAACCATATGTCCTTCTTTGGTTGCATTCTTCAAAGATGCAAAAAACCTTTTGCATGAAGTTATGTGCTTTGAAGCACCACTATCAGAAAAACAGTCCCAATCAACCTTAATCACAGCCATACATTTAGAATGCAATGATGCATCATAGTGACATATAACCATAGATGCCCAAAACTTTTGAGCCATGTTGGCTTCATCACTCTTTGCATTCGAATAATTTTTAGCAATAGACATGGACTTCGTTGTCTTTCCATTGCGTCTAGCAAGCTTTCTACACTCATCAATAGTATGACCAGTCTTTTGGCAATATCTGTATCTCTTCTTCTTTTAGAAATATTGATTTATTTTTTGTTTATTGTTTATTTTATTGTTATGTTCATTGTATCATGCATATTGTATGATTCACATATGCTTCTCTTACATATGTATAATTTGTACTTATATAATTAGTATTATGTTTATTAATCATCAATTGTATACATGTTCGACTCTCAAAAAGCATTTCTTACTTGTATACATTGATGAATAAAATTTAAATTAAGCCACTACTATGATTGTCTGACTTGTTACATGGATTCTTACTCTCACAATAGTATAGCACTAAGCAATAGATCTATTGAGAGTGTTTAAATCAACACCTTGATTCCTACTCTGTTAATAGTATACGGAGTGTATATGGAGTATTGTAATTGTCTAATTTTTTGACTCTTACTCTCACAATAGTGACTTACATTCCTATGAGCATAATTAGTGTAGGTCACAAGTTGTATAGAAACTATTGTGATTTTTTTATTCTTTGACTCTTACTATCACAATAGTTATATATAACCATATGACAAGAATCGTAAATAATATAGTGAATGTACATGAACTATTATGAATGTCTGATTCTTTGACTCTTACATTTTTAATAGCTACATGCATACACTTCAAGATTATAATTGTACTTTCTATTTAATTATAAATCTAGTTATCTAACAACCTATCTTTCTATCATTTAGGTAAAATAAATAAGCACGAGCAAAAATTTCTGAAAGATTTGATGTGCCCCTACATGTATGGAATGAGAGAAGATCAAATCACTGTAGCAACGGATATATCTAATTACAAAGATTTCGTTGAAAAATTATCTAGAACAACATATATTAATATTGAAGATAAATTTGGTAGTGTGTTAGGTCGAGCATAGGTATTATCTTTGGTCAGATCATCAAAGTGGTAGAGTCATCGCATTGGATACCACCACAATTCGTAGATTCATGGACAAAATCAAATTTGTTGATTTACATTATCAGACAATTAAGAGAGGAAGGTGATTGAGACGTTCCATCACTCAACAGGGAGAGAGACCATTGTTAGATCCAAATACAAGAGGTATACATGTGAATATGGGAGATCAAACATCAAATAATCTTTGTTTGCCCCCATATTCATCTATTCATTTTGAAGATGCAGCTCTTGTGGGGGAAGGACAATATGGAATGATCCATAAAGTTAGAATAACCCACCCGAGATTCATCAATGAAATATATGCCATAAAGTTATTCAAATTACACGGTGCTGACATGACAGACATGAGAGAATAAAGCCATGAATGAAGCCACAGTTTTATCCATTATGCAGAGTGGAATCATCCATCTGCTTGGATTATCTCGACATCATATGGAAAGCCTGTGTCTCATTTTCAAATTATGAAATGGTGGTACATTAGAATGTGGCTAGAGAAAATGAAAAAAAGGTACTTAAACATACCACAAAGCAGAGGTATTAAAGACACAGAAGGAGACATAATAGTTGTGAATACAGACATTTGGAAGCTAATCAATGGATTATTGCAAATAATATAATTTTTATACACTTGTAATATTTACCACAACAATATCCATCTAGGCAACATTTTGTTGCATTTTGAACTTGAGCATGCTCATATCGGATTATGTAATTTTGGTAGAGCAACATATTTACCAACAAAAAAAGGTTTTCTGAAGCTACCTAATTTGGAAATATTGACTAGAAATTAGTGGAGTTCAAAGTACTAGTGGATTGCATCCAAATGTATATCCACTAGCCCTCCACCTTTTAATAAAAGTCAAGAGACATTTATGATTTTGATACTCTTATTGCAAATCTTGAAATATATAGATTTAAATAGTTATCCCATTGATAGATATGGGATTTACAAGTTTAAATATGCTTTAGGACTAGCTTCTGACACAGATGTATCAAAAAGAGTAGACACACATGAACTACTTAGAGTATTCTCGAACCTAACTCGATATGGTTTAAAGATATCCATGACAGATGGATTAAGACCATATCGAAAACCATCTCTATTCATTTGAACTATGTGGATTAAATGAGATAGATTCATTTGCATTAAGTGCAGTAAATGTTGTGGATTCATTTGAACTATGTGGATTAAATGAAGTGGTATCGTTTGAGTTAAGTGGATTAAATGAAGTGGTATCATTTGAATTATGTGGATTAAATGAATTGGTATCATTTAAATTATGTGGATTAAATGAAGTGGATTCATATGTAATATGTAGATCATGGTATCATTTGAACTATGTGGATTAAATGATATAGATTCATTTGAATTACATGGATTAAATGAAGTGGTATCATTTGAGTTAAGTTTATTCAATGAAGTGGTATCATTTGAGTTATGTGGATTAAATGATGCCAAAAGGACAAGAGAAACTCTTGCATGAGTCCACCCCATTGCTAGGACTCAGCCGCAGAAGGACTGACTTGCTGGCATAACTGGATGATCCACTGCCCTTGCCTAGCAAAGTTACTGAAAGAAGGGAATAGTACAGGCCTCCACCAAGGAAAGAGGGTCACACCACTACCAATACCTCATGTCCCAAAGGATTCCAGATAACGGTCTAGCCTCCCAGGCCTAGGTATGCCAAATGAGAAATTCTGAATGTACATCGGGTCAAGATCGATGTGCTTGTCTTGACCATGTGTGCCAACCACCCGAATCCATTGAAAGGTGCAATCCATGATGATCTCACGCTCCATAGATGAGCTAATTATCCAACCCTCCTGTCGATCACAAAGAAGAGAGTCTCATTCTGATAGATTCCCCATGCAACAATTACAACCTCAGTCCAAGTAAAGGCCCCAACCCGAGTCCCCCACTCCCCAAGAATCGTGGCCAAAACATCTCTAATCATCTGAGGTGCACTAAGCATTCCCATACATCCTTCTTGCTGACATGGCTCGGGGAGACTCTGAAAGTTGATGGAGTTAACCACATTGTTCCTAGGGCCTTGGGAAAGCTCCCCCCCACACAAAACATGGGGGTAACCAATCATGAACCCTCTCTCCGATCGGATGAGGGGGTTTCCAAGTAATAGGCTGACACAGTTGCTCCTTAACAGAAGATGGAGCAACATGAATAAGAGGGGGACATAATTGCTCTAAAGATCTCAAGATACTGAAAGCAAATAGTTCATCACTATGCCATGAGAAGTCTATATGCCTCATCTCAACAAAAGTACATTTGATCTCAGCGTGCCAAGGCCCACCAGTGGTAGGAGCAAAGAGGCCTAGCCTCTAATGAAGACAATCCTTCTAGGGCTTAGGGCCGGGAAGAAGACCACAAACAATAAACTTGCCTAGAAGAGCTCTACTCTAACAAACATGGCTAATGATCCTTAGAACACCCTACTCAAGTGGGAGGGTGAGGACCTACCAAGCAAGCTTAACCCAAGAGAGGATTCCATGCCAGTCAAATGATACAAATTACTTGATTAGCTGCTAAATGTGGCTAATATAAGAACTCGAGAAGATCCAAGAGGAGGTGACATACCACATCGTAGCTAAGAGAACCTGGTTAACCAACAAAATCGGCCTAGCTAGGCATAGATGGGCAGTGCTCTAGTGTAATATTTTCCTTGTGATGGGTCTAAAGAGGAGGAGAGATTTTCTACTCAGGGGCGAGATCAAGACCAATATGGGACACAAGATAGCTAACTATTCTACCAAGGGGGATCCATTGAAACTTCCCACAAGGAATTCATCTAGGCAGAACATCCAAGCTAACCTAGAAACCATAAAACTTCTGCTAGTTGATCTTGGAACCTGATGCATCACAAAATCTATCCAACACATGTTGAAATGTGATCAAAGTTTCCTCTCAACCTTGCAACTAAATGGCAGTGTCATCAAAAAAATGAGCATCCAACATATACTCATCCCTAACTAGGATCTTGATGCCTTACAGCCTAGTGTCTTGAGTAGTCAAGAAAGCATTCATGGCCTCAACAAAGAACAGAAACAAGGTAGGATCCAAGGGGAATCCCTAGTGAACCAACCTCAAAATACTAAACCTCTCTCCCTGACCCCTTGCAACCAAAACGAGGCTATGGTCAGAGCGATAGAGGAAAGCAACACCCCTAATCCAATGAGAAAAAAAACCCATAGAAAGCATAGTGTCCTTGAGAAAAGCCCAATCAACCCAATCATGAATTTCTGAGAATCCAACAAAAGAACAGCAAGCGACTCATTGTGCATCTTGGCAAGGGAGCTAGCTTCTCAGAGGGTGAAGATGTTGTCAACGACACTATGATCCTTTACAAACCCTGTCCGAGTCGGGTGGATCAGGGACTCTAGAAGTGACTGCAATCTCAAACTCAAAGCCTATGCAAGAATTTTGTGGGCTGAGTTGCAAAGCATTATCGTGCACTAGATCCGAGGTTGAATTCCTCATGTCTTACATGAAGACACGATCCATTTCTTCGCATTAAAAGTTATGAAAGTAAGAGCAAAGTAATAAAAGCTAAGGTGAGGACAAACTTGCATTGAATGAACACTTTCTATCTGCCCATCTTGTAGATGAAATTGGAGTGAAAACCAACATGAGTTTTCATTCTCCATAATAAAAGATGCATGCAGGAGGAGAAGCTAGCAATGGGTGGAGGGATGAGTATTGCATGCTTAGAGCTAGCTTCCATGCATTAGTGTAGGAACTTATGCTCCCTTTCTATCCATTGTTTGCTTATGTTGAATATCTCTCTACAGATTCCATGATCATTTATAGACATATCTATGTGTTGCAATGAAGACTCTAATCAATAGAAACTCTTTTCAAAAAATGATACTTATTTATTAATATTGATTATATACAAATAGACACTACAAAAAATTAACTTTTTGTTAAACTCTTTCAATCAAATTTAAATTTGAAAATAAAATTTTCTTTTCTATGCTTATGCATTTAAATTTTTGTTTTAAATTTATTTATCATTCATGTATGGAATACTAATGATTTTTATTCATGTATGTAGATTCCAATGTATGTTATTGAGGATCTTGTACTACAACATTCAGAGTTGCTAATAAGACCTTCTTTATTAGAAGCATCCTTGAGAAGGCTATGCAAAAGTGATTCTATAGAATATGCAAGATTGAAAGAACTATATTCAAAAGAAGACAAACTATAGGATGTGTGGGATGATGACGATGATGGCATGGCAGATGTTATTGAGGATTGGTATCAAAATGACACCAAAAGAGTTGATATTTCTAAACCTAAGAAATATCTTCCATAAGAATTTGTAAAGCACATCTGCCAAGGAAGTTTCTTGACACAACTAAGTGTAAACTTACTTAGTCTCAATCTTCAAAATTGTTTTGGATGGAGTAATGTATTTCTTTCGGCACTATTAAGGTATATTATTTATTTTTCTTTGTATTTATATATATACACACACATACACACATACACATACACCATACACACACATACACATATACATACACATTGTTAGTAGCCGGTGTGGATTACCACGTTTATTTGTAAAATGTATTTTCTATGTAATGGGGGAATGGGATTCTTACAAAGATCATAGGAGTTTCTGGAGTTACTAATTTCTAGTGTTGATTCTATATTTCGGAGTATGGAACGGTGTGAAGATTATGAAGAAGAGTGGAGTAGTTCATTGTGATATGGTGTGCGGAAAAGGAACGAAGTCTGGTGAAGAAGATGCTACGGAATGGTGTAGTCCAGAAAGATCTGATAGATGAGTGTTGCACTATGATGCACATCTATGTGTAAAAGTCTCTGAGCAACATGCAGTGTATTATTCTGAATTTTATGTGGTGTAAATTAATAAGGAACATAAACTCATGTTTATGAATAGCACTGTATTCATAAATCCCCATTCCCATACCCATTCCTTTGGAGATTAGGTGTTGTATTTTATGAAATATAGTACCGTTTAAACATTTGGCAACCACGATGGGATGGGGTCGATGATGAAACACATAACTGGATGAATTGATGGTGTTACAAAATGGGAAGGAATACTTCAAACCGAACCATCATTTCGACTATCTAGATGAATTTATCAAGCAGATGTTGGAAACAATACATTTTGAAGATATCTCCATTAACCAAGCACTTAGTATTCTAGAAGAGTTGTTATACTAGGTGAAAATGAGTGCTATCTCCCAAACTCTTACAAGATAGGATCTTCGAGTGGAAGAATGAGAATATAGCTAAGGCCTTGTGGTGAGGGGAATCCAGCGGAACCGACCAGCAAAGGCAGCAATAGGAAGTAGAATACCCTGTGGAGCTAGGCCAAAGCGACAATAGCATACCCCCATTGGAATCACCCTTAGCCATAGTTCCTTTCACCCAACTCGGTGTCTTGGAAACAGTTGATGATATTGTTGGAGAAACACTCACTAATTAGACATATATTTGAAGGTCAAATCTTAGGAAGAAAACCCCATGCCTATGTGAAGGGACAAATTCACAAATGTATCATATTTGTAAAGTTAGTTCACTTTAGTTCTAGAAGTTTTTTAAAATCACGAGAATACGAAAATCTATATAAGTTAGTTTGTATCAACTCACGCGGTGAGAAAGAGAGAGAGAGAATAGAGAGAAGAAGAAGGAGGAAGAGAGAGAGAAAGTGAGAAGAACTCATTTTTGTATGACTGAGTATAGTCGGGCTTCTCTGAGTGAGAAAGCATCTGTAAAACTTCTGAGTTTTTTATAGTTATGAGAAGAACTGAGTAAAGTTCTGTGTATGAGTCTCTCTCCATCATCTCCATGCTTGCCTACTGTGTGATGAATTCAAAAGTTCAAGTTTCTGAGCAATTCGATGCCTGGCATCGAATCTTGGCTCATAAGTCATTTTTTCATTCTCTGTGTGTTAACTATTGTTGAATCTTTTAAAAATATGAAGTTTGTGGAGCAACTCGATGCCTGGCATCGAGTTTGAGCATAAAGTCGATGCCTAGCATCGACTTCTAGCATACAAGTGATCTTCTTCATGTGTGTGTAAAAGAGAGTATTTCTGGTGTAGAAAAAGGGCCTAAAAAAGCTCAAAGTCGATGCCCGGCATCGACTTGGACTGAAATTCGATGCCAGGCATCGAATTTTTTATTTTTGGACATCAGGAATACTAAAACAGGCAAAAATTTCCAGTTTTGGAAGGTCATACAGGGTCATCTTGTGAGGGCCATAACTTGAGTTCTAGAGCTCCGTTTGATGCATATGATAGCTTGTTGGAAAGCTCTACTCTTCTAGTTTCAGCCTATAAAGTTTCATCAAGAAATAATACTTGAGCTAGGAGAAATTAGCAAAATACTGAAGGTATGTCATTTCAGTGACTAGGAATTTCTGTAGAAGCAAAGTTCTCACTTTAGGCTATCATTTCTCAAAGTTTGGAGTGGCAATGAGTTAATGGTGACCATAGAGGTGTTCTAGTGTCACCTTAATTCATTTCTTGTGGTGTTTCATACATCAACAAGTGGTATCAGAGCAGAAAGATTCTCGAGAGCAGAAGACGACAAAGGTACGAGAAGTTTTGTAAAGTTTTCCATTAAAGTTTGAAAGGTGAAGCATTTGAAGACACAAGGCATCAAAAGATTACTTTCAAATATCCTCATACACAAAGAACTTCAAAAGGTATTATCCTTTATCCTTTAAGCTCAGAGGTTGCAGCAGAAGGAAAGAACTATGGCAGATCATATCTCCATTGACAAACTGGATAGAGATAATTACCCCGCATGGGTAATGAGAATGGAAGCCTTACTTATGAGTAAGGATCTCATGGTATATGTAACAGGTGAAGAAGAGAAGCCAGTATTTGAAGATGAAAGCCGACCAAAGAAAGAAGAACTTGATGCTTTAAAGCATTGGCAGAAGAAGGATGCAAGTGCAAAAGCCTACATCTACAATACAATCTCAGATCATTTGCTACCACACATCAGAGGATTGGAATCATCAGAAGATATATGGAATGCATTGGAATATCATTTCCAAAGCACTACTAAAGCACGGAAAGCAAGTCTATGGTCAGAGTTTACAACATTCAAGAAGAAGCCAAGTCAAACCATTAGTGATTATGTCACTAAGATGAAGGATCTAGCAGATAGTCTTGGATCCATAGATGAAGATGTTGAAGATCACAGATTGATTGCTCAACTACTTGCAGGCTTGAGAGGGGATGAAAGGTGGAAACCTTTTGTCTTATCAACAGAACTTTCATTAAATCATTATGTTCCAGATTTGAACCAGTTGCTTGGTTTGATGCTCACATATGAGCAAGACTTGAAGGGAGATGGAGATAAAGGTCAAAGTTCTGCAATGTACATGAAGAATAAGAAGAAAGGAGATAAAGGTAAAGCAAAGGATGAAGAGGAGTCTAATTCTCAAGCTTATTATGCAAGAGGTAAAGGCACTGGCAGAGGAAGAGCAAGAGGTTTTGGAAGAGGAAGAGGTAATCAGAATAACAACAAGAAGGCTTGCTGGATCTGTGGATTGAGTAATCATTTGGCTCATGACTGTTGGCACAACCAACAAGGATCAAACCAGAATCAAAACAACAATAGCAGAGGTCGAGGTGGAAGATATCAAAGTAATTTTCAAAGAGGTAGACAAAGTCAAAGAGGAGGCTATGGTAGAGGTGGAGGAAGAAGTTGGGGACAGAATCAATCCTACAACACCACCTACTACAACTATGCAAATGACACACAGAATGAAAGTCATACATCATTGATGATGAATTCAATCAGCACATCAGACAAAGAAGATCTAAAGGTATTTTACATTGACTCTGGATGTTCTAATCATTTGTCAGGAAACATAGAATTGATGTCAGATTTGGAAAAAGGCATTTCTAGTCACACAGTTCAAACTGGTGATAATACAAGACATAGTGTACATTCAATTGGAAAAGTGAAATGCAAGAGTGGAGCAGATTTGCTAACCAATGTTTTGTATGTTCCTACAATACCTAAAAACTTGATTAGTGTGGGACAGATAGTTGAAAAAGGTTTTCAAGTCAGGTTTACAAATGAAGGAGTATTTGTGGAAGATCCAGAGAATGGATATAATCAGATTGTCTCTGGTAAGAAAGAAGGTAGACTCTTTACTTTAAGAGTGCAAGGGAACATTGGTCAAGCTTTGCTCACACATGGTGAAGCAGTGATTACAGAACTTGATCTCTGGCATAAGAGATTAGGTCATTTCAATGAAAGAGGAATTAAAGCTATGGTTGCTAATCAGTCTGTACTAGGATTACCAAATGTGCAAAGTCAACATATGGTTTATAAATGTGAAGCATGTCAAATGGGTAAAGCACACAGGTTACCATTTCAAAAGAAAGGATTCAAACATGATGGAGTACTTGAGCTCATTCATACAGATGTATGGGGACCAACAAAAGAAGGATCTATCAGTGGCTCAAGGTATTATGTTCTTTTCATTGATGATGCTACAAGATGGATAACATTATATGTTTTGAAGGAAAGATCAGAAGTGTTTGGAGCTTTCAAGCATTTTCATGCATATGCAGAGAGAGTCACAGGTCAAAAGCTTAAGAGACTGAGGTCTGATGGAGGGGGAGAATATTTCTCCCAAGAGTTCAATGATTATCTTTGGAATGCAGGTATTAAGAGAGAAATAACTTGCAGGTATACACCACAACAAAATGGTGTAGCAGAAAGAAGGAACAGGACTTTGGTTGAGTTTGCTAGAGCTATGCTAAAGGAGAAGAACTGTCCAAATTATCTTTGGGCTGAGGCTGTAAATACAGCTACATATCTTGTGAATAGATTACCATGTGCAGCTCTGAATGGAATGACTCCATATGAAGCTTGGTGGGGTAAGAAACCAACACTAGATCATTGTAGAGTGTTTGGATCAATTGCATATGCTTATGTGCCATCACAACTTAGGCATAAACTTGAACCAAAGGCAGAAAAATATGTGTTCATTGGTTATGATGAAAAGCAGATGGGTTACAGATTGTGGAATCCTCTAACCAAACAATTTATGGTTTCTAGAGATGTTACATTTGATGAACAGAAAAGTTGGTATGCAGATCAAAGTCATACAGCTGAAGAATTTGAAGAAGAGGTAAGAAGATGTGAGAAAGGAAAATCAATTGTGCAGGTAAATAGAGATGAAGTCTATATGCAAGCAAGTACATCCACAAGTGGATTAACAAGAAGGAATGAAGAAGCTCCTATATTTGATGAAGAAGTGTATCCAAACACATATGAAGAATGTGAACCAAGAAGGTCAAGCAGGACTAGAAGACAACCAGAAAGGTATTCTTATGATACTTCTTATATAACTCAGAAGAACTATGCATATATGGTGAAAGATGATGAAGAACCTCAGAACTATGATGAAGCTAAAGGTAAGAAGCAATGGGAAGAAGCAATGAAGGAAGAGTTCAATGCACTGGAGGAGAACAAGACATGGGAACTTGTTCCTAAACCAAATGGTAAGAAAGTAATTGGAAATAAATGGGTTTATAAAGTGAAGAAGCTTGCAGATGGAAGTATAGCCAGATACAAAGCTAGATTGGTGGTGAAAGGCTATGCCCAGACCTATGGCATAGATTATGATGAGACATTCAGTCCTGTAGCTAAGATGTCAACTATAAGGACAATCATTGCTATTGCAGCTTCAAAAGGATGGACCCTAAGTCAATTGGATATAAAAAATGCATTCTTGAATGGATACATATCAGATGAGGTATACATGGAACAACCTCAAGGGTTTATAGATTCCAGGTATCCAAATTTTGTTTGCAGGTTGAGAAGAGCATTGTATGGATTGAAGCAAGCTCCAAGAGCTTGGAACTATAGACTGGTGAAGTATCTCAATGATCTTGGATATCAAAGTTCAAAAGCAGATTCAAGTCTACTTATCAAAAGAACAGAGGAAGGTACAATCTACATTTGTATTTATGTAGATGACATTATAATCACAGGTACTTCAGATGAAGGAATCAAGGAGGTAAAGAGATTGCTTGAAAAAGAATTCAAGATCAGTGACCTAGGAAAGTTATCATACTTTCTTGGAATGGAAGTTACTTATACAGATCATGGCATATATGTGTCACAAGAAAGGTATCTTCTAAATCTATTGAAGAAGTTTGATATGGAAAATTGCAGAGAAGCTTCAACTCCACTTGAAGTTAATCACAAGCTCAGTAAATATGATGGTGCAGAATACAAAGATATGAGGAAGTATCAATCTCTTGTGGGTAGTTTGATTTATGCTACACTAACAAGACCTGATCTTAGTTATGCAGTGGGAGTTTTATCACAATTCATGCATTGTCCAAAGGACCCACATTGGATTGCAGGTCAAAGAGTTCTCAGATATATCAAAGGAACTATAAAGGAAGGATTATATTATCCTTTTACATCAGATTTGAAGTTGAGAGCTTACAGTGACTCAGACTCGGCAGGTAATCAAGATGACAGGAGATCAACTCATGGTTACATGATATACATTGGTGATAAACTTGTAAGTTGGTGTTCCAAGAAACAACATACAGTAGCATTATCATCAACTGAAGCAGAGTACAAAGGACTTGTGGAAGCAGCTAAGGAAGTCATATGGATGCAGACATTGTTCAAGAGCTTAGGCATTGATCAAGGTACACCTACAATACATGGAGATAATATGAGTTCACTTTATCTTGCAGCAAATCCAGTATTTCATGCAAGAACGAAGCACATAGAGATCCAATATCATTTTCTTAGAGAAAAGGTAATGGAGAAGGAGATTGAAGTGGAATACATTTCTACTAAAGATCAATTAGCAGACATAATGACAAAGAGCTTGGATGGTGTGAAGACTAGCAGATTCAAAAGCATGGCAGGAGTAAAAGAAAAGAAGATGATATGAAGAAACAGGGAATGTCAATTAGTGATTGAGGGGGAGCTGTTGGAGAAACACTCACTAATTAGACATATATTTGAAGGTCAAATCTTAGGAAGAAAACCCCATGCCTATGTGAAGGGACAAATTCACAAATGTATCATATTTGTAAAGTTAGTTCACTTTAGTTCTAGAA
Source organism: Ceratopteris richardii (assembly GCA_020310875.1). Lineage (NCBI taxonomy): Eukaryota > Viridiplantae > Streptophyta > Polypodiopsida > Polypodiales > Pteridaceae > Ceratopteris > Ceratopteris richardii. The sequence goes on along the minus strand of CM035417.1, from coordinate 104,026,528 downwards.
GTTTTTTAAAATCACGAGAATACGAAAATCTATATAAGTTAGTTTGTATCAACTCACGCGGTGAGAAAGAGAGAGAGAGAATAGAGAGAAGAAGAAGGAGGAAGAGAGAGAGAAAGTGAGAAGAACTCATTTTTGTATGACTGAGTATAGTCGGGCTTCTCTGAGTGAGAAAGCATCTGTAAAACTTCTGAGTTTTTTATAGTTATGAGAAGAACTGAGTAAAGTTCTGTGTATGAGTCTCTCTCCATCATCTCCATGCTTGCCTACTGTGTGATGAATTCAAAAGTTCAAGTTTTCTGAGCAATTCGATGCCTGGCATCGAATCTTGGCTCATAAGTCATTTTTTCATTCTCTGTGTGTTAACTATTGTTGAATCTTTTAAAAATATGAAGTTTGTGGAGCAACTCGATGCCTGGCATCGAGTTTGAGCATAAAGTCGATGCCTGGCATCGACTTCTAGCATACAAGTGGTCTTCTTCATGTGTGTGTAAAAGAGAGTATTTCTGGTGCAGAAAAAGGGCCTAAAAAAGCTCAAAGTCGATGCCCGGCATCGACTTGGACTGAAATTCGATGCCAGGCATCGAATTTTTTATTTTTGGACATCAGGAATACTAAAACAGGCAAAAATTTCCAGTTTTGGAAGGTCATACAGGGTCATCTTGTGAGGGCCATAACTTGAGTTCTAGAGCTCCGTTTGATGCATATGATAGCTTGTTGAAAAGCTCTACTCTTCTAGTTTCAGCCTATAAAGTTTCATCAAGAAATAATACTTGAGCTAAGAGAAATTAGCAAAATACTGAAGGTATGTCATTTCAGTGACTAGGAATTTCTGTAGAAGCAAAGTTCTCACTTTAGGCTATCATTTCTCAAAGTTTGGAGTGGCAATGAGTTAATGGTGACCATAGAGGTGTTCTAGTGTCACCTTAATTCATTTCTTGTGGTGTTTCATACATCAACAGATATGATGGCATGCCAAAATCCACTCCTAGGATTAAAAGAAAAGAAAAGTAGTGAAACAAGAAGACAAGGAATCATTGTTTGAAGTACCATAGAATTTCAAGAAATATGAAGTTGAAGACCAAAAAATTTTGGTACGAATGCCTAAGAGAGATGCCATTATGAGAGAATCATATGATAATAAAGAAAAGACCACAAAACATGTAGTAACCATTGAAGGGAATGAAGAATGATGTACGTACATAGGAGAATACCTAAGTGCAGAAGAAGTAGTATAGCTCATAGCTTTATTAAGGGAATACAGGGATGTGTTTGCATGGACCTATAGAGACTTGAAGGGAGTAGATCCGGAAATATGGTCTCATATGATCCGCATGACAACTGACACCAAGCCTGCCAAACAAAAGCCCTACACATATAATGACACTTATGAACCTAAAAAAAGAAGAAATTGATGGATTGATTGAAGCTAGGTTTATCCATGAGATTGAGCATATTGAATGGGTGTCCCCCATCATAGTGATGCCCAAGAAGAATGGGAACTTGTTGGTGTGTATTAAAGTAAAAAAACAATCAGAGATAGCTATCCACTTCCAATCACTGAACATTTATTGGAACATGTTGCAGGCAAGGAATTTTATAGCTTCCTTGATGAAATTTCAGGTGACAACCAAGTAGCCATTGCCCCAGAAGAACAACATAAAACGGCCTTTTCCACAGAGCGGGCCATCTTTGCATTTTGTGTGATGCGATTTGGGCTCACCAATGCACCTACAACATTCCAAAGGCTCATGTGTCATGTCTTCAAAGAGTTCTTGTGAAAGAACTTAGAAGTATATGTGGATGATTTATATACTCATTCCGAAGAAAGAAGACGCCACATCCCTGAGCTCAGACAGATCTTCAACAAGTGTAGAGAATATCAAGTTTGTCTGAACCCAAAAAAGCGTGTGTTCATGGTACGTCAAGGTAAGATCTTAGGTCATATTGTTTCTAAGAACAGAATATCAACAGATGAGGACAAAGTAAGAGCCATAGCGGAGTTGCAAAGGCCAAGGAATGTTAAAGAGGTACAAGCCTTAATGGGCCATTGTGGATACTATCATAGGTTTATCCACATGTATGCAATCACAGCTAAACCTCTTTATGCCTTGTTGACAAATTTTGAGTGGAACGACCAATGCAAAAATTCATTCAATGAGTTGAAGAGATATATGTACACAGCACCCATACTGACCACTCTTGATAGGAATAAACCATTCCATGTCCATGTAGATGCATCCAATTATGCAATAGGATGTGTACTAGCACAACCCACAAGTGAAGGAAACTTAGATTTGCCTATAGCATATGCTAGAAGACAACTAAATGTAGTTGAACGAAACTATACAACAACTGAGGGAGAAGGCTTAGGCATGGTGTATGCTATGAAGAAGTTTGGACATTATCCACTGGCCAACAAGTTCAAGTTTTTCACTGATCATCAAGTGCGCATTCAAGAACCAGACTATTTGAAAATGTTAGAAACTACGCATAGAGGTGTTGCAGGTGGACACTTTGGGCCTAATCGAGTAAATAAGACAATTCTATTCTCAAGACTTTGGTGGCCAACTGTTCATATGGATGCACATACCTACATGAAGAGATGTGATACATGTCAATGTGCACAATATGTGATCAGAAAAGACGAGATGCCTTTGAGGGCAATGATGGGAGGACGTGCATTCTCAAAGTGGGGTATAGACTTCCTAGGTCCTATTAACCCCCCAGCTATAAACTCCTATGTAGATTACATCATTGTAGCCATAGATTACCTTACAAAGTGGGTTGAAGTTAAAGCCATGACAAAGAACGATGATTATACAATGGTTAAGTTATTATTCGAGAATGTGTTCACTAGATATGGGTTACCAATAGAGTTAGTAAGCAATAAACATACACACTTCTTGAAAGGAAGCCATTGAAAATCTTCTCCAAGAATTCTTAGTGATACATCAGAAGTATGGCCCCTATCATCCACAAGCTAACGGACAAATCTAGAGCACAAATAAGATCATGTGTAATGTATTGACAAAATTGTTAAATAATAAATGCTCTGATTGGGATAAACAACTTCATTATGTTGTTTGGGCTTACCGAGTTGCCCACAAAACCATACTCAATGCCACCCCATTTGAGATGGTCTTCAGAAAGAATGTTTTGTTACCATTACACTTCTTGATCCCAACTTTAAAAGTATCACAAGAGCACGAGTGGAATGGACATGAATTTTCCTCTAGAATATTTGATCTAGAATGCTTTGGTGAGACCAGGCTACGAGTGGTAGCAGGCCTCTATGCTGCAAAGAAAAGACAAAATGCATACTTTGATGCATACATCAAGGATAAAGAACTGATAGAGGGAGACCTAGTGTTGGTTTACACACTAAAGCAACATGCCCATAAATTGAAAAAACGAGGATATGGACCCATTATCATTAAAAGAATTCACACTAGTGGTGCAGTTCAATTGGCCACTCTAGAAGGTGACATCTTGCCAAGCTAAATTAGTGGATGCCGAGTCAAGCTATATCAAGAACCTCTTACAGAGGATTTGCTAATGAGACTCAACAGTACTAAGAAGAGAAAAGAAGAAGAGTTAAGGGTTACAGAAGAAGCACAAGTAGAGGCTAGAGAGTGCATTAGATGAAATAAGTTAAGGAGACAAGGCTTCAATGTCAATCCCAATGCCCCAAGATCTCACATCGCCATGTGCCAAACATTGGGTGAAATTACTCCTCGAACAATTGACCGACATCATTTTGTGACCATAGAGGTAGGACAAGGAAAAAGTGTAAGGATGGTGAGAGCATTGATTGACTCAAGTGCAACAACTAGTGCAGTTAGGCTCTCCTAACTGCCAAGATCTATAGTTGAACATCAATTCATATAAGCTTATCTCATAGGATTAGGAGGTGTGGAAACCCCTTGTTTGCATGTGGTGGAGCTTCCCATCTACCTTCAAGATGTCCCAATGACAATCAAAATGCTAGTGTGTGAAGGTGAGGACCTTACGGAACCACTTGTTTTGGGCCAAGATTGGATCTATGACCATGCAGTCAACTTAAACCTAAGTAGTCAACCTTTACAAGTTTGGGTACAGGAACAATGCATTATTTTAGAATAAATTGCATGCTCACAAATCCAGGTATCACACATTCTCTTAGTTCTTCTAAGACTAATCTTAGAGAAGAAGATTTTGTATGTGTCAAAAGCTCTATAATGCAAAAGGACTCAATCATGAAAGAATAGGCTCCAAGGTGAGCATACCTCTCTTCTTTTTCAAAGACTAATGTGGCCACATTATTTCAACCACATAGGCAAGGGAAAGAGTACAAGACAACTGCTATATCAAATAGACAAACAAAATTCAAGAAGAATGTAGTTCCAGGCATGAAGAAGATCTGGGTGTGAAAAGAAGAGCATCCTAGCCTTGCCACAACAATTCCCATCCAAGCAGGACAACCATGCCAAAAGAAGAACCAAGCAACTAGGACAAGCTCAACCACAAGGTATCCGACAAATTTGGGTGCCTAAGAAATTAGTTGCAGCTGAACAAAGGCAATTACACATGTGGGTACCCAAGGTACTCTTATAAGCATAAAGCCCTATGCCCTCCCTCATGCAAAAAGTCTCAACAAAGAAGCCAAGGACATGCAAGATTGAGAACCAAGCCCACAAAGCAAAAGAAGATCGGCTTGCCTCTTCGAAAATAGTAAAAAGGCAATCAACAAGGGTATGGGTTTGGAAGCCAAATGCACTAATAACCCCCACAGAACCATAGAGCCCAACTGTAAAAAATTTAAGAAACCATCCAAAGATGGAGAGGACAAAGGTGATTTCTATGCAGTCAAACATAAAATCGATCCCTATAAGGAGGAATGATCAGTTGTCATTTAACCATCAATCGATTGCATCAAGTCAAGGTTCAATTGGTACCTCCCAACAAAGATTTCATCAATGTCTGCAAGTAACATCAGAAACCTTGACATGTAAAAACCAGGTGCCATTGACATAACCTCATCTTTTGCACCATTCAAGTCATGCATTTCCGAAGTATGCATTAATAGGGCCACATTACATGGACGTGCATAGACACAATTGAGAATCCCAGGCACATGAGACACATTTGACATATGTAAACTATTTTAATGATACTAACCTCTTTCTTATTGTTTCATGACACTACTCCAAGAAAAAAGAGATAAAAGAAAGAAAGAAAAAAGAAAAAAGAAAAAAAGAGAGAAAAAATAAGAATAGGATACTGCACTTGAAGAATCTCATCATTGGACCATTCACAAGGATATCCATGAACAAGAAAGACCAGCCAATGGTCAATCATCATGAGGGGAGTACAACATGGAGAAATGAACATGGATTGATCTTTCATCATGGTAAGAATACCCTAACTTGGCAATGTTATAACAATGATAGATTAGGAAACCTCTTTGTCAGCATACTCTTGAGAACTTAGCTCAAGACCTAATTTTTGCACCATACTTCTTACCATGCATTCCCCGAGTAAGCATGCATAGGGCCACATTACAAGGTTGTCCTTAAGGCACATCTTTCTTCAACCCATGCACTAACACACTTACCCATGATTCGTTATGGGTTACAAGTACTTGGCATGACAACTATGAAACACATGTTTGAAAGATCCAAATTACATCAATTTTACAACATTAGTACCTAGGATGCAATTCACAGCTAATAGCTGCTCAAAATCAACATTGAAAACCTCGTTTGAGTAGCTTACATTTTTTGGAAGCTCACCAATAAACCATATTGCTAGAATCCAAGGAAGAAGTACATAGATAAGGACTAAAAATTACAAAGGTTAGTAGTGAAAAAATGAAGAACATGACAACTGACCCTACTACATTTGGAAGACAGGCCACTCTTGTTGATACATGATGGATGCTACCTCTCAAAGTACTACATGGAACACTCATTCCAACAAGGGTTTGTCAGGGACCATAGACTCGAGAGGGGGGGAGTGTTGGCATTCAAGGTGAAGCACAAGGCATGAGAATGTTGTCAAACACATGGACACACAAGAAGAAGGAGCATGAAGGGAGATCCAATAAGTATATGTCAAATTTTTAGACCCTATAAAAACAGTGATTTTGATCACTAAAAACCATTTTAAATATCATTCACATTTTTCCAAGTCCATTTTGTCAAGCCAAGGGTTCCCCAAGATTGGGGCACATTAGAAGTATCTACTTACCAATTTTCATAATTTTTAGACTCCATTTGAGCCCCAAAATAAGCAGTGGAACCTAATTTTTAACTAGGCCAAGCATTAGGTTTGGACAGGGCCAAAACTAGTCAAAAAACTATAAACAGAGCTAGGGATATCATTTTTGAGGTTAGCATTTGGTTAGCTAGTTGGAGAGTGAACTTATTCTCGAGCAATAAACTTTCTTTGAGCTTCGTAAGAGAAGCTTCCATTGTTCCTATCTTTGCTAACTTACCTTGTGTGCGTGTGTTTCCATGCATGTATGTGCTTTTCACTCACGTTTGCTCATGATCTTCATATCCTCCTCACGTCTCCATGGATTGACAAGTAAAGTAGGTGGTACTCAAGCTTGAGCTACACCTTTGTTAGTGGGATTCTACAATCTATATCCCTTTTGATTTTGATCATATCCAATAAAGACACACTTCTCTGCCTTGGGATCTAATTTCCCTCTTACTTGAGAAGGTATGTGAGCATAGGCTAAACATCCAAATATTTTTCAATGTTGTAGGCTTGGTCTTCTTCCATTCCACACTTCATAAGGAGTCATATCATCTAAAGACTTTGATGGAAGTCTATTTACAAGGTATGTGCTATTGATACAGTCTCTCCCAAAGATAATTAGGTAGACCTTTTTCATTTAGCATAGATCTAGCTGCTTCTACTATACTCATGTTTATTCTTTCAGCTATGCCATTGAGTTCAAGTGTGTATCTGGTTTCTACCTCTCTTTTGATGACTCTTTCTTGTAGGAAATCATCAAATCGAGTTGAGAAATATTCTCCACCACCATCCGATCTGAGTCTCTTGAGACATCTACCTATTTGGTTCTCTACAAGTGCAAGCTATATTTTGAAACAATTGAAGAATTCATCCTTATGCTTCATAAAGTAAAGATTTCTCCACCTGCTACAATCATCAATAAAAGATACATAATATCTTGAACTTGAAATAAAAGATTCTTTGCTTGGACCCCACAAACATCTATGTTTACAAGATCCAATAGCTCTTGATGGATATAGCCTTTCCTGTTGAAAGGTTGTCTATGTGCCTTGCCAAATTGACAAACTCCACACTTCCACCTCAAAGGTGAAGAGTCTTCCTATCTTATCTCCTTTGGCAATCCTTCTAAATCCTTGCTTGGGGTCTTCCACATATGCTCCATGTCTTCTGAACCTAACCTGCAATCCTTTCTCCACAATTTGTCCAACACTTATCAAGTTTTTTGTTATTGCAAATGCATACAACACTTTGCTTAGAAGATTCATATTGCCATCTGATGTTTTGACATTACCTACTTTCTCCATTGAGTGTCTTGTATCATCACCTATCTATACTTCATGTTTGTTCTTGGGATCTTCTAAATCAGAGAGCAATGCTACGTTTCTTGATACATGATTTGAGAACCTTGAATCAATATAGAAAATATGGTCATCATCCTTACCTTGCTTCAATGATAGGTTCATGAGAAGCAGTGAGTCCTCTTATCTTCATCATCCTTACCTTGCTTCAATGATAGGTTCATGAGAAGCAGTGAGTCCTCTTGTCTTTCGCCTTCAATGGTTGTTGTAATCATTCCTTCCTCTGTATCCATTTTGATTGTTGTTATTGATGTTGTAGTAGCTATTGTATCCTCCATTGTATCTACCTCTATTTTATCCATAGCCACCTCTATTGAATCCTCTTCCTTTGGAATTCCTTGGGTTCCTGTAACACTCCTCATTACTATGATTAGAGTAACCACAAATATTACAAGTTTGAGATGTTTGGGGTTTTCCCCTTGCCTTGGTTTCCTCCTCTGCCTCTTCCTCTAGCTCTACCTCTACTTATGAAGTTGTCTTGGAAAAAGCTACCTTCATCTTCATTCTCCTCAACTTTGACTTATTCTTAGCTTTGGATTTGTTAGAGTATAAGGTAGAAGATTGATTACCTCTTGAGGATTCACAGTTCTTGTTTAACTTTTCTTCATGTGTGAAGAGTTTACCCATCAGAGTGTTACAGTCAGGCACTTGCATGTCCATGTATAGGTCCATGGTAGTTGTGAATGATTCCCATTTTTCATCAGCTTTGATGCCATTGATGATTTGCCTTATGATTTGTTCTTCTTCAATTACTTATCCAATGCTTCCTAAGTGATAAAAAGTCTCCTTCATTGTTGACATAATCAGTCAAGTGCATTCCAGGTCTCTCTTGAAGTCTTGCTTCCTTTCACATATGGTAATTAGAGATTGAGTTTAATATGTAGGACCTAGCTATTGCATCTTTTTGACACCAAATTGTACGCCTTTTTTACTCTTGATGTGAAGGTTGTCCTTTGCTTCTGATTGTTGGCATGATGTCATCCTCAGATATGTATCCAAATAGATTTCTTCCTTGAAGGTAGGCCTCCATCCTCAAAGACTAGGCTGAGTAGTTGTTTCTATTCAATTTGTCAATGGTGGAAGGAAAACCATCTCTCATGCTGATTTAGCTTTGCTCTGATGCCACTATGAGAAGAGATGGTGGATAGACTCCAAGGATTTGCCTAGTATTGCATAAACCTGCTATGCACCTTCCAAGATAGCTTCAGGGATGATAACTAGATACCTTGTTCTGGCTAAGGATGCATGTAGACCACCCTAGTGCTTTGGAGCATCATTCTTAAATAGATTCATCAAAACAGACTACTTGGCACAAAACAAATGTAACAAAACTTTCTATTTTTGGATGAGATGCACTCTGGAATTTCACTCAGAGCTCATAGCCTACTAAGAATTGACCAGAGATATTTTTCACATCTCTAACTAGATATATAATGAGTCTAAAGCAACAAATTTGGTGAATTTTGATGAACCATATGTTACTGTTAGTGTCCATGTGAAAGTCCAAATGGCCACCGGACAGTTCTTTGCATATGTTCTTTAATAAAACATGTAGTGGCCTGGTCAGTCATAGACTGTAAGTTTGACCGCATTTGTAAGACCTAAGAAGTCTGTCCCCAAAAGGAAGCGAGCATCCCCCTCTCCGACTTTCTCCAAGGCTTACAACTAAGGTGGCGACCAAGGCATAGAGCTTGGCATACCTTGTCATCTGTCACCGAAGTCACCATTGGTGCCGTTGGCTGCACACGAGGGAGGACCTCAAGGATCAAGGAAGATAGAGGTTCCTAATACTTCCTGAGAGATCACCCATCCCAGTATTGTTCCCCCCAGAGCTCACTTGATCATGGAAATCTCTTTCCACTAAGCTACACTCTTGTGGTGTCTGAAGAAGGGGAAAGACTAAGGTTGACATTACCTTGAACATGTTTTGGTCCCTCAAAGCTTCATTCTTTGCTTTCAAAGCCTATTTTTGAAGCATTTTTGGGGTGTCTTTTGGAGCCATTTTGGAGTACTTTTGCACATAGTTCTCTTCACACAGGTCCAAGAACATCAAGAAGAGTGTTCTTTGTACTTCTCCGACAATAAATATCAACCTTTGGGGCTGTGTTTTCAGCCACACTCGTGAAACTGCAAGTTTCACGAAAGGTTTTCAGTTTTGGTGGGAGCAGCCACTGCAAATTTATGCAAGTTTTTTGAGCTTAAAACGTCATAGTTGATAGACACTTGCAGGTGTTGTTGGCTAGTTTTTGGGTTGTGCATTCAACCTTTTAGCATCATTTTACTGCATATATTGAGCACATACACACCATGTATGCTTTTGTGGATACCGTTTATGTATTGTGGTCATTGATATAGCGGTTACGTTTTTGCATAAAGCCTGTTACGTTTAATAAAGAGGGTCTTGGTGAGGTTTTCTTAACTAGGAGACACCTAGATGTCGGGGACTCTTCGATGATGTAGATGGAAGACTTACCCAACCTCACCATAGGAGATGTATGATAGTTGTTCATAGGTGCTCGATAAGCCTAGTTGGCTTCTGTTGAGTAACTAATTATATGCATTGGAGTCAGTGATTCACTATGCATTAAAACGTGTCAGTACTTGCAATTTTTTGATATTTTGACACTGCTGATATGCTCATTTTGCAGAGGATACATTGGCAAAGTTTTTCTAGATTTTTGGTTTAGACAACTATACAATGGTCGATTTAATCCCTGATACTCTTATCCATTGTTGTTTGGACTCTTATAGCTCCATTATCATTCTATCTAGTTCTCTACCATCAATGCATCAAAGGTCTCAGGCACATCTGGTGGATCAGGGTCTAGTGCCAGTGTTCCGAGGAGGAGCTATAACTTGCAGGGCCAAGACCATTTTGAGATCCAAAAATTTGATGGCACAAACTTTGCTCTATGCAAGAATCAGATTAAAGATGTGTTGATTCAAAGGAGACAATGGAAGCTAGTACATGGGATTTCAAAGAAGCCTGCTGACATGGATGAAGATGATTGGGATGAGTTAGATGAAATGGCCAAGTCTACCATTTGCTTGCACGTGGCAGATAATGTTTACTTTACAATATTAGACTGTGAAAATGAAGAGGAGCTTTGGGATAAGTTATGCAATACAAATGAAAAAGAGAGGGCATCAAATAAAGTGTATCTAATGAGAAAATTATATGACCTTTGCATGAAGAACACAGATAGTGTTGTTGCTCATGTAAATGAGTTTGATGCTATATTCTCCCAGTTATAGGCTCAAAAGATAATGAAATCAAAGCAGTATTGTTGTTATGCACCCTGCCATCATCATGGGATACATTTTGCATAGCTATTAGCAATAGTGCACTTGGTGATAAACTCGTCTATGATGACATATGTGGAGCACTCTTGAGTGAGGAGTTTCATAGAAAATCTATGGTTGGCACTCAGAGTGGAGATGCATATAATGTTCATGATCCTTACCAAGGAAAGAATCAGCAATGTGGCAAGAGCAAGAACAAGGAAAAGAATGGTCAACGGAATAAGAGTAGAAGTAAATCAAGGAAGAGGGATATGGAATACAATTATTCTCATAAGAAAGGAAATATGAAGAAAGATTGTTATGCATTAAAGAATGCTAAAGGTAAAGGATAAAATGTTGATGGGCATGTTAAAGAGTAACATGTACCATCTACTTCGACTATGGAGATTGAATAAATTAATGCTATTTCTAATGATACTGATGTGTTGACACTCGATAGTACTGTGCCAACTGAGGCTCTTAGGGTTGATTCTCTTTCCCACTCATGGCTAGGCTCTAGTGCTTCTTTCCATGTGACACCACATAGATAATCGTTCTCTAATTATGCAGCAAAGTCTCTTGGTACCTTGAGACTTGGTGACTCTTACCCGTGTGATGTTGTGGGGATTGGAGATGTGGTTCTGCAATTCATTGATGGTTCAAAATTTACTATGCATAATGTATGCCATGTACCTCAGTTATCACACAGTTTGATGTCAGTTGGTCAACTTGATGACCTTGGTTACAAGGTGGCCTTCTATGCTCTGTCCTTTTGTATATCAAAGGGCAATATGGTTATTGCAAAAGGAATCAAAGTTGACTCACTTTATCGTTTATTTGTATCACAAAAAGAACACTTGTTAGCTGTTACTAAACAACCTATGGCTTGTATTCGGCATGGTCGTTTGGGCCATATATCTCGTAGTGGAATGGAAAATCTTTCTTGTTCTGGCTACTTACCTATGTTATCTTTCTTTAATTTTTCATTTTGTGAGCATTGTCAATATGGAAATCAAACCAAAAATGTGCATAGAATGCACATTGACTCTTCAATTCAGCCTTTAGGTCTCGTTCATATAGATGTGTGTGGTCCTATGTCCACTAGGTCCTTAGGTGGTTCTCTTTAATTTGTCACTTTCATAGATGATGCTACTAGAAAAGTCTGGGTATGTTCTATAAAATCAAAGGATGAGGTATTCCCTACATTTAGAAAATGGCTTGCTTAATCAGTTGAGACTGAAAAAGGGACTAAACTTAAGGATTTATGTTGAGATAATGGGGGTGAGTATACCTCACATGAATTCAATCTTTTTTGTCAGTCTAGAGGGATTCATAGAGGCTATTCAAGATAGAGTATTTTCTATGTTGCATCATGCAAACCTCTCACAAGGCTTTTGGGCAGAAGTAGTATTGAATGCAGTTCATGTGAGTAACCTTTCACCTAGTACTACCAAAGGTCTAAAAGTGGCACAAGAGTTATGGACAGGGAAGCCACCATATTATGATCATCTTCGAGTTTTTGGGTGTGAAGCATATGGTCATATACCCAAGAGTCTTAGAAAAAAGTTGGACCATAAGTCAAAGAAATGCATTTTTCTTGGATATGGTCGAGAAGGACAATTTGGATATTGCTTATGGGATCTTGAAACACGGTCAGTGATCAGAAGTAATGATGTCAATTTCAATGAGTCTAAGATGCATAAACAACCCATTAAGGAGGTTGAAGTGAGAAGAGTGGTGTTTGAGGATACTAGTCCTTGAGTTAGCATGCATAAAAATGCTGCACATATGGATGTTCAAGAGAATGTCCGATCAGATTAGTCTGCACATGTTCCTGTTGAGCAACCATTGAGACGCTCTACATGTGTCGCACATCCACCTGATAGATATATTACAAGTTTAGATTTTGTTATGCTAACAGATGTCGGTGATCCTTCTTGCTACAAAGAGGCTATGCAGACAGAGGATCATGTCAAGTGGGAGTGTGCCATGAAGAGTGAGTTGGATTCTATTCACAAGAATGGTACCTCGGATTTAGTACCTTTGCCAAATGGCAGGAAAACTTTACCATGTAATTGGGTATATAAGCTGAAATTCACATCAGATAGTTTTTCTCCAAAGTATAAAGCATGACTTGTTGCAAAACGTTTTAAGCAACAACAGGTTGTTGATTTCGAGGAAATCTTCTCTCTAGTGGTCAAGATGACTACCTTGCACATGTTGCTTGGATTCGTTGCAATGGAGGACTTAGAGCTAGTCTAAATGGATGTGAAAACTACTTTCTTGCATCTATATGGAACAGCAAGAGGGTTATGTAATTCCTAGCAAGGAAAGTCTAGTTAATAAGCTCAAGAAGAGCTTGTATGGACTTAAATAGTCCCCTAGACAATGGTACCAAAATTTTGATGATTTTATGAAGTCTCAAGGCTATTCTCAAAGCAATGAGGATCATTGTCTCTACACAAAGAGATGCTTAGATGGAAGCTTGATATGTTTGATACTTTATGTCAATGATATGTTGATTGCTGGGAAGTCCTCTTACGATTTGTCAATCTCAAAAAGAAGTTGAGTCAGACATTTGATATGAAGGATTTGGGGGATGTCAAACATATTCTTGGCATGCGCATTACTTGTGATACAAGTAAAAGATGCATATACTTGTCTCAAAGTGAGTACATATCCAAAGTACTTCACAGGTTCAATATGCAAGGTGGAAAGGCTTTGAATACACCTTTATCCACATATGTGAAATTGAGCAAGGATGATTGCCCCAAATAAGATGAGGAAAAGGAATTCATGACCAAAATTCCATATCATTTTGTTGTTGCTAGTCTCATGTATGCTATGGTAGCCATGAGACCAGACATTGCATTTCTAGTGGGAGTTGTGAGCAGATATATGTCTAATCTTGGCAAGAAACATTGGGAAGCGGCCAAGATGATTTTGAGATATCTGAGTGGCACTAAGGATAAGTGTCTATGCTTAGGTAGGGGGAAAGCATCCATTATCAGTTACACAGATTCTGACTATGCTGGTTGTGTAGACAATCGTAATTCTACATCACGGTACATTTTTCATTTTGCCAGAAGTGCTATCTCTTGGAGATCTTGTCTTCAAGAATGTACAACTATTTCCACCAGAGAAGCAGAATATGTTGCAGCAAGTGAGGCATGTAAAGAAGCATTGTGGCTTTCTTGTCTTGCTTTTGATATGGGTTTACCTCAGCATGTACCTCGTTTGCTCAGTGATAGTCAGAGTGCCATTTATTTGGCTAAGAATCCGGTATATCATACAATGACCAAGCACATTGAGGTGAGGTATCACTTCATAAGAGATTGCTTAGCCACTGAGTGCATATTCTTGAGAAGGTTCACACTTGAGATAATGATGTAGATGCTTTGACTAAAGATCTACCACATGATAGCTTTTGACACTGTTGTCACTTGATAGGGGTTACTTGATTCATGATCTTACACAATCACTTGTATATTGTGTAACATGCCCATCAACTGGGAGGTATAGTTTGTATACTTACACTCAGGTATTCTTTATCATTCTTTATTTTTTCTCCCATGATTACTTTGGCCATATTGGCCTTTAGTGGGAGATTGTTACCGTTAGTATCCATGTGAAAGGCCAAACGGCCAGTGGACACTTCTTTGTATATGTTCTTTAATAAAACATATAGTGGCTTGGTCAGTCACAGACTATAGGTTCGACTGCATTTGTAAGACCTAACAAGTCTATCTTCATGCTCCCTGTGTACTGTGTTTTTCTGTGTATTCTACAGCCTCTGTGCGGGGTATTATGTGCAGCCTTAGGAGCTCCATTTTCTAATCATAGGATATTGTCATGGAGCTCTCAATAAGGAGAGCGCACTGTGGTGCATTGCCATCAAACCTCTTCACCATACTCAGAGAATCATCTACCAGAATACATAAGCAACTTCAACTAAATGTAGCTTATAGAGTAATGAACCAAAAATGATGAAAATTGATATGATGCAAATAGACTACCTATACCAATTTAAATCTCATCAAAAGACTTAGTATACACAAAGAAAACAACAATTCAAGTTGAGTAAAAAATGAACATAGGCCTATAGTAGTAGATGAAGAGAACTCCAAGTTGTAGCTTGAAATGTCAATCTGTATTGCACATATGATACATGAATTGAATGGGCATGAAGCTTGGGAAGGAGGAGCATAATGTGTCCTTCACAACTGATATGATGCTTGATCAGAATCACATCATAGTATAGCTCAAAATGATCTACACTACTCATGGCTATTTTTGTGTGTATATATAAAAGATTTTGAATTCAAAACTTTGGAGGAATGTTACCTAAAAGCTTCCTCAAGTTAGGGAAATCTTTGGCTAATCAATCTCTCCTACTTAGGCTCTTGATTTGTGCCAAACTCAGCCATGAGATTCTAAAAGAACTTTTACTTTTGATGTAGGTACATTTCAACTATTACAAGAGATAGTTTTTATGGCTCCTCTCATTGAGAGTACAAAGAATGTCTTTATACTAATGATTAATCAAGCACTAGGCTTGGATGAAAATGCACAAACATACATGAGGCCCGAGGGTAGGCCTAAGTTTTCTATATAGCTTTATTTTTAAGGAAAGAGCTTATGTTTTTCCCAAAGAGGTCTAGAGCCTTCTAACTTGAGTTAATTTTTGGTAAGCTCAAAAATGCATATCAGTTTATCAATTGCAAAAATGCCCAAAAATGCATATCAATTTATCAATTGCAAAGCTAAATGATGTTTTGAATCATTTGGATGGGTGTCACTCTTTTCAATTGGACTACAAGGTGAATCACACCACAAAGATGAAAGCACATTCTTTTAATTTAGAACATGAAGCTCAGCGGTATTATTTTATATATAGTTTTATTTTCAAGGACAAAAATCTCTCCCATGTATTTTGGGAATTGAACTCATGACCTATTGGCTAGGCGTATGATGGGCTAACCACTTGCCCCAAAAGCCATGGTTGAGGATTACTACCTAATCCTCCCTCTTAGGGTGTGGTTCAACCATCTCTTGCATGTCATCTCTTGAGTCTAACACTATCTTGCCCTTCTAAAGATCATTGTCCTCAACAGTCAATCCTTGATCTCCCCTTGAATTGATGTCCTTGCCCTTGCAGAGTCTCTTGAACCCTCTTACTTTCAACCTTGTTCTCTTGAACCCTTGCTCTAAACCCTGGTTTCTTGAACCTTTCCTTTCTGCTTCTTGGCCACTTGCCTACGGACTTGTCTTGTTGACAACCTTGGTCTTGATCTCTTGTTCTCAACCTCAGTATCTTGAACCTAGT
Source organism: Ceratopteris richardii (assembly GCA_020310875.1). Taxonomy (NCBI): domain Eukaryota; kingdom Viridiplantae; phylum Streptophyta; class Polypodiopsida; order Polypodiales; family Pteridaceae; genus Ceratopteris; species Ceratopteris richardii. Next base: position 104,010,319 of record CM035417.1, on the reverse strand, counting down.
TCTCACCCATGCTAGGTATCTTGGATCTTCAATCTAGTACTTCCATTGGAAAGTTGGTTCCGAGAGCTTTCCAATGGTATCTTATACATCTAAATATGACCTACGGATAGGGAGATACACTCTAATCCTTGATGGGTTCATCTTTGAAACTAACGTGTGTGCCTTCCATCCGACTTGCCCAAGCCTACTTCCTAAGCTCTGATACAGATTGTGGGAATTGAACTCATGACCTACTAGCTAGGAGTATGATGGGCTAACAACTTGCCCCAAAATCCATGGTTTACGATTACTCCCTAATCCTCCCTCTTAGGATGTGGTTCAACCATCTCTTGCCTATCATTTCTTGAGTCTAACATGTATGCATGTGTATATGTATGAACATGCATGTGTGAGATATATGTCTATGTATGTGGGTGTGTGTGTGTTATATATGCATCTGTATGTATGCATATATGTATGCATATGTGTATACATATATGTATGCATATGTGTATACATATATGTATGCATATGTGTATACATATATGTATGCATATGTGTATACATATATGTATGCATATGTGTATACATATATGTATGCATATGTGTATACATATATGTATGCATATGTGTATACATATATGTATGCATATGTATATGCATGTATTAGTATGCATACATATGTGTGTTTGATGTGTACGTATGTGTGTCCATGTGTGTGATATATACATGCATATGTGTGAGAGCATGTGTGTGCGATGTTATGGGGGATGATTCTAACACCCTAATGCAACAATAGAAGATGGTTGTCCACGAGGCCCACAAGCAGTGATATTTGCTCCAATAACACATCAACATCAGTGGAAATACCATTGATTTCTTCAATCTTCACGGTTGAAGTAGATGGTGTAGGTAATTGTTTAACATGCCCATCAACATTTTGCCCTTTACCTTTAGCATTCTTTAATGCATAGAAATCTTTCTTCATGTGTGCTTTCTGATGACAATAATGGCATTTGATATCCCTCTTCCTTGATTTACTTCTACTCTTATTCCATTGATCATTCTTTTCCTTGTTCTTGCTCCTACCATGTTGCTAATTCTTTCCTTGGTAAGAATCACAAACATTACATGCATCTCCACGCTAAGTGTCAACCATAGATTTTCCATGAATCTCTTCACTCAAGAGGGCTCCACATATGACATCATAGACTAGTTTACCACCAAGTGCACTTATCGATAAAAGTTGTGCAAAATGTATCCCATAATGATGGCAAGGTGCATAACAAAAATATTGCTTTCATTTCATTATCCATCTCCATTTTCTAAGCTTGTAATTGGAAGAATACAGGATCAAACTCGTTTAGATGAGAAGCAACACTATCTCTGTCCTTCATGTGAAGGTCATATAAGTTTCTCATTAGATACACTTTATTTGATGTTGTTCCTTTTTCATATGTACTGCATAACATCTTCCAAAGAATCATTTCATAATTGTTGACTTGACTAAGATAACAAATTGCTAGAATGTGGTCAATGCCACTATACGTCCTTAATTTTATATTCTCTAGGAATCCTATGGGTATTTCTATATAATCATTTGCCAACTATAATTTTAGATGAGCTAGATATATTGCTAGTCTTTTCCACTTTTCTCAAAAGGGATTTGGTGGTTGCTGCGATGATTACTCCACTATTTCTTTACTTGTATGCCTGTTAAAATGTAAAGGGAGAAAAGTATTGCCTTCATCTCCTTTGATATACTCTCCTACCTTGTCAATTAGAACCTTTTTTAAGCTTAAACCATCTAAGATTGGTTTCCTATGAGAGTTTGTTTTGAGTAGTGCTTGGGTCCATAGGTTTGGCCATCTTTTGCCATAAGTCTAGATTTCATTACAGCAGTTCTTTTACTATTAAGATGCATTTCATCTCATCATTCTTTAAAAGCTCAATGTTGGTTGTACTTCTTTCTATTTTCATAATTGGAAACTATGGAAGTTTCCTTTTTTACTATTCTTTCACATTCTCTAGTATAGTTTGGAAATTCCACTAATTCCTCTTCTTCTACAAACAGATATATCCATGAAGTGCTTTTGTTCAAATGATCGTCCAAAACTGAGATTCCCCATTGCCAAGAATATTTTTCATGGGTGGTTCTTTGTAATCTTGTCTCTCTTTCTTCCATCTAGCTTTTTGTACTTGATTCCAAAAGTACTTTGGCTATTCGTCCTTTACCTTAGGTATGATTATCTTATCTCCAACTTTTCATCAACCACATCTATAATGGGTTTGTTTACCCAAGATTCAACTGAATCTAACACTTCTTAGTCTTGAATGCATTCATCAATGTAGGGACTCTTTGGGATAGGTTCTAATTGAAGTATTTGTAGTTCTTGTTCCATCATGGAGGTGAGAATGTGAATTTGAAATACCATTATTTATGTTTGCTCCATGAGTAAGTTAGTTTTCTCAAGAAGCTTTTGAGATAATTGTATATCAGTTATTTAGACATGTTGAGCCTCTCTTTTTCTAACTGAGAATCACAGTAATAGTATTGATGTGTTTCAACATTAGAATCAGTTTTTACCCAATCTTTAAAGACATTGTGAAATATTTAGGGAGATGATTTGCAAGTATAGAGCCTGCTTCTACTTCCTAGAAGCTTTCTTCACCTTAGACGCCATAAATTATTCATATGGAGTTTTTGTGCATGCATCTTGTAGCTCCTTTTCTAAGATACATATCTTTTTTTTCCTATTTGTGACTAATTTTCCCCTTTATTTGTGCCCAAGTTGAATTCCTTTTCTTCTTCTTCTTATTCCTAGATATTTCTTGACGATGAGGTTGAGAAGGTGGAAAATTTTCTTCCTAGTCTAATTGTTTTACCTCTTATTGCTTAGAATTAGCATGCATAGAAATTTGAAGAGGTACCTATCCATCTAATTCACCACCACGACTAACAAGTTCCACCATATTTAGAGGCATGTGTGTTTGTGTTTTCTGCATTTTGAGGATACTCTCTAACCAAATGATATTTTCCACACTCCTCGTAATAAGCTTCTATTTTCTAGGTGAAGGCTCTGGATGGCTTAGGAAAATCCTTTAGGAAGTGGTCACCACCACATAGGTAGAAAGGACCTTTAGAATCATGAGTGTTTCTAGCATGTTGGCATTGCACAAAAGCCCCTTTCTCTACATAAGACATACCTACATTGGTTCTATCAATCCAATTTGAATTATCATTTGATTTTTCATAATAGTATGTTTCATCTTAATATCATGTACCCTCACTATAATCTCTTGGATACTCTTTCCTATCTTCTAGGTATGGATCTGAGTAGCTTGAGCTTGTGTCCACCATTGCTCATTCCATAGGCATGATAGCTCTTTCTATGTTCTCTTTAGCATATTTGGTTTTTACAATATTATTAAGAGGAGGCAACTTTTGATCCAACATAGCCCTAGTTGGCTCTTGATTTCCTTGATTGTACCTTGACGTGTTTGATTGCTTCAAAAAGTATCTAGCACATGTGGAGAACCAAACAGGTAGATCACTCAAGAAACTTAAATCTGATGGAGGGGGAGAATAATTCTCCAAAGCATTTTATGAGTTCTTGCATGATAAAGGTATCAAGAGGGGAAGTGACTACTAGGTACTCTCCTCAAATAAATGGAATTGCTAAAAGAAGAAATAAGACAGTGATTGGATTAGCCAAAAAAATGCTTAAAGAGAAGAAGTTGCCACATTAGTTATGGGCTGAAGCTATTTCAATTGTTTTGTACCTTGTCAATAGACTACCATCTAAATCACTCCAAGGTATGGCTCCTTATGATGATGGCATGGAATAAAACCTAGTCTTCAACATTGCAAGCTTTTTGGATGTTTAACTTATGTTCATCTACCATCCCAAATAAGATTTAAGCTAGATGAAGGGCAACAAAGCTAGTGTTTATTGGATATGATTCAATTAGAGGTTCTATACAAGTAAGGATGTTGTGTTTGAAGAACACAGTTCTTGGCATGATGAAGACAAACAAAATGTAACTCCACCATATGATCTTGATTATAATACTGATCAACTAGGAAGCAAGCATGATACACAGGTCCAAGATCCAAGAAGTGATACAGATGATTTACAAGAGGAAAGGGAAAAGGATTACAAGCTATGGAAGCCAAGTGGCAAAGCAAAAATGCAACATTATGGAGAATGCTCTAAGCAAGCACCTAGAACGTGATCAAGGGAGAAGAGACAACTAGAAACGTATGGATATGATTCGTTACAAAGCATTCAATCTATTTGGCAAAGGACTCAATTTCGGAGTAACCATCAACCTATGAAGATGCAAAGGGAAATCCTAATTTGGAAAAGGCCATGAAAGAAGAAATATATGCTTTGAGGGAGATGGACACTTGGGATTTAGTTCCAATGTCACACAATCAAAAGGTAATTGACTATAGATGGGTATATAAACAAAAAAAGAAATTCAGATGGAGCAATCCACAGGTACAAGGCTAGATTAGTTGCCAAGGGTTTCTCACCAAATCTTGGTATAGACTATGAGGGAAACATTCTCACCAATCGCAAACATAAATACAAGCATAACATTAAAAAGTGTAGTTGCTTCAAGAAATTGGAGACTCCTCCAACTTGATGTGAAAAATGCATTTTTGAATGGTTGGATAAATGAACAGGTATACATGTCACAACCTGCAAGTTTTCAAAATCATAATCATACATCTTATGTTTGCAAACTTAAGAAAGCATTGTATGGATTGAAATAAGCTCCTAGAGCTTCGAATTATAGGTTAGTTTGAGAACCTAGCACATCTTCAAAACACTTAAGCAGAGGGCAATCTTTAATAATATGTCCTTGTTTATAACAGTTATAGCAAGCATTAGGTAAATTTCTATAGAGAATCTTTTGCTAATGAAGGAATTCCACATCTCAGTCTTTGATAACAATGGAGGTCTTGATTGTTGAGATATCAAGTTCAACATGTGATGATCCAGGATGACACGTACCAGATTTTTGTTTCTCTGACATGTATAGTGGTCATGCCAGTATATGTCAGGGATACTTCATTAAGCTTTATTAGACTATCTACCGAGAGTGATGGCACATTTGTTTCTTGCCAGCTCACTCATTCGTGGACATTAGGTTTTTCCTTATGTACTGGTCTTTATATATTGCACTTGTTGTATTCTTGTTTTTAGGTCATTCTTGTACATTCCTTTTTATGTAATAGAAGAAGAAGAAGAAGATCATTCTTCCTTGCCTCAATCTGTGTGTGTGCTTCTCCTTGAGAGTGAGAGTGTGTGTGTGAGCTCTCTTCCTTATCTCCTTCCTCGTGACATGGTATCAGAGCCAGCGTGGCTATAGAGAGCTCGTGGAGAAGGCGACGGTAAAGACTACGTAGCAAGTCGTGGGGAAAACGCGATTTCACAAACGGCCTCCGTTTGCAACGAAAATCGGTGTGAAGGTAGAAGACCTCAAAATATTTTCGTAAGTTAGCCCTTTAGGGTCACTCGTTTTTGTCAGATCGAAGTTTCAGAGCCATCTCGACCTCTGTTTCGAGCCTGCAAGGTGGGGCCCATAGAAAAACCAGGTCAGTTTCAGAAACTGTAACTTGCGTTGTGTTCGGCAACACTCATATATTCCAGATCCAGAATTTCAAGCGATTCCGTGTACTATTGATACACGAAAACTGTGTTTTTCTGAGATCAAACTGTCACGTCATAGTGCGACAGTGTTCAAGCAGAAGTGCTACTTGTAGTGTGTTGCGGTGTTGTGAATTGTTGCAGAAATGGCAAACGCGGATGGAATGAGTCAGCTTATGAGCGATAAGCTGGACAAGAACAACTTCCATGCTTGGAGATTCAGAATGACGAATTTCCTGATGGGAAAAGGTTACTGGAAGTACATCGAAGGAGGAATGAAAATGCTCCGCAGTTACCAGAAAGGAATCCGACTGCAGAACAGTTAAGAGCATATGAGGAATGGAATCAAGGAGCACGAAAGGTAATGTATTGGCTATCTGTTAACATACAGGATAGCATGATTGGACACATACAGGATGCCAAGAATCCAAAAGAGGCTTGGAACAGTTTGGTCACTTTGTACGAGACCAATACAAAGGCACGGAAATTGCAACTCAAGAACGAGCTGCATACATTGGAGAAAAAGAGCATGTCGGTAAGTGACTACACTCTAAAAATCAAAAGCATATGTGAGTCACTTGCATCTATTGGTGTGAATGTAGATGATGATGATAAGGTGGAAGTGTGCCTTCGTGGTTTAGGAGCTGCATATAAGCAGTTCAGAACTTCTATACAGACCAGGGAAAATATTCCGAATTTTGCTGATCTGGTATCTATGCTGATCATTGAAGAAAAGAATCTTGGTGAGGATTCAAACTCCCAAGGAAATCCCAGTTCTGAGCAGGTATTCTACTCTGGCAGAGGAAGAGGCAGAGGTAGAGGTTTTGGAAGTGGAAGAGGAAACAATAACCAAGACCACGGTCAACAACAGAATCATGCAGGAGGAAGAGGACAGTTTCGAGGCAGGGGGAGTCAAAGAGGTCGCAGAAATTTCCAAAGAAATGATTCAGGTAATGATAGTAAAGGATGTTGGAATTGTGGTAAACCTGGACACTTTGAACGTGATTGTAGGTTAAAGAATCAAAATAACAGAAGGCAGCAAAACAACTATGCATCCACAAGTGTAGATGATTCTGAGAAGCTGTTTATGGTTCAACATCACATGATGAATACGATGTCTGCTGGTGTTTCAAAATCGAATGATAATGTCTGGTATGTTGATTCAGGTGTTTCAAATCACATGACCAGTCATGTAGAATGGTTTAGTAGTTTGCAGAAAATGCCAGTTCCTGGATATGTTGAAACAGGTGATGACACATCACATCCTATTGAGCATATAGGAAACATAGCATTGTCTATGGAGGACGGAAAGGTAAAACATCTTGCTGATGTGCTGCATGTTCCAAATATAACGAAGAATCTGGTTTCTATCGGACAAATGGTTGACCAGGGATTACAAGTGAGGTTCAATGCTGATGGATTATATGTAGAAGAGTACAAGCAAGATGGACGATTGGTTGCCAAAGGAAACAAAGTGGGTAGGATGTTCACCTTAAATGTGAAGATTCCTGAAATGAATGCAGCCATGTTTGCAAAAGGTGCAGGAGTTATTGCAGATATAGAGATATGGCACAAACGGATTGGACATGCAAACTTGCAAAGGCTGAAACTGATGCAGTCAAAGGAGATTGTCCATGGACTACCAAATTTCAAAGTTGCAGAAATGCAAAAGGTATGTGCAGCATGTCAATTTGGTAAACAATCAAGAGCATCATTTCCACATGACAAGCATGTTAGTGAGAATGTACTAGAAGTAGTACATACAGATGTTTGGGATCCAGCAAAGACCACATCTATGGGTGGTTGTAGGTTTTAAGTTACTTTCATTGATGACCATACACGCAAAGTATGGGTATATTTCATGAAACAGAAGAGCGAGGTATTTACTCATTTCCAGAATTTTAAAGTTATGGTGGAAAAGCAGATAGGGAAGTACATTCAGACATTAAGATCTGATGGAGGAGGTGAATACATGTCAAATGAGTTCAGCAGTTTTCTAAAAAATCATGGAATTTGGCATCAGTTTTCATGCAGGTACACACCACAACAGAATGGTGTTGCTGAACGCAAAAATAGACATATTGCAGAAATAGCAAGAGCCTTAATGGCTGAGAAGAATATGCCTCATTGTTATTGGGCAGAAGCTGTGCATACTGCTGTATATATCATGAACAGAATTTCGACTGTTGTTGTACATCAAGTTAGACCTGAAGAGAAGTTTACAGGTAAAAAGCCAAACTTATCACATCTGAAAGTTTTTGGTTGTATTGCATATGTACATGTTCCAGATGAGTTGAGGACGAAGCTTGATCCGAAAGCAGAAAAATGTGTCTTCATTGGATATTCCCTTGAGCAAAAGGGGTACAAATGTTATAACCCACTCACACGACAGGTGAAGGTGAGCAGAGATGTGGTATTTGATGAAATGTCAAGCTTCTATGCAGATGCCAAAGAAGGACTGAATCTTGAACCAAATGACAAAGAAAATGCTGAAAAATCTAGTGCAGAATCTCAAGTTTTGAGTGGACCGGATGCATCACCAAGCAATAGTTCCAACTCAAATCCATGGAGTGGAAGATTGCGTGGAAATTTTAGTCCAGCAAATTCATCAAATACATCCAAGAAAGGTAAAGAAAAGCTTTCTGCTGGTAGTAAAACAGGTGCAGGTTTTGAAGACGTTGATGGAGATTCAAGCGGTTCAGAAAAGAGTCTTGATGAGGAACTTGGATTGCCCTCTGTGAAGACTCTAGGAGTAAGAAGGGCACATGCAGATGATACAAGAAGAAGTGACCCAGGACCAAGAAGATCTGGGAGGATGCGTAATTCAGTGCAACGATTGACATATGATAGTTACATGGCTCGCCATTGTGCCTACATGACAAAGGTAATACAAGATGCTAAACCTTCTTGTTTTGAGGATGCAATTGGTAATACAGATTGGGAAAAAGCTATGGATGAGGAGATGGCTGCACTTTATGGAAATGATACATGGAAGCTTGTTCCATTGCCGCAAGAAAAGAAATCCATAGGCTGCAAATGGGTTTACAAGGTAAAGCATAATGCTGATGGTAGCATAAGCAGGTATAAAGCACGATTGGTAGCTAAAGGTTATGCACAGACATATGGCATTTATTATGAGGAAACGTTCAGCCCTGTAGCTAAAATGTCTACTGTCAGAACACTTGTTGCATTAGCTACAGCAAAAGGATGGACTTTGCATCAGATGGATGTGAAGAATGCTTTCCTACATGGTGAGTTACAGGAAGAAGTATATATGGACCAGCCACAAGGATATGAAGATTCAAAGCATCCAGAATATGTCTGCAGGTTGCAAAAGGCTTTGTATGGGCTGAAGCAAGCTCCGCGTTGTCGGAGCGAAAGCGACGGTCGGAGGATCAGGTCGACCGCCCAAAATTACGGCGCACGCCGGGTGCTTGTTGCAAACTCAGGTAGAGTGAGAATTCAAAATTATTGGCGATAATGAACCAGTTTAAAATTAGAAGATGTGTCATATAATTAAGAGTTCGTGGAAAACAATAGCGATAGATTTCATGTCAGCATACATGCTCGAGCATCATCAAGCATCCGAGAACTTGTTTTCCTTAAATGAAATGCTGATAATTTGTTATCAATCTTCGATGTCTTAACTTGCACTCTTACTTTGTTGAACACTAAATCTCATTAATTCTGCAAATAATGCTTTAGCTAGTTAAGTCGAAATGATGAGAAAGTGGGAATCATCGTTTTATGTTTTAAGGCTCCAAGCGTTGAATCTTTATTCGATGACAATGACTTAACCCAAAATTCTAAGTTTCACATTAGACATTCAAGAACAGGTTTGCATGGCAGCAAGTTCTAGTTGCTATGAACGAACAGAAATTATTCAAAACACGTAGGTAAGTCTAGGCAATCGGCAAATGATGCTGAGAATCGTGACTCAAATGCAGAGATTTGAACTCGCAATCACCTATGAACTTATGTATTCCATAACAGAATACGTTATTGAGAAGTTGTAAAACATACTCCGAACTAGACTCAAATTTACATATGGAGGTTTCTGGACACTTGTAAATTTAAACACTTGTAAAAGAAACGCAAGCCGAAGATAACGTAAGATAAAAAAAATCTTTACTATAAGTACCTTGAATACGTTAAAATGAAAAACAAAATGTGAAATGCTTAAATAAAGATGTACCTTATAAGTTCCGTATCAATAATCAAATACGCATGAACAAAACGATATTACACTCATCAGACTTTTTATATAATTCAATCTACTATCTCCGCTATAATCGCAAAAGAACAACAAAGAACGACAGTATTATGATCATTCATTCGAGCAAAATTTGCAGATGTCGTCTTGAAATCAGAACATGATTCTGCATCATACATCACAGAGCAATGTCAAATAATGAATATTTCCGTAAGCAACAGAATACAAGCAACTGTGAAGCATAATATCTATTTACTTTGTTGGCATCACATTTCGTTGGCATGTCTGAACTCAATCATGCACATAATTCTTATGTATGAAAAGAAAAACCTCGACATTCATGTCTGGCACTTAATCTCTGCAATGATTACCGTTTGGTTTCTCACCTTGTTTACTTCACTTCACGCTGCTGTACTGCCTTCTTCAGGATCATAAAAATCAGTATCAATGAAATATAGTTCTACAATCAATTGCTCTGCCTCATCAATTGAGTTTTTACTTCAGCGCCACTGTCTCCAGAGCTTTCTTCTGCCATACATGTCCCTGCACTTCCTTTCTCCATGTGATGTTAACAGGTGCTATTCACATCAAACCTCCACAAATTTTGTGGGCTAGATATCTTTGGACAAAGTCCGCCTTCGATTCGCATTGGGTATGGATGGAGCAAGTGGAATAAGCGGACAACGTGGAGAAAAGATGACAGAAAAGCTTTGAATGGAATTCCCAAAATAAAGAAAGAGCTCATAGATCCTTAAATCATGGCAAAATCAGACTGTTAGAAAACACTAGACACATGTCAGAGACAGCGGAGAGCTGCTTCAGATGTCTTCTAAATTTCTTCATCGCTTAATTCTCCTGATCATTTGGTTTTGTATCGGAAAATCACTCCACAACCCTTCAGCGCCTGCTCTTTCCTAAATTCCTCCTGTCTCCAGTATATTCTGACCAATAGTGTTGTAATCTGCCTATTCTAGACTCCAATCTTCAAGCAAGGTCTTAAAACATAGCGCATCCGTTCAAGATGCAACACACAACGTAATCAGAAGTCTCCTCAGAATATGAGTAGATGCGGCAGCATTTACCATAGATCTCTCCTATCTTCCAACGTATATTTCTCTTGAATGATCTTGTAGAATGAAAGAATACTCCGGAGGGAAGAGACGTAATGAGCTCCCTCTCCTCCTAAAAGAATGCCTCCGCAGAACAAGAGAGCCGTCGCATCCGCTCCCGATCCTTCTCCTCTCTAAATTTCCCCCCCTTTGAGCACTGCTGTCAGCGCATATCTCGGAATTGCCGTGCTCCTCTCTGCCACTCTTTTTCCTCAAATATTCTGCGCCGATATGATAATAGAGGAGAGTTGTTGATCATCAGCACGACCGCTTCTCCCTCTTTTTCTGCCTTTTGCGTTCTCTCTCTCAGATCTCCCGTCTGCGCCACTGAATCTGCAGAAGTGACCTCCCTTATCAGAGCGAATCGTCTTTTTTCTCTTTTTCTTTCTCGCTGAAGTTCTTTTCCCCGTTTTCTGGAGCAGAAGCCGCCTTTTTCATGCAGCCTATTCCAAAGATGGTCCGAATCATCTCCTTTCCATGTGTGACTAGAAGACTACTCGTCGCCAGAGGCAGTCCTCCTTTTGTCCTTTTCGAGAATCAGCACTCCATGCTGAGTGACCTTGATCATGCGGAACTCATCCTTCTTTGCTTGCATGTCTGCCACCACGTAAAAATTTGAACTTCCCTTTGCATATTGATTACAAGCCAGTGTAATCCACCTCTTCGAGAGCCCCAAAGAATAAAGCTCATTAAGTCTGTAAAAAAAAATGCTCGGAATGTGAATAATATTCATCCGTCTTTCATTCTTTAATTAGCACCAAGAGATTAATCAAGACATAATAGTAGAGATGAATATCTCTACGACAGCATGCATGGCATGCAAGGATTGTTGATTACTTAACCAGCATTGGGTTTTCTATGTGTGATGCAGATCATTCACTATATGCAAGGAAGGCTGATGATGGCATCACTCTTGTGGCTATTTATGTTGATGACCTGATTGTAGGTGGTGATAATGAAGAAAGCATCAAAGAGGTAAAGAAACTTCTTATGCAGGAATTCGACATGAAAGATCTTGGTGTGTTGCGCTATTTCTTGGGCATTGAGTTTATACATACAGAAACAGGTATATGGATGTCGCAAAGGCAATATGCCTTGAATATGCTGCAAAAGTATGGTATGGCTGATTGTAAGCAAATTTCTATGCCTTTATATCAGAATTTGAAATTGGATACTACATCAGGTGAAGCATTGAAAAATGCTACTATGTACAGGAAAATTGTGGGAAGTCTTATATATCTTACAATTACAAGACCTGATTTAAGCTACACTGTTGGACTTGAAAGTCAGTTTATGCAGGTTCCCAGGAAGCCACATTTGGATCCTCTGAGGCGCACTCTACGTTATGTGAGTGCTACTTTGGATTATGCATTGTTTTATGAAGCTGGTGTAGATTTGCAGGTTCATGGATACACCGATGCAGATTGGGCTTGTAGTACTCCAGATAGAAGATCTACTAGTGGCTTTCTTTTCTCACTTGGAGGTGCACCTATTACATGGAGCAGTAAGAAGCAACCCACTATTGCTTTGTCGAGTACAGAGGCTGAGTACAGAGGTGCTGCAATGGCAGCATGTGAGGCATCATGGCTGGAGATGTTACTTGCAGATTTAGGTGTGGAAGTGCAAAAGCCTATCACTATCTATTGTGATAATCTTAGCAGCATACAGTTAGCACGGAACCCTGTTTTCCATGCTAGAACAAAGCATATTGAGGTACATTATCACTTCATCAGAGAGAAGGTATTAGCAGGTGATATTGATCTTGTTTACAGGTTGCTGATATTTTCACCAAAGCACTTGGAGCTGAGAAGTTGAAGAAGTTTCAGAAGATGCTTGGATTACAGGATATGGTGTTGAGCTTGAGGGGGAGTGTTGAGATATCAAGCTCAACATGTGATGATCCAGGATGACACGTACCAGATTTTTGTTTCTCTGACATGTATAGTGGTCATGCCAGTATATGTCAGGGATACTTCATTGAGCTTTATTAGACTATCTACCGAGAGTGATGGCACATTTGTTTCTTGCCAGCTCACTCATTCGTGGACATTAGGTTTTTCCTTATGTACTGGTCTTTATATATTGCACTTGTTGTATTCTTGTTTTTAGGTCATTCTTGTACATTCCTTTCTATGTAATAGAAGAAGAAGAAGAAGATCATTCTTCCTTGCCTCAATCTGTGTGTGTGCTTCTCCTTGAGAGTGAGAGTGTGTGTGTGAGCTCTCTTCCTTATCTCCTTCCTCGTGACATTGATGACTTTCGAAACATTTACTTCAATCATGATTTTAGCGTCACACTTACAGTTTATCCCATTGGTTTTTAGATTTTTGCCCTAGAACTCTCCCTATCATGGCTCCAAGACTCTTGACCCATGGATAAAATTTGATTGGCAGATCAAGAAATTCAACACAAATAGGTATTTTAGTGGGCTTAGGTCCCCTTGGGTTAAACCCTAAATGCCACTTAAAAAAGGTGACTGGGGTATTCTTGATTAGCCGTTTTCCTTCAGAAACAGCATGCAAAGCACTATTTGCTTCCTCAAAAAGAAGAAAAAGTAATTGTTAAGAAGATATTATATGAAAAAAAGCCCTCTATTATCCTACTTGTATTTAATGTAATTTTTTAAGTGTCTTGAGCTGGCCTTGCCCCATGCCAAAGACTAATAACAACCTTTTCATGAAGCTTATTTTCCAAATGTGGAACGCATTTTTATCAATAACAAGGGTGTCATCATCTTCTAAGTTACCTTCAGAGTCAATATCTAGTCTATGAGGACTCTCATCTATCTTCTGGTTTCGCTTAACCTCTACCTCAAAGGAAGAGTGAAGAGAGTGTTAGATGATAATAACTCAATCCAACTTTCGGACGAGTATTATCGGGTCCTCGGGTTCTTGGGAGTGGTAGGGGTCTGTTAGACAGAGGCCCTGTACTATTTTCCCAATCGCTTATACAATCACTAGTATTTTCTCACCTCTTAACACAGGGATTGAGTTTGAATACTGACTACTCCTTGGTATGATAAGTGTCAGAACATTCGTCCATGAATATACGTATGGTAATCGTACAGAAATTCTACCGAGACTTACAACTACGCAAATACACTCTTCTCAAAATATCCCGCGATAAGACGATTTCATGCGACAACTAAACGCACCGAATGAAATACACAGACAACTCGAATCGAGATTATATTAAACTTTTCGTATACTGACTCAGATCATGGATTTTCTACCACAATTAATGACTTACTAAGACTTCTGTCCACACACAGATCCTGGTCGAATACTCAATGATCGTTGATTAACATATAAAATCCTCGTTACTTAACCGAAATGGTACTAAACACTGGCTATTACACAGTCTCACGCCAGACAACACACACACACCTTCATAGTCGAGAAATACGGAATCATATCTAACTGATCATCAAATAAACTTCCAACATCACAAAATACCCAATGAGAATCGGTCCGACCAAAGAATAATAGAACAAATAATTATGAATAGAATGGAACAGTACTCAAGGTCCTCAGCAATATCTCGTACACAGTTTTTGCAGTATGTTACTCATGGTTTCCGAATACTTCAATTTCGATGTGATCAACTCTATTCACTACAGTGCGCAATAGAACATAGACATATCTATCCTTCTGTCTCTCTCAAATACATCCCTCCTAACTATCACTCCAAGAGTCTGTTTAACACCATAAACTCTGCTCCACCAGTCTCACGAAGTGACGATGCGACGATCGAACTCTTTTCTCTTCCTGTCTTCTGCTTTTTATTGCTCTCGCATTCTTCATTTACCGACTCTTGCGAAATTTCCTACATCTCCGTCATTTCAGCCACAAGTCTTGTTTATCCTTCTTCTGCGGTTGCGGTTGTCTCGCTCCCTCAGCCTTGTAACACTGGCACGCACGGTGGACTCGAACCCGCAAGTGCAATACTGTAGATGATATCCTTTTGCCTGGGCTATCCTCCTGTTTTCCTTCTTTACACGCATCAGAAAAACTCTGTATACTGTCCATATCCTGCTGGTAATTCAGCAATTATCTTTCAATCCGGAATGTGTCACTGTACGTGATAGGTCGTATTTTCCTCCAGAACTTCCTCAAACTCGTATAGCTGGTCTAGTTGCCTCTTCATGAAGTTCTGCTTTCTTATATGTTGTTGCTTCAAAAATTCATGCTTTACATACTCATATTCTTCAGCTGCAGCTCTTCCTTTAAATAGCTTTTTGAACATCTAAGCCCTTTATAATAAGAATCTACTCTTGATTTCGTTGTTACCTTCTCGATCTTGTGCTTTAAGCGCTTCGTGTATGGAATCAAAGTACCCTCTGTGCTGTTGAATCCATGTCTTCTGCAGAAGCCATGTGACCATACAGTATCCTATCACCACCTGGCGGAAATATCCTTTTACAGTGACTGTCGGTCCATGCCAGGATTTTAACTCCCCAATTCTTTCTGATCGCACTTGTTCTAGTGGCGGAACAAGTCCACTGTCTCCAGGGTAACTTAACCAACTGTAGGAATTCGGTCCTCTGGTGATGTTTGTCGAATTTCTTGCGTTATCTTCACCATCAACATCCTCACTCACATTCTCCACCAAATCCTCGTCACTATCCTGTTCGTTTCGCCTTTCGTCTTCCGAATCGCTAGAAATGATCACTTCTTCCCGAAGTCGTATTCGCACTTCGTCGCTCCTTGTCTTGTTTTCGTTTGCATCAGTACCATCCTTGACGCTATCTTGCTTCATCACCCTAAACCCTAAACCCTAAACCTTGTAGTATCGGTTCTGTGTAAGTATGCGCTCCCTGAGTCGTCATCTCAGTATATCCTATTCAGACATGGTTGTAAGACTTGCAGAATACTATGCAGAAAAATACTTTGCCGGGTATACACATTTATAAGTGCTAGACCTTGAGCTGCCATTTGCTAGAATGATGATATTTCATTCAGACATGACACTTCATGCTGCTTACCGGGATTCTAGAATCAAAATCATCATTCTGGAGATCGATGTTGGACTTGGACCGTCTTTTACATGTGCGAAAAGTATTATACACAAAAAATCATGACTTTTATCAAAATATACCAGTACAACACCGGATTTGTAGGCCCGAAATCTAAAGTTCTGCTTCGAGACCTTCTAAATACATATTTCTAGCTGACCGAAAGATACGGGTAATCTTTTTCTTAAGTGTTTCTAATACACTTTTCAGGGTGTCGGGTTCTAATAATTGTGCATCTGTCCGCACAGAACTGATCGTAATAGCTTCCGAAAGTATATTTTCAGCCTCTGTTTGTAAAAATGCTTCCTGTAAATAAAATTCATTGGCCAATGCTGCATCTCTGGCCGTCTTCATATCTATTACTTGTTGCTGCATTCGATGGATGTTATCATTTTTGTTACGTAATTGATTCTCGAGTCTTTCTAACTGTTGGTTCAGGAATTGGATGGTTTTGTAAAATGCATCTCTTTCTCTTCTCGTATCTGCTAATCTTTTCTGTTTCTGAGGCTCTTCAATGAGATACTTATGCAGTATGTTGTTGACTGTTGATAAACTGTTTTTTGTTGTATCTAACTCGAATTCTGTTTGAGTTAACCTCCTTCTAGTTTCTTCTAGTAAGTTGCCTAATGCTATTCTGCCATCTTCTGCATCTTTGAAATTCTGTGTTAACCTATTAATTTCTGCAGTAGCTTCTGTCAACATTTCTTTATGATTGTTTATTGTTTCCAGAGCTTCATCCCGCTGTTTTGTTATATCTGCTTGATCACTGAGTCGTTCTTGCAGCTGTCTCACCTGCTCTTGTAGGGCTTGATTTTCTGCTTTTACTGTGTATACTTCTTCTTGAAGCGGAGTGATATCGGCTTCCAGTATTTCTATTTTCTGCTGTAACTCCTTGTAGATGTTGTCTGTATCAGCTCTCATCTGAGCGGGTAATTGCTGGGAGAGGTGAATAAGAAACTGTCCAATTGATGCTAATTCGGAAAATACCTGAACAGCTTGTGTTTGTGAAAGTTGTCGCGGTTGTGCAACCGTATTGGTGCGTAATTGGTCAGAATTCGGTGGTGAGTAGTTAGGGGAAAATGATGATGTATGGTCGGGGTGATCCTGGATGGGCTGTACTTCTTGTTGCGGTGGTAAAATAGGACGAACTGTGTTAGAGCTAATTACCTTTGTTGCATTCTGTTGATCATCTGTTGTTTCGGCTGCCTTCAGGAGCTTATCCAGTGCATCATTAGTAGTTTGTCGTTCGTGGATTTGTTGATTCTTTTGCTGCTGCTGTTGACAGACTTTATCAGTTGACATTGCTTCCGTGTCCGTTTGCTTCTGCGTTTGGATATGCTCAGATGCTAATGAATATGTTGATGATTCCTGGTGCATCGATGTATTTGTATCATGGAACCTCTCTTCCTCTTGATCGTCTGGCTTGGTCTCCTGATCTTTTTCGGCGGATCCTTGAACTTCACTTTCCGAGGAACTGATCCGAATTCGTTTGGTACGGAAGAGCTGATTAATTTCTTCGTCTTCTTCTTCACTGTCCTCGATTGGTTGTGCGGACTCTTCGTGTCGAAGTGCGGGGCCTGCGGGTGGGGGTTGTGCGGCGAGGATGGTTGGGAAGAGGAAGGAGATGATGTGTGGAAGGCGAGAGCGGGGGGTAGAACCCTTTTGGAGCTGTTTTACGATAGCTACACATTCTTTATGGATTCTATAGAAGAAATAGGAGGCAAAATTTACCGGTTCGCGGGCAGCTAAATCTAAGGCGGAGTAGAAGGGGCGAGAGATGCCATAAGTTCGTTTCTGCAGGTTAAGGATGGCTACAAGAAACTGGAGGGCGGATCGCTCGGGTTCGGGGCGGCATAGAATGGCGTATTCGTTTGATGAGGAACGGGGAAAGAGTTTGGTCATACGGGCTATAGTGATGGAAGGGCCATTTTCGCGACCTTGCGGGGTGAGGCGGTAGGCGTCGGCGAAGGCTTGGAGGGTGATGACGGTTCTGTGTGGGAGGGAAAGGAAGGTCCACTGTCGTTCGGTGGCGGAGCTTTGGGCAATGGCTTGAATGATCTGTGCGGAGAAGGGGTGAGCTTCAACTGAGTGCCAGGGCAGCTCGGCGAAACTACCCAATCCTCGTACATGCAGATAATTTCCTACTTCATCAGGGATACCATCGGCAAAAGCTGTATAGTTCGCTAAGGATTCCATTACACAGAGATGCGAGACGCAGAACACAAGTATTCAGAAACTATGGTTGTGGTCGCAAAAGACTAAATTACCTATCCGGCGAGTTTAAGTGAGTTATATAAGAAATTTATACAGAGAATATTTAGAACGGTACTGATTACACAAAACGGACAGTAGTGTTTATATCTGGAGTGCGTACATGCAAAGAAAGAAAAAGGAGCGGGTGGCTGGACATGCATAGATATTAAAGTACGGCGATTACACTTACTGTATTGATTACACCGAATTAAAACAAAAGGAATTAAAAGACAAAAAGAAAAATAAAAAAAAAATTTGTGATATGCTGTGTACCCTTGTTATAGCCGAGGTGGCGCTACTTGATACGGCCGTAGCTTTGAACCATTTATCGCTTTTGGGAGTGGTTGTCCAGTCAATGTGGTCAATCGAAAAGTAGCCGGACCAATTTGTTCTGAAATCTTGAATGGACCGAACCAACGTAATTTGAATTTTCCTGCTAATCTATTGGACTTCGCATTGTAGAGAATAACAAGCTGTCCTTCTGAAAATACTGGAGTCTTTAAATTTCGGTCGTGTGTCCTGGCCTGTCTTAACTGAATTTCTTTCATAGTTAAAAAACTGAGCCATCGGTGTTCATCTAATTTTCTAAGTGTTTCCAACCGAAATACCAATGACTCTTCGGGTAACAGCTTCTAAGACGTTGCTACTCTTAAACTTGGTATTACAATTTCCATCGGAGCTATTGCTTCTATTCCATAGGCTAACTTAAATGGTGTCAAGCCGGTCGTTACCTTATATGTAGTGCGATAGGCCCATAAGACTGCAGGTAGCAACTGATCCCATCTTTCCGGTGTTTCTCTAGTCAATTTCTGAAGCATATTTAGCAGAGATTTGTTGGTACTTTCTGCCAATCCATTTGCACGAGGATAATATGGTGAGCTGAATTTATGACTGATCTGGAATGACTGCGTTAATGTTTTCATCAACTTGTTCATAAAATGAGTACCCTGATCTGAAACAAGCTCTAATGGCAGTCCAAATCTTGGAAAGACATCTGTTAATAGACATTTCACTACTTCAACTGCTGTAGCCAAGCGTAAAGGCCATGCTTCTGCCCACCTGGTTGCATAATCTGTGCAAGTCAATATATACCTGTTATTGCTGAATACCGCGGGAGGTGTGATTGGACCAATGAAATCAAGACCCCATTTCTGAAATGGTTCTAAAGGAAGTACTGGATGAAGCGGAAAGTAATGGCGTTGTAATGGTTGTCCAGTCCTTTGACAGCTATCACATGTTTTGATAAATTCCAATATATCTCTATACATAGTTGGCCACCAAAGTCCACTTTGCAGAATTTTCCGGTGAGTAAGATCTACTGCAAAATGTCCACCGGAAGGAGTTGAGTGAGCCAAAGTGATAACTGAGTTAACTTCATGTGGTGGAATACAGCGAAGTAGGATTCCGGTATGATCTGTATAATATAATTCTCCAGCAACTAACCGGAATCGTCGGCTAAAACCTGCAATTTTTCGGCGTGTAGCTGTGGGGATTTCAGAAGGTAGATATCCACTTGAGAGGAAGGTCAATAACTGATCATAATACGTAGTTGGCACTGGTTGGTTTAATAATTCTTCAGTAGTTGGTTCTGAAGTATAAATGGCTGGCGTTGTATCATTTATACCAACCGGAGATTCACCTGAATCTAAGCGTGACAAAAAGTCTGCTAAGGCATGTGAACTACCTGGCCGATGAATGATATCATAGTCGAATTCTTGCAATAGTAGAACCCATCGTGCTAGGCGGCCACCGATATGTTGCTGTCGAACCAAGTAAACCAGTGCAGCGTGATCGACATGAAATGTAAATTTTCGGCCCAATAAATAATGTCTGAATTTTTTTACCGAATATACTAATCCTAAGCATTCCCTCTCAGTTACCGAGTAATTCTTCTCTGCAGGTGCTAATCTTCTGCTAGCATAGTATACTGGTCTAAACCATTTATCTGTTTGTTGCATCAGTACACTTCCTACTGCTATATCAGATGCGTCAACAAATACATGAAATGGGTTATCCCAATCTGGTGGCTGTAAAATGGGAACCTGTGTTAATAACTGTTTCAGTCGATCAAATGCTACCTGACATTCCTGAGTCCATTCAAATTGCCTTACAGTTTTGGAAATTAATTTGTTCAGTGGTATTGCCACATGAGCAAGCCACCGTAAATGCCTTCCATGCCATCTCACTTGTCCCATAAATCGCATTACTTCCTTAGGTGTATTAGGCACCGGAGCTTCTAATACTGCTGAAATTTTATCGGGATCAACTTGAATACCCTGTGCTGATATGATATGACCAAGTAATTTACCACATGAAACCGCAAACACAGATTTGTTTGGGTTTAAACACAATCTATATTCTCTACATTTCTGAAAGCAACATCGTAAATGTAGTAGATGTGCGATCATTTTACCGAAAATTGAAAAATCGTCAAGATATACTTGCATGAATGAGGTAAGATAAGGAGAAAATATTTCCTGCATACATCTTTGAAATGTGCTTGGTGCATTTCTTAATCCAAACCACATTACGGTACAAGCAAAAACACCCCAATTTGTAATAAATGCAGTTTTCGGTATATCTTCCTCAGCCATTCTTACTTGGTTATATCCACTGTATCCATCTAGAAATGAATACATCTCATGACCTGCTACTTTATCAAGCATCGTATCCAAAAAAGGATTTGGAAAAGGATCCGGTATTGTTGCAGCATTTAATTTCCGATAATCTACGCAAATTCTCAATTGCTTGTTTTTCTTTGGTACAATTACGATTGGTGAAATCCATTCTGCATGTTCTATTGGTACTATGAACCCCACTTTTAATAACCTATCAAGTTCAGCCTTTACCTGAGATGCATAATGTGGGTTCATCCGGTAACTGGTTTGCCTTATCGGTTTTTCTTTTGGTTTTAGCATTACTCTGTGTTGATAGATACGAGGATCCAGGCCCTTCATGTCTTTGTAATCCCATGCAAAGACGTCCGTAAATTCTTGGAGTAACTTGATTAAATCTGCTTGAAAAGCTTCAGGTAAGTTTTGCTTTATCTTTACAGGACGAGGGTGGTCTTCATTTCCAAGATTATAAGTAATTAACTGATCTTCTGGAACATAAAATTGTTGATGTTTCTCTGTATCAGCGGAAGGTTCGAGAAGCTGCTGTACTTCATTACCTTGAATCGAAATGGTATTTTCCTCCTTAATTCCTTCGCGAATGGGTATTACTGTACATACTGAAGCATTCCAAGTGTCTACCACAGACTGTAGATCAATAGTTCCTACTGTCATCAAATCAACATTATTCTTCAGAAATTCTTCTTCTTCGTCATCCGACAATCCATCTAACATATGGACTGGTTCGGCGAAATATGGTCAAGCATGTAACTCACAGGGTTGTATAGCATCTAATTTTACAACACATTTGCGGTTTTTATCTTTGAATATAATTTCCTGAGCTGACCAGTCTTGAATTACCTTGGCTTGTTTTAACCAAGGACGGCCGAAAAGTAGATTGTAGTCTAGGGTGGATTCCGGCAATTCTAAAACAACAAAAGTCATCTTGAATGTTGTGTCTTGGACAGTTATAGGTATATCTCGGACCAGTCCTACTGGATGAACTCTGGATTGATCAGCCATCCTAACAAAGAATTGAACTGGTTCTATCTTAGTCCATCCTAACTTTTTACAAAGTGACGCAGTGGCAATATTCACGCCGGACCCTCCATCAATTAAAACTTGTGGAATTTGATGTTTATGAAACCATACCGTAATCAGAGGAACTGAGTGATCTACCGTGGAGTCTGGTTCCGGTTGTACGGTTGCGGTAGCCGGAATGCAAGCAGATTTTGTAGTAGACTGTTGTTGAAATTGTTGGCGTATTCCTGGTACTAATGCCAGTAATTGCCCGAAAGGCAGCGTGATGGATGCTTTTGACAATATATCCCAAGTTGGTTGCACTTGATTTGCATCTTCCTTAATTTTTGAAGACGAAGCTTGGTCTGAAGATGGTAATTCTACTGCAGATGATGTACCTGCTTTGGTATTGTCAGCAAGAACTTGTGTGGTATCCGGGGACTGGATCACTGGAGTAGGTTCTGGAAAAACAGGTGGTTCTACGGTAGTCCACTGGCTAGCCTTATGATACATTCTGTGTTGTTCACGTATCCCTGGCTCAAATAATTCTGCTGCTGGTTGCAATTGTTTACCGGAACGCGTTTGAACTGCTGCTGCCTGCGTCTCTACAGGTGTGATTGTTACCACATTGGCCATTGGGTTTTGACGTTCCTTTTTCCTTTGATCATATTCCGCTGCATCTCTACAGAATCTTCTAATATGGCCCAATTGTCCATAGAAATGACATCGAGGTGGTGGTAAATTTTGATTTTCCGGTGGTGGTCCATTCTGCCAGCGCGGTGTGTTATAGTTGTTGTTCCTCTGTCCTCGATAATGTCGATACCCTTGTTGTTGATTGTGTCTCAAATGTGGGGGTACATATTGATTGGATGACTGACCTTGTTCCTGAATAATTGCATGAACTGTTGCTGCTCCTTGTCTTCTAGCATTGTATGCACAATTCTCAGTGGTATGTCCCGCAATGTTACAGATGGCGCAGTAAGTTTGATTTAACGCACACTGGGCACTTGTATGTCCTGAATTCTTGCAGGTGGTGCAATATACTTGCCTGGTTATATCTTCAGCCATATGTTTATTTGTTTTAATCCATTCCAAATCCTCTGAAAATCCTCCAACTTTGTTTTCTAGCTGAAGGGTCATTGCTATCACTGCGTCGAGGGTCATGGCTCCTACACATCTTATAATCATGATTTGCCTAAGTTTGAGGAAGCAAACCGTTGATAAACCACTGTGTAATAACATCGTCTGGTAAATTAGCATGAGCCTGGGGTAACTGCCTTAAATGAGTCCTGAAAAGGGTAGCATACTCTTGTACGGTTTGATTTGGTTTCTGTCTATTGTTCTGTAAATACTCAAAGATCTCTGCAGGATTCTTTTTCAACCTGAATCGCTGCAGAAAAGCGTCTCGTACTGCTTCATAAGTACCGAAATGATTAATATCATATTCAGTAAGCCACCTTGCTGCTTCATTCACAAGTGTAGATTGAAAAACAATTGCTTTGTACGCCGGATCCGGTGGATGGTTGAGGACAGCATAACTGATTTCGAAGGTGCGTACGTGAGCATCTGGGTCATCTCCTGGAAACCCACTAAACTTTGTGTATGTTACTCCCGTTGAAGCCAATCTGGGTTGACCTACTTGTCGTTGTAGTTGTTCATTCATCGTAAATGTATTATACACTCCTTCTGTAATTCTGGTTGGAGTTTCTGAACTACCGGAATTTGTTTCGTCTAATGGCACACTTTCCGGTGCAATTAGCTTACTTACTATATTGCGAATTTCTGTTTCGAATAGTCTTCCTTCCTCCTTGATATCCAAAGTTGGAGGACTTGCTCTCAAACTTTGTAGTTGCGCTGAAGATTCAGCCGAAAGTGCTGAATCGTCACCGAAAAACTGTGTTTTTCTTACCGAAGTTCCACAGGAAGGATTCAAAATCGTGACTGGATACAACGTAGATTTGCCTGTATTAATTTCCTTCCCTAAAGTGTTTCTAATCGTATCTGAATCTATTCCAAAGACTTTTATGCTAGATTCCAACTGCGTCTTGATCGGTTCCAAAATTGCTGTATTTTCGACAGTCTGTACCGTAGTAACACCAGGCAATTCTAGAGATGTACTACGTTCTACCGTAATTTCACCGGAATCAGTGTTATCGTTTGTCACTTTTTCGACAACTGGGTCAGGTCTAATTGTACTAGTACCTCCCAAAGTTGTTCTTAATATCCCTAACTGATGATTCTTGGGATACTTTTCTCCTGATCGAGTAATCGGCATGTAGCATTTCCGTACTGATCATATAGTATTACGAACACACAGTATCGCAACAATCTGAGTCTGTTGCTACTGTCCTTCCAACAAAATTTTAATTTGAACAAAATACCAGGCAATCTCAATGCCACGTCCCCAGTAGGATCGCCAAATGTTAGACGATAATAACTCAATCCAACTTTCGGACGAGTATTATCGGGTCCTCGGGTTCTTGGGAGTGGTAGGGGTCTGTTAGACAGAGGCCCTGTACTATTTTCCCAATCTCTTATACAATCACTAGTATTTTCTCACCTCTTAACACAGGGATTGAGTTTGAATACTGACTACTCCTTGGTATGATAAGTGTCAGAACATTCGTCCATGAATATACGTATGGTAATCGTACAGAAATTCTACCGAGACTTACAACTACGCGAATACACTCTTCTCAAAATATCCCGCGATAAGACGATTTCATGCGACAACTAAACGCATCGAATGAAATACACAGACAACTCGAATCGAGATTATATTAAACTTTTCGTATACTGACTCAGATCATGGATTTTCTACCGCAATTAATGACTTACTAAGACTTCTGTCCACACACAGATCCTGGTCGAATACTCAATGATCGTTGATTAACATATAAAATCCTCGTTACTTAACCGAAATGGTACTAAACACTGGCTATTACACAGTCTCACGCCAGACAACACACACACACCTTCATAGTCGAGAAATACGGAATCATATCTAACTGATCATCAAATAAACTTCCAACATCACAAAATACCCAATGAGAATCGGTCCGACCAAAGAATAATAGAACAAATAATTATGAATAGAATGGAACAGTACTCAAGGTCCTCAGCAATATCTCGTACACAGTTTTTGCAGTATGTTACTCGTGGTTTCCGAATACTTCAATTTCGATGTGATCAACTCTATTCACTACAGTGCGCAATAGAACATAGACATATCTATCCTTCTGTCTCTCTCAAATACATCCCTCCTAACTATCACTCCAAGAGTCTGTTTAACACCATAAACTCTACTCCACCAGTCTCACGAAGTGACGATGCGATGATCGAACTCTTTTCTCTTCCTGTCTTCTGCTTTTTATTGCTCTCGCATTCTTCATTTACCGACTCTTGCGAAATTTCCTACATCTCCGTCATTTCAGCCACAAGTCTTGTTTATCCTTCTTCTGCGGTTGCGGTTGTCTCGCTCCCTCAGCCTTGTAACAGAGAGTTAGCTGGACCTTGAGAAGTTCATAAACAAAGTGGTATCGGTAGGAGATATTCTTACTGTGTCTGCATAAGACCTAGTCATGACTTGGGCACTCTAGCAGAGCAAGGGGGAACATTCTTGTTGTTTTCTTCACACATAGCAACAAAATGATTTTGATAAAGTATTGTAAGTGTGTTTGCGAGAGCATCTTGAAGAGCCATCTCCCCCAAATGCGGAGTAGAGGAAGGACTCTGTTCAGTACACTTTGTAGGTAACTAGAGTAGAAAGACTGAAAGAGATGACGGTAATGATAAACCTCATGAGCATGCATTCAAAGAAGAAAAAACCCTAGGATGCTCTTCTCTTGACTCTTTTGCATCGACTTACTTACGAACGCATGGCTCTCATCTCTTCTCATCCCTAGCTAGAGACCTCAACCCTACTATGGACCAAATTATCCTTCCTCAACAAAAAAGGCATTATAACGGATAGACATATCTTGGATACTACCTTCACTTTATGGGAAGGTATGTGTTGGGGATGTAAGGGTCATGTGACCTTACCCCCATATTCATATATATACATCATATATAGAGCACTGCCTCAAGAGAGATCATTATGTGGGTTTCAAGGCTCCCATGCATCTCCGCACGTCTCTCCTCTCTTCTCTCTCCCTCCATCTCCTTCTTCCTACTCTTCTTCTGCACACCAAAGCCCTTCATTGGTATCAGAGCATGTTGAAGGCTGGTGTGCAAGAAGCTTCAATGGAAGCTTAGATGAGAAGAGGTAGAAGTGCAGGTCGGCATCTCTTGACAGCTGTTCAGTATTTCGGTCATAACTCGAGATAGGAAGCTCGGATTTATGTGTTTTAAAGTTTTGTGTGTAGCTAACACAGAGAGCTACAACTTCACAGAGAGGCGCAGAACCTGTTTCGGACTTCTAAAGTGCCGCAAATGCGAAAAACGCAGACTATTGTAGAAAGCGAATCTACATTCACTAGGACAGTAGGTCGGTTATTTTGTCATAACTTGAGTTCTACAGCTCAGAATGCAATGATTCAACTTGCTATCCGTAGTTTATAAAGATAGATACAACTTTGTATAAGAACTTAGATTTGGATTCTCAGTGTAAAGTCACCGAAACTGCAAAATACAGAGCAGCAGTGTTGTAAGTGATAGTGAAATTGATAGCAGGTGCTTGTCTTAAGCATATCTTGAGCTACGCACCTCCGATTGAGGTGTTCTTTATCTCGTTACGTAGCCAAGACTCAGATCTTAAAGTTTTTTGAAGACCAAAATTTCAGATTCAGAGGTTATCACCTTTGAAACAGCAAAACACAAAGAAGCATATTTTCACTATAAGAACCCTAATTGCACTTGGAGGTTGAATTTGCTTTGGAACTTCTTCGAGAGAGAATTTATGGTGTGCAAGCTCTTATTTTCAGAGCTTCAAAGCATTGTACATGTATGATCATTGTGGTAGCTCCTCCATATGAGAGTAGAGCATGATCTTGTCACGTGTTTGACATGTAAGATGACATTGTGGTATACTCTTTTTTTGAGGTTTATATCATCATGAGTTCGATCATGGATGTATAGTGGCATTGTGGTCTATATCTTGCTTATGCCACTTGGTTATGGATTTAGTTACCTGTTGCACACAATTCTGTGAGAGTTGATTATGGATCTTGGTTGGTACTTTTATCTTTTATTTTCTTTGCAGGTACATGATCCAGATTGGAGCCTCAGTTACACATTCATTTGTCACCATTATTAGCATTTGGTCATTGATTGATATATAATTTCCAATGTGATTCTTGGCATATGTGGATGGTGATTCCCACATGGTTATTTTGGTTCTAGAGTCCATTTTACAGAGGAGATGCTGCTGAAATTTCACCAGCTTTTATGCTAGAAAGGAGCTCTAGTGGATCTTGAAGCTTGTGTGCTAGCTTTGGATCATTCTTTATCTCCATTCATTTGGACTTGGTCACAGGTTATTTTTGATAGGTTGGACCATCTTGCAGGATTCATTCTTGAGTGGGAGGTTCCATTGTATTGGCGTGTATTGCCATTAGTTTTTTGGCACATGTAGTTGCCATTATCTTCTTTGATTAGATCAGTGACAGGTGGTGACAGATTACTCATTGTTCTTTGGTTATTGGTTATCTTGTTTGATTGCTCAGTTTACAAGGGCTATGTTAGCGGCCACCGGATCGGAAGATTGTATAACTGAATCTTGTTCACATGAGTGAAAAAGTAGTTACAAACAATTTGTAAAAAAGTTATATAAATCAAGAAGACGCACACAGACGGGTACGGGACGGATCACCAGACTGTCTGTCTGGGTGACTGATCGGGCATTGTCTGTAGTGTCATTTGCATATCTCCTGTATTCTGAGTTCGTGTTCGTCTCTTGTCTTGTCTGCCGTCGACATCTGTTCTGTTGTTAACCAGTGAGACGATTCGTGGGATCACCAGACTGCTCGTCTGGAGGATTGCCTGAACACTACTGTAGCGCTGTTGTCTAACTTCTGCGTACTCCGATTGTACTATGTGTATCTGTGTTCTGTTACCTATCGATCTCTATTGAGGTTGCAAGTTCCATTCACAGCTAATAGATCGTGGACTATTGTCTAAGTAAGTTGTTTGTGAATCTTTATTGAGTTGTGGTGTTAGCCCGCGCATTGTGTGTTATCCCTTCTTGGAATGTTTTGCCAGTGGTTGGTGAAATCTGAGCAACTCTAGTAGCATTCTGGTATTCAGATCTGTGTTGTGTTGTCTGCAATGTTGGAATCTGTCTTCATACGGTAAAGTTAAGTGCAGTAGGGATCTTTCTAAGTTTTGCATTGAGCCTTCAGTACTGTTGAGTTGAACTCTCAAGTTCTCTGTGTCTACGGTGTTGCCTGACTATTTAGATCCAATTGGTAAAGATTAACTATTACCCTTGTTTCCGGTATTTCCAGTAAGTTTATGTGTCGCTGCAACATAGCATCTTGCGTATTCGATACACGTGGTTGAGCTAAGACTGTGACGGTAATATCTAAGTACGGCAATCTTTGATAGTGCTCTCAGCATTAGTATAGTGCTGGGTGTGAGCAGTAAGTTTGGGAACTAAGTACAGGGCCTCTGCAGTGTTAAACGTTGTTGGTTCCTTCTAACTATCAGAAGTGCGTTGAACGGATTCTTGGGTTCTTAGGAGTGGAAGGGGTCTGTTAGACAGAGGCCCTGTACTTAGTTCCCAAACTTACTACTCACATCCAGCACTATACTAATGCTGAGAGCCCTATTAAAGATTGTCGTACTTAGATAGTACCATCACAGTCTTAGCTCAACCACGGGTATCGAATACGCAAGATGCTATGTTGTAGCGACACATAAACTTACTGGAAATATCGGAAACAAGGGTAATCGTTAACCTTTACCGATTGGATCTAAAGAGCCAGGCAACACCATAGACACAGAGAACTTGAGAGTTCAACTCAACAGTACTGAAGGCTCAATGCACAACTTAGAAAGATCCCTATTGCACTTAACTTTACCGTATGAAGACAGATTCCAACATTGCAAACAA
This sequence comes from Ceratopteris richardii, assembly GCA_020310875.1. Classification (NCBI taxonomy): domain Eukaryota; kingdom Viridiplantae; phylum Streptophyta; class Polypodiopsida; order Polypodiales; family Pteridaceae; genus Ceratopteris; species Ceratopteris richardii. The sequence continues at coordinate 103,981,405 of CM035417.1, read as the reverse complement.
CACAGCACAGATCTGAATACCAGAATGCTACTATAGTTGCTTAGATTTCACCAACCACTGGCAGAACATTCCAAGAAGGGGTAACACACAATGCGCGGGCTAACACCACAACTCAATAGAGATTCACAAACAACTTACTCAGACAACAGTCCACGATCTATTAGCTGTGAATGGAACTCGCAACCTCAACAGAGATCGATAGGTAACAAAACACAGATACACACAGTACAATCGGAGTACGTAGAACTTAGACAACAGCACTACAGTAGTGTTCAGGCAATCCTCCAGACGAACAGTCTGGTGATCCCACGAATCGTCTCACTGGTTAACAACAGAACAGATGTCGATGGCAGACAAGACAAGAGACGAACACGAACTCAGAATACAAAAGATATGCAAATGACACTACAGACAACGCCCGATCAGTCACCCAGATAGACAGTCTGGTGATCCGTCCCGTACCCGTCTCTGTGCGTCTTCTTGATTTATATAACTTTTTTACAAACTGTTTGTAAATACTTTTTCACTCGTGTGAACAAGATTCAATTATACAATCTTCCGATCCGGTGGCCGCTAACAGCTACTCTGTCGAATTTTTCCCAAGATTCTTTCACATCTACTTGATTAGTTTGGAGACTTGGTGAGCAGTCTTATGCTCATCGTTTTATGTGCATGCTAGATGCATGGTTATGTGACAGGTGGTTCACATGGTTTTCTTCTCCAGTGAGACATATGTGATGTGAGCTATGCATATGGATATGCACATGTGATCCTATTGAGGATAGAGTATTGTTCCTGTCTCTTGTTACATTGCTAGTCTTGGATTGCCAACATGGTGTCTTCTCGATTCGATGGTACTGACTTTTCGAGATGGAAAGCTCAGATATGGCATACATTGGTTCGTGCAGGGTTACACATGTATGTGCATAGAGATGCACAGAGGTCTCATGACATGCCCGACCACATATGGATGGATATGGATGCATTGGCCAGCTCCACTATCTGATTACAGCTTGTGGATTCTATATATGAGTCTGTTATGTATGAGGAGACGAGTAGTGCATTATGGCAGAGACTACATGACATGTATGCAAGTCCATTGACTCATGTGAGATATAGATCACATCGACGACTTCGATGTTGGCATTGTGGTCATGAGGGCCATATTCGACAACGTTGCTTCAGGCGGATGCGATGACGACGTCAGAGATATGCACGTGATGTAGGTCAGGTAGTGGTTTCAGGAGAGTCTATGGCAGTTGATTATGCTAGTGATGGTGATATCACTTTCTCCTATGGTTCATCTCTAGATTCCTCTTTTTCGTTGGATAGCACACATATGGCTTGGTTGCTTGATGCATTAGCCATTTTTCATATTACTCCACATCATGAGTGGTTCTTTTTATTCTCCGGTGAGAGTCGTGGATGTGTGCACATGCTTGATGGTATGGCATATGACATTGAGGGTGCAGGAGATATATGCCTTATGCTACCTAGTGGAGCATCACTTATACTCAGACATGTACGTTATGCGCCTTCATTCCCTATGAGCTTGATTTCAGTTAGCCAGTTACAGGAGAGCAGGTGTTATGCATTCCTTGGTGAGCATCATTTTCAGTTGTAGTTGGGACAGCTTATGCTTGTCAGAGGTGCTAGGATTGGGCACAGGTATCCACTGCACGTACTTCATGTGAGAGATAGTCTCATCTCAGTGGGAGTTCAGCCTTATGTGCGATGTGAAACTCGTCATGTCTCATTTTGTCTACCTACAGATAGGTCTATTGACATTCATGATGCACATGTATGGCAGGATTCAGATGCTCAGATGCATGCACATGTAGAGCATGTTTTGGATGCTCATGATGCTTATATAGAGCATGATTTTGTTGATCATATGGATGCTCATGTAGAGCACACTTCGGATGATCAGTTGGATGTTTTAGAGCATGATATGGATGCTCATGTAGAGCATTGTGATGATACTCAGTTAGAGTTAGATCATCAGTTTGACCTTGGTGTTGATGTTGTGCAGTTAGCTCATGCGGAGCATGATGATACACTTGGTGTGGTAGAGCAGGATAGCTCTCATTGTATACAGTGTATGGTAGAGCATATTAGCCCTCAAGATGCACAGCTAGATACATCCTTAGTTGATGGGATGGCTGATTTGGATGTTGAGCAGTCAGCAGTTATGCAGTCATTCTTGGATTCGCTCATGCTAGATGTTGACACAGATATGTCAAGACATGTTGGTCTTGATGATGGTGCTTTGGATGCCTTGGATATAGGCATGGCTGACATACTTAGGTTAGCCAGGATAGCACATGTTTCGTCAACATTCGGGAGTCTGATGTACGAGTTGTTATGCTCGAGACTAGATATTGCAGTTGCTATTGGAGCATTTGCACTTGGATTTGTCAGTTGTTCGATGATTGACACAGGCATAGAGCGAGTGGGAGCTTTGCAGGAACTTCATGAGTTCTTGCATCAGTCATATGTGAGCTCGACTCTTATTGATATGAGTCTAGAGCAGTTTGAGGTGCATGGATACACCTTGTTCGAGGCAGTTGGTGTAGGCTGATCTGGTATGGGTAGAGATTCGGACTCTTCCTGTAGATTATTGTATAGTCCTACATCATTCTTTGTATATGTTACCACTTTACGGTCACATTGACCCTTAAGTGGGAGATTGTTGGGGATGTAAGGGTCATGTGACCTTACCCCCATATTCATATATATACATCATATATAGAGCATTGCCTCAAGAGAGATCATTATGTGGGTTTCGAGGCTCCCACGCATCTCCGCGTGTCTCTCCTCTCTTCTCTCTCCCTCCATCTCCTTCTTCCTACTCTTCTTCTGCACACCAAAGCCCTTCATTATGGAATGTGCCAAAGAGATAGACCAAGCCTACTATTTTTTTAATTTGATTTTGGTAAGGCTTATGAAAAAATTCAAAGGGACTTCATCCTCCAATCCTTCTATGACATAAGTGCTAGTATAAAATTCATCAGATTTGTGTGTAGCCTATTTGGAAATGCTCATTCCATTATTTCCATGAATGTTCATCTCTCATATCCCTTTAAACTCAAAAGATCCATTAGAAAAGGGTGTCCTCTTGCTTCTGTGCTTTTTGCCATAGCTAGTGATGCCCTAGGTTGGCTTGCGAAAGATGCGATTAACAGGGGCACCATAAAAGGTATCAATATCCCTAATGCTCCCTCTCAACTTTGTCTCCAAATGTTTGTGGATGACACTAATATGCTCATCAATGTTGATTCTATATCTGCTACTTGCTTTCTAAACTAGCCTTTTCTATTTGTAGTTGCCCTCCTAAGCTTGAATGGCAGCTAAATGGATTTTAAGGGCCACTTGTTCTGGTGATTTTTTGTCCTTTCGCATTAAAAGAAATACTAAAATTTTTTTTGTCATAGGATTCAAGAGCTGGTCCAACATTAAGCTTTGGGATATTATCACTTCTCCTGTGCATATTACTTCCAAAGGAAGTAAACTGGTTTGCTCCTTTTGGAATGTTTGGATGTTTTTCAAGAAAAAAATATAATGTTCCTATTTATGTTCAAAACAATGTCTCCTTTTTCCTTCAAAGTTCAATATGGCTAGCTTGGTTTTCTAACACTAACCCTCTCAACCTTTCTATCAGAATGAATAAATGTAGGAAGGCTGGATTTGACTCTTGGAGCTCTCTCTCCCTCAACAATAAGGTGATAAGTGCTAATCTCATTGAAGTGACTAATGGACTGTCTCCTTTGTGTAAATAGGTCCTACTTGACAAAAGAACTTGGCTACTTGACAAGCTGAGCAAGTATAATTATCATAAGAAGATTGAGGTGGAAGTTGTTGCTACTGATATGTAGAGGACTTTTAAAAAGTCTTCTTGCTTTGTCCAAAGTATCATCAACAAGCTTAATGTTAGATGGAAACTTCAATGGAACCCCCATAAGTGGAAATACAGGTTTAGAACCATTTGGGCCTTTGCTTCTAAATCCGAACAAGCTCACCTTCTCTAGCTCATTATGCATCAAGGGTTGTGGACTAGTAGCAGAGCTTTGAAGTTTAATATAAGTGCAGGAACTTGCTCTTTCTGTGGTCAAATTGAGGACCTCCCTCATTTATTCATATACTATATTAATGCCCAAAAATTCTAGAGATTGCTTAATATGTACTGTTCAGTCATCTCTTGCCCTCCTTTTGGCTACAAGGAGATTCTTCTTGGTGTTAGCAACAAATTGGACATTGTCCTTTGGTAGATATTGAGAGCTCACATTATTTGGCACATATGGAAAAACTCTAAGGATTTCACCAAAAAGTTTTCTCCAAGAAACTCTAAGGATTTTTTGTACTTTTGTAAGCAGGGCATTAAGAACATTATTCAGCTTTGTAAAAAGTCTATTAGAAACTCCAATCCTAGAAACTTCAGTCCGTTCTCTATTTTAATAGGGATGAGACCCAATAGATGAGAAGAGTCTTTGTTGACTACGTATTCCTCCCATAAGCTGTCCATGATTCAATTTCTGAAATCCTGTATGTGACATCTGTTGATGATGACCTTTTCTGTTGTATCCTGCTTTTTCCTGCATTTATATTAAATTTTTTGTTCTCTCTTTTTTTTTTTTTTAAAGCGCATTCCCTGAGCATCGCATTACAATTTACAAATTACGCGTAACAGACTCGCTTGCATAATGCATTACAGCCTATATCGGTTTTAATCCTAAGGGACCCAAACCTACTAAGATCCCGGTCTGGGTCGAGTTCCCCGAGCTTCCTATTGATTACTACCCGTGGATTGAACATCTAGGAAATATGGTGGGCAGAGTCTTAGGTCAGAGATCTAGGAATAGCATCATCAACCCCAAATGGTATCCCCAGGTCCTGATTGAAGTAGACATTTCCAGAGAAATCAAGACACAAATTGTGATAAAGGACTCCCAAGGCCTAAAGCTGCACACTCAAAAGCTTGTGTATAGAAACCTCCCAAATGCTTGCTATCATTGCTATAAGCAAGGTCACATTATAAGAGACTGTCCCCTCCTTCAAGTTCAATCTCACGAGGAGTTCGTAGTCCATGCTAAAAATGAAGTCCCTCAAGGTAGTAATAACAACATTATCCTGGCCGGGAAGAAACAGGTCCAAAAAAATAAAAAAAAAAGTTTTAAGTCTGAGAACCTTTTTGATATATTACTGGAAGACATCTCTAACCCCTTTGAGGATAAAGAAAATTCAGGAGCCTCCCCTAATTCTTATGAGCAGGTAGAAAATATCAATCCTAATACAGTCTGTGCAGGTCCGCCCAACTCAGACTCAAATGCCAGCACCTCTGGGTCTCTGGTTTCGAACAAAGACTGGAAAATGGTTGGTAAGAGGAACAAAGTCATTCAAGATAACACATTCTCTCCTCAGCAGGTAAAAACTATTGCCCCTCCTGTTTTGGAACATTTCAGTCAAGAACTTGATGCTATGGATCAGGATACCATAGAAAATATGGATGGTGAAGGTGAGCAGTGTGACTTTGTGCCCATGTCTCAAGACATGGAAATCACTAATGAGCACTCCAAAATCTCCAAACCTAAAAGGAAAGAGACATTTAGGTCATCCACTTCAGCTCTGAAGCCGACTAAGAACAGTAGGAAGTAATTTTCTTTTTTTTCTCATGTTTGACATTAACATTATCTCTTCGAATGTGAAGGGTCTCACTGATGCAGTAAGACCTAAGATGATCAATCAGTGGCTGAAGTTGTTACCTGCTTATCCTGAAATTATTTGCTTACAAGAAGTAAAGATTGGTGGTGCTTCTCTCCTTTTGCATCTCAATATTTTAGCTTCTAATTTTGTTTGGTACTATACTAACCACAACAGTGGTAAAGGAGGTGTTGTTATTGGTATCTTGAGATCTATTGCCCATTCTGTTCGTTCTGTTTGTACTAGCATGACTCACCAATGGTGCTCTGTTAATCTTGACGCTCCTTATAACTGTTCTATTGTGTCCATCTATGCTTCTAACTTTCCTTGTGACAGAAAAGCCTGTTGGGATGAGCTCTGTTCCATTAATGGTCCAGTTATCTTTACAGGTGATTTTAATATGGTTACTGATATAAAGGATCATTGGGAGGGTAAAGGAAACTGCATTAGTGGTTCTGAAAAGTTGTCTTGGTTTAATCTTTGTAACCACCATGATTTGCTTGACATATCCCAAAACATTGGGTTCTCGTGGACCAACAAACAAACTGGTTTCAATTATAGAGCTGCCAGGCTGGATAGATGTTATGCTACTACTGATTTTATTCAGGGCTGCTGGAACACTAGTTCTAAGATTGATCTTTCCCTTCTGGTGTCTGATCATAAGCCCCTTTGTTTATCTTTCAGAAAAGGTAGCCCCTCGTATAAGGCTGGTTGGGCCCACTTGGATTATAGCCTTCTTAGATTACCTTGTATTATGGCTAAAACTAGGGCCATCATATCTCACCATTTTGGTAGGGATACTTCCCCAACCCTAGCTTGGGAGCGATCGGTTATCGATCTTCAAAAGCTTTTTACCCTGCATAGAAAGGCTGCCTTGGAGTTGAGAGCTCAAAGGAGGAACTCTATTATGAATAAGTTAAATTCTTTGGCTGTTAATTCTCAGGAGTTCTTAGACTGCTCCTTGAGGTTGTGTAAGGAGAAGTATCTTGAAGCTAGGAACACTGTTGCTATTTCCAGAGAATTTTGGAGTGAGAACATGGATAGGAATAACAAGCATATGTTTTCTCTCATGAAGAAAAGGAAAATCAGGGATTTCATGCCTTTTATTAAAAAGAAATGTGGTGGTTTCACCATGAATACTGAAGAGACTTTACAGGAGGCCAAAAGCTTCTTTATGGATGTTTTCTCTGTGTCTCCCAAGTGGGGGGAGGACATCCAGAGGGCCAGAGCTACTATATCCATGAAAAGGAAAAAAATGATTCCTCAGAGCCTGGTTCCTATACTGGACCTGCCCCTCACTGCCGGTGAGATCAAAGAAACCATCAATAAATTGAAACCCTGTAAGTCTCCTGGGCTTGATGGATTGCCAAATGAATTCTTCATTTTATTAAGGGATTTTCTCACTCCTTTTATTCTCTTGATATGGGAAGAGGTTGTTAGCAAAGGATTTCTTCCTCACAACATTAACACTGGGGTTATTAAGCTTGTTCATAAGAGGGGGCCCAAAGAGGATCTCAACAATTGGAGGCCCATCCGCTGCTGCAGAAATATGGACATCCTGCTATGGAACACGTGGAGAGGTCATATATAGTGGGCAATATGGCTTAGTAGAAACAACATAGTGTTTGGTCATGTTAGGAGGAACTTCCTCATTTCCCTCCCCAAGACCTTAAGAAAGTTGTTATTCATTGTACTAAAAGCATTGTAAGACCTTCTCAGCCCCCCCCCCCCGGTCATTCATTCTATTTTGTATGAAAAAAAATACTCCTGTTGGAAAGGCCTCTTACCTCAATTTTATTCTAGGCACAGATTTGCCATGATGAACTCTTTGTAATTGCATTTTCCTGAGGTGCTCCTGCGCTCTGCACTGATGTATCATTCCTCTATCAATTTATATTTTCCTGTTTTCTCAAAAAAAAAATTACGCGTATGTCACTCTCGGTCTCCTCTGCAAGTCGGCGCCATTCACGGAGAAGACTAGTAGGTCACTGAGAACTAGTAGGTCAGTGGGGTGGCCGCGGCTCATGGGAGGGCGAAGGCTAGACGACGTCACGTCACGACGGTGAAGAATCGACGCCGAGCACTCTTCCTGTAATGAGCAGACACACGTTGGAAGTTTGAACTTGAAAGTTAGGAACTCGAAAGTCGACTGTCGAAAGCGCCGATTCGCCACGTAATATAAGTAAAAGATTTTCCAGGCTTCGGAAGCACGTGCAGTACGACTCCGCAATATCTGAGCCGCTCTAGCCAGGCATCGGCGCGCTGATGCATTAATTATCAGCTGGGAATATTTGTGCGCCTGTGAATGATCTTGGAACCGCGGAGGTTCTGCTTCGGTCCCAAGCTCCGAGGTTTCATGGCCGCGGCACGCGCCCCATCTACTTTTCTTTTTTTTTTGAAGAACAGAAAGTATAAAATTGATGCTAGAAGAAAAATACAAGCAACGTATCAAACTCTCAAGTGAGTCTCATACAATTACAACGAGGCAGCATTAGGGGAAGCCTCAGTTCAAGAAAAGGTTAACATAAGCATCAAGCAGAGTGATCATCTGCATCCTAGTCTTAGAGTACATCTTTAGGAGTTTAGATTTCCAGACATTGTAACGATTGTTCCTAAGAATTACAAAGGGGTTTTTATCTTCCGAATGAGAATCGCAACTGTCGGTGAAGCAAAGAATGAGAATTTTCTTCAAGCCCACCAAAAAGGAGAAGAAGTAATCCTTCCCCTTCCTATTGAAGATGGCACTGTTCCTGGTCTTCCATATAAACCACAAGGAGTGGATTCTGATGAACTGCCATAAAAGAATGTCCATACCATGAGCTTCACCCAGCAAAATATCTTTACTGTTAGGAGCATTAAGACCTTGGTTCTGACAGAAGAACCTCATACCAAACCAGAATCTGGAGGAGCTTTTACAATGGACGAACAAGTGATCCAGGTCCTCAACTTTACCACATAGCTTGCAATTTCCAGCATCAATTTTATACTTCCTAGCAAGTTCCCCTGTCCAGATGCCTTTGTGGAGAATGAGCCAGTTAAGGCAAGATTGCTTGTTGGAGAAGGGAAAAGCCCAAGTGCATTGGAATCTGTACTTCCACTGCAAGGAGGACCATTGGAGATCCCACTTTTTATTGAGTTTCCCTGTTATTTCTCTGATACTTCTGCCACTCTTTTTGTAGGATTTAAGAATATCCTCAGCTACAATTTGAAGGGAGATCTCCTTCCTCCACAAGTGTATTTCCAGCTTTTTCTTCAGAATTTCCTTCTGGATTAAGAGGACCTGTTTGCATTGACCAGAGAGCCCATCAAACCCTGAAATGACTGTGTCATTAATAATGTTACCTGCATTTAACAAGTCCTGCCAATGACCAAATCCCTTCCTTCTGCATTTATTCCATCTAATGGGAAGAGAAGGGGAGGGAACCGAATTAGTCCAACCAAACCAAATGGAGTCTTGAACTAAGAAGGACAGGTTGTGAGCAAAGTAAATAGGCAAATTATACTTAGCTTTCACGGCCATCCAAGCTTTCCACAAGGAGCAAATAAGCTGACTGCCTTTGGGCACAAATTCAACAGGAGAAGTAATAACATCCCAAAGAGTACAATTGACCCAGCTTTTATTATGTTTAATGTTGAAATGGTTAACATTTCTTTTAATTAAACAAGCCCAGAAGTCATTAGAGGAAATAGATCTGAAAATCCACTTAGCAGCCATTTGGGTGGCCATCCTGGAAGGACAAATGAGCCCAAGCCCCCCTTCAGTTTTTCTCATACAACAAATATCCCAAGCAACTTTGGGAATTTTAGAACCTCCCCACAAAAACTTTCTAGCAAGAGAGATGGCCTGACCAAGCTGCTTTTTACTAGGCTGCCAACAGGAAAGAAAATAGGTAAGGGAAGGGAGGATATAATGCTTTAAAACAAAAGATCTTTGAGAAATACTTTGCTGAACATCAGACCATTTAAAAATTTTAGCTCTAAATTTATCAAGCACCCAATTCCACCTTTGCTCATTGGATATACCAAAGCCCATGGGAATACCCAAAAGCCTAAAAATACTCCCTTTCTTGATGATATCACAACCTGCAGCCAAAACACAAGCTGGAATCTTATTATTAGTGGCAAAAAAACCTGTTTTTTTATGGTTGACCACAGAGCCACTAGCAAGACAGAAAAGGTCAAGACAGTTAAGAAATTGCTTAGCAGACTTTTCTTCAGCAATCATCATCATGTTAGTGTCATCTGCAAACATCTGCAGCCCCAGGGGAGAGTGAGCTTGAGGAATATCAAGACCAGAAATGGTCCCTTGACTGAAGCTATCTTTGACAAGCCAACCCAAAGCATCACTAGAAATAGCAAACAGGAGGGGGGCCAGGGGACACCCTTGTCTAATAGACCTGCATAACTTAAAAGAGTTAGACATATTACCATTAATAGCAACTTTAGAGCAGGCATTACCAAATAAGATACTGACATATCTTATAAACTTTTTGCCAAAACCAATATCATGAAGAGACTGAAGAATGAAATCCCATTCAATCCTGTCATAGGCCTTATCAAAATCAATTTTGAAAAAGTAGGTGTCTATATTAAGCTCTTTATAATACTCAAGACTTTCCCAAATGGTAATAATGTTATCCAAGATAAATCTCCCTTTGATAAAGCCTTTTTGCTCTGGCAGAATTATACTATCCATTAAAGGACTCAGCCTTCTGGCAAGTATGGAGGCAAAAATTTTGTAAAGAGAAGTCAGACAGGAGATGGGTCTCCAATTGTTTAAGTCATCTTTGGGACCCCTTTTATGTAAGAGCTTGATCACCCCTGTGTTGATAAAAGGAGAAAGAGACCCCCTTCTAGAGGCTTCTTGCCAGATCTTGAGAATTATGGGCACCAACAAATCCTTGAACTCCTGAAAAAACTCATAAGGAAGACCATCATGACCAGGGGATTTACCAGGCTTCAATTTGCTAATGGTTTCTCTCACCTCACCCTCAGAGAAGGGCATGTCAAGGAGGGAGTCCATTCCCTGAGGAACCATTTTCTTCCTACAAAGGGCAATGGCAGCTCTTGCACTCCACACATCAGCCCCTCTCTTGGGAGGCAGAGAGAAAACATTGGCAAAGAACCTATGGGCAACCTCCAAGTTATCCTTCATATTAGAAGCTAAGAGACCATTACTGTTTTTGAGCAGAGGGATGAAGTCCCTAGCTTTTTTCTTTCTCATAAGATCAAACATGTGTTTATTAGGCTTATCCACTTTGCCTGCCCAGAATTCTCGAGACGTGACAAGGGCACCTCTAGCAAGGAGGTAATCAACTTTCCTCACTTTTTCCTGCAACTCAAGGATTTTCAGCCTTTTGGTATTAACATCAAGCTTAGAGGACTCCAGAAGATCCAACTCCTTCAAAAACATCATTCTTCTCTCATACCTAATATTTTTAGCTTTATTCTTAAAGTTCTTAACAGTAGTTTGAATTTCTCTAACAGCCTCTTCCCAAGCCACAAGGGGAGAACAATCTTTATTAAAATGAAAATCCAGAATATCAGAGATTTTCTCCTTCACAATAGGAATTTTAAATAAGGTAGAATCCATGTGAGGCCAACCAGCACGATACGAGGGGTTGTTCAAGAACAGTTTCACAATCAAAGGCGCATGATCAGATAAAACCAAGGACCTATCAATGTCACAATTATAATTCCACAAACTATTGCTTCTACCAGCATGCATGTAAAACCTGTCCAATCTGGCAGACAAAAAATTAAATTGATTTCTATTGTTCCAGGTATGACCTGTGTTAAGAGAAAGATCAAGCAAGCTGTGCTTATTAAGCAGATTAAACCAACAATGCTTCTCACCCCCAGAGATAATATTATCGTTGTTGCCGTTCCTATCACCCAGATTAGTGACCATGTTAAAGTCACCAGTCAGCAGTAAAACATCATTAATTTTAGCAATTTCTTCCCAGCATTTAGCTCTTTGAGTAGCCTGGTTAGCAGCATAAACACACACAACAGTACAATTAAAAGGCTCTTTACACTTGACAGCAATCCACTGGTTAGAACTACTCTTGTAAACCTCCTCAATAAGATGACACACTCCATTAGCCACCCCAATGGCAGCACCACCTTTACCACAATGATCCGTATGAACCCAATGGTAAGAATTGGAGACAGTTTTTAAATTCGACAACAGAGTGGAACCTCCCACCTTCAACTCCTGCAAACAAATAAAATCAGGAAAAATAGAGGAATCTTTGATCCAGTTGTTGATGGTCTTGCTCCTGATAGGATCAGTGAGCCCCTTAGTGTTAAGAGAAATAAGCTTAATACAGTCCATGGACAAAGGAGAGAGAAGAAAACTTACTTCTTAAGATTCTTACCAGGACTAACTGCAGTAACCGAATTCCTGACCAATTCCTTTCTTTAGGTCTAGAATTAACCTTTAGCATTTGGTGACAGGAAATAGGACATATGAACATAAGACAGAGAGAATGGATCATAAGAAGGGAAGAAACCAAATGAGTCCAGCCAGCCCTATAGCTAAGATTGTTATGAAATAGATTTATAATTAAAGGCGAATGATCAGACATATGCAAATAATGATCAAAGGTACAAGCATAACTCCACAAAGAGTGACGCCTGACTGGACTCAAGTACAATCTAACAAGTTTGGCAGACAGAAAATTAGAGCTATTACGATCATTCCAAGAAAGCCCAGTGATAGCAGAGAGGTCCACAAGAATAAGATTACTAGCCAAGTTAAACCAACAGTTTTTTTCAAGCCCAGGGACAATAATGACAATTTTACCAATTCTGTCACTACTGCAAGTGACCTTGTTAATATCCCCTGTAAGAAATATATCACCAAGAATTCTGAGAAGAACTTCCCAGCATTTGGTTCTCTGGACTGCCTGATTTGCTCCATTTCCATTATGCTCCGAAAAAACCCAATGATGGTTGTTCGAAACAGTTCTCAGATTCGTCATGAGGGAGTCACCCCCTACCTTAATCTCCTGCAAGCAGATAAAGTCAGGGGAGTGAGAACCTCCTTTCATCCAATTATTGATCATCTTACCTCTGAGAGGGTCAAAGAGCCCTTTAGCATTGAAAGAAATAAAATTAGTACTATCCATGGAAAAAGCAAACAAGGGAAAACAGACTTACTTTTTAAGGTTTTTACCTGGCTTCACAGCAGAAACTGAGGACCTAACAGTATCCTTTCTTTTGGAATTGGATTTATCTTTACCTTTATGGCTAGGGGAACAAACATTTGTCATACAAATGTCTTGATTGCTGGGACCACCATTGTACTCCTGAACAGAAGATAACTCATCAAAACTGTTAAGCTGCTCTACAAACATTTCATCACACTTACTGTCTTTTACTTCTTCAGGGGACTTCAAATTATTGGTTCCCTGTGGGGGACTGAAGGAAGAGCCTTCAACCTTATTTTGCTCTTCCCCAATATCATTTCTGCTCCTATTCTGCTCTTCCCCTAAATCCGTGCCAGCATCTTGCAATTCGTCCAGCACCTGATAGGGATTAAGAATCCCTTTAACCAGCGGTTCAGAACGTAAACCTACATTAGGATTTTTTTTTCTCTGCTTGAAGGGAACTTTTTTGAATCCATGCTCTTCTTTGGATTGAGCCGGAAGGATGGGGACTGAGGAGGCAGGCGACTCTTCACCAGTTCCAGCCAAACCATTTTGTTTTTTAGCAAGCAAGGGGCAATCCTTAATTAAATGCCCTTGATTATAACAGTTAAAACAAGCATTAGGAAGGTTTTTATATACCACCTTTTGGACATGCATCTTGCAACCCTCAGAATTCTTAATGACAACTTTTGTCTTAATTTTTTTAGAGATATCAACCTCAATCAGCATTTGAGGCTCCCATTTGGGATTGAAATCCTTTTTAGGTTTCTGGCCAACTATTTTTCCAATTATCGATCCAACTTTTTCGAGCCAGGGATAAAATTCTATAGGGAAATCAGGAAAATCCACCCAAATAGGAACTTTGGACGGCTTGCTGCTTCTAGGATTAAAGCCAGGAAACCATTTATAGAAGGAAAGGGGGGTGTTTCTAATAATCCAATGACCCTCTGCTATAACTTTCAAAGCATTTTTCACATATTCAAAGAAAAAAAGATAAAAGTTATTAGGCAGATACTGAACATGCTTAGCAAACAGACCTTTACTTTCCCAGTTAATCCTCATCCAAGATTTAAGAATTTCCTGAGCAGGCCTAGGTCCATGACAGTGAGCTATAACCACTTTGTCTTCAAGGTGGTTGTTCCAGTTAGTGAGGGCAGAGCTCTCAATAACCAGAGTACAATCCTCCATATCCTCATCTTCTGGGTCAAGATTTAACGTATGAGCCTTATTATTGTCAAAACCTTGTATGAGCCTTATTATTGTCAAAACCTTCTCTCATCATAGGCTCAACTAATTTACCTTTTCCTTTGGGATCCGCAGACACAGTATGAGGAAGTTGGTTACCTGGCTTGTCCTGATTAGCAACGACAGAGAAGAAGTCCTGATGTGGCCTCTGAACAGCTTTAGCATACGATAACGGAGCATGCGTCTGTTGACTCTCCTTCGAGCTGAAACCCATCAGACCATCAGAACCGCCCCAGACATTTCCACCATTCTGACCACCAGAGTCTTTGTCAACCTTCTGCGTAGCCACAGAAGGACCGGACGAACTAGCACAGCCATCAAATACAGGATTAAACATTGCTTTCACCATATCTGTATCTTCACAACTCGGACCAGGGAATCCATTGCGCAATGCCTCGAACAGTGCCATGTCGGGGGCCAATGTACCACCGAACAGAAGATTGGACAGAGATCCCCCTCGTACCGAGGGGGAGGAGAAGAACAGTAGAGCCACCCCACACAACGCGGGGGAGGAGAAGATAGATAGTCTTTCCCAAACCCCAAGGGCAGCTCATGCAGGCCCAAAACCCTAGGACATTCACTCCCCACTCCGCGCGCAGTTACTCTCTGCAGTCACGATTACGCCCCATCTACTTTTCATCCTCCTCCTGCTTTTCCGATTGAATGAGCATTGAGAGATGTAACGTTTTACTCTCGTTGAGCGACTTAGCTAATTTGAGATGGCGACATGGTGGGCGATATTCTATTCCGGCATTCACATGATTTTCATGGTCGATCAAAAAGACAACCTCAAAAATCTTTTTTTTTTTTTTAAATAAAGGAAGTTCGGCCTTAGCCTAATCTCCCGGACTTTAATTATAATAAAGAGAAAAAGTTACAAGTGAATGGGACTAGTGCCCATGGGACCCCCCAAATCCCACATTGCAGGGGAGGAGTATGGCAAGCTACAGGGCATTACAAATGAGGCGGATAAAATTATCATCACCCTCATGTGGGACCCATTTGGGTTTCAACTTGTTGTTTTCGAGGAGATAAATACAGTGATGTCTAAACGGTGGTGATCTCTTCACTCGGGAGATTCTTTTACCAAGGAGAAACAAAGATTTCTCGATCGACCATTCCTTAGGGGTTTGGCCAATATTGACAGCACAACGCTCCCTCCAAATCTTCCAGAGAGCCTCACCTCTGATGGCATTCCACAGCCTCGATGAGCAGCCGATCGCCTCACCCAACATCACTTGTTGCCAGTTGATTTGACGCGTGAGTCTCAAAACTCGGGTCACGTGATTCCAGATAACGCGGGACTTGGGGCAGTCGAAGAACAGGTGAGCTAAATCTTCGATGCACCGATGGCAACGCTTGCACCATGGCGGCACACCACACATTTTGTTTGCCCTTGCATTGGTCCAGATACCTTTATGCAAGATCTGCCACATGAGAACGGACTTTTTGACCTCAATTAGGGGGTGCCAAATAGACATGAATTTTAGCTCCCACCGAAGTTTGGTCCAAGAAAGGCACCATCTCTTGTTAAGGGTGTGGTGAACATCCAAATCCTCTTTGAAGTTGGGGATTCTGGATAGCTTCTTACCATTGCTCCATTTGAGGCCCTCCAAGCAAGGAAGATCCTGACCGCAGAGAAGGCGGGTAGTTGAGCGGTCCCAGGCTAAACACCTGCTTTGAAGAAGAGTCCATTCTTCAAAGGTAACTCTAAGTCTCGGATCCAATTCTTCGAACCTAATCCACTGGCTGGTCTCTTGTTTCCAGAGTTGTTTCCACTATTTGAACCCCTTGTTCCATAACCGCCTTGCAGTTTGGAGGTTCCAAGACTCCACCCCCCGAATGCCACTGATCGGGAACCAAATAGAATCATTTTGTCTTATGCCAGCCGCCCACTTCCACTCATCACTGATTCTGATGAACTGTTTGGCCTTGTTCCAATTCTTCCATAAGGAACACACGAGGCTAGAGCCTTTAGGGAAGACCGGGTGGGGGGAGAACAAAAGCGTGAGAATCCCTAAGTCCTTCCAACCAGGGTGGCCAACAAAGGTAAGGTCTTCCGTGTTTCTGAAGATCAATTTGGCCCAAGAGGACTCCCTATTGCTCCAAGCCTTGATAAGCCACTTTGCAGCCAACTTGTCAGCCAACCCAACAATATCCAAAATTCCCAAGCCCCCTGAGTCTTTAGGGCTAATGCAAGTTTCCCATTTGATTTTGGGAATCCCCCTTCTATTGGGGTCCCCAGTCCAAAGGAAGTTTCTGCAGATTCTTTCCAATTTGGCCAAGTCTTTCTCCTTAGGTCTCCAACACGAGATAAAGTAAATAATTGTAGACAACATAAATGTGTTAACAACCATAGCACGCCCTGCCAGGTTGACTTGCATACCTTTCCACTGATTCAGCTTCCTATCCAGCTTGGATAGCACCCAGTTCCAGCGTTGGTCCATTGAGATATCGAAACCCATCGGAATGCCAAGGAGACGGAAGACTTGACCGCTAGGGATAACTTGACACCCCTGATCCACCAACAATTGGGGAGTATGTCCGCTGATTGTTCTAAAAGCAGTTTTAGCATGGTTGATTTTTGAGCCTGATGCCACACAAAAGGTGTGGAGGCACCACCAAAACACCTCAATGCTGTTTATATCGTTATGCACAAAGGCATTCATGTCATCAGCAAAAAGTCTCACAATCATTTGGCCGTGATTTAGAGGTAAGGAAAGACCTTTGAGATTGCCAGCGTCCATGTGATGCTTTAATAGGCAGCTGAGTCCATTCGAGGCGATAGCGAATAGTAATGGAGCCAGAGGGAAGCCTTGCCTAATTGATCTTTTTAAACGAATGGGCTCAGAGAGCTTACCGTTGATGTTTATTCTAGTTGAAGCATTTCCAAGAAGAGTGGAAACCATCTTCGTGAACTTTTGGCTGCATCCAAGGTCTTTCAATGATTGAAGAATAAAAGTCCCATTCCAATCTGTCATACGCTTTGTCGAAGTGGATCTTAATGAATACCAGATCTTGAGCAGACTCCTCAGCAAAAGCAAGGCCTTCCCAAATATCGATAATTGCTTCAAGTATAGATCTACCTTTGATAAAACCTTTCTGGTCCTCGCACAGCCATGACTTTAAATGACAAGAGATTCTGTTGGCGATAACTTTTGCAATTATCTTGTATCCAGTTTGGAGCATGGTAATCGGACGCCAGTTTTTAATTTTGTTCTTATCTCCCCGTTTGTGGATTAACTTGATGACGCCATTATTCAGGCACTCAGGGAGGGCACCGAAAGAGAGAGCCTCTTGCCACACGAGGCGCAGCGGGGTGGCCACCTAATGTTTGAAGGACTTGAAAAACTCATTGGTAAGGCCATCCGGACCCGGACTTTTCCCATTAGGAAGGGCATCAATAACCGCGATAATTTCATTCTCGGAGATGTTAGCATCCAGTAGAGCAATCAAGTTCTATGGGATTCTGGTTTGAGCAACCCTTGAGATGGTTGCCATGGATTCGCACCTGTGGGGGGAAAGAGGAGTCGAGACCCCGAGAAGATTGTTAAAGTGTTCGACGATGATAGATCTATTCTCCACTTCCGTGCAACATTCAGTTCCATTGTTATTGACCATTAGGGGGATGGATTCCCTAGCTTGTTTCCTTTTGAGGATGTTACACATCTCTTTCGTTGGTTTGTCGGCCTTCCCTGCCCACCAATCTTTGAAGAAAATTTGAAGATTTTTCCTTTGAACCTCCTCCTCTAACCTTAGTCTTCCCTTGATTTTCAAAAGACCTTGTTGGCAATGTAGCTTACCTTTGTTCACGTCTTCTTCAAGCCGTGAGAGCCTCCGGTACACCGTTTCTCTTCTTTTTTTTCGGATTTCTCTTATAGCCTTTTGAGTCCTGATTAGAATTTTTCGAGTCCTTTCTACTGCGCTTCTCCAACACTTAGCCGGTTCATTACAGTAAGCAAAGGCTTCCGTCCACACCTCAGAAATTTCTTGGTGGACAGAGGGGAGGGAAAACGATGTCTGACAAGCATGAAACCAAGGAGCTTTCTGGAGCATGGGAATCGGTTTGAAAGACAGAGTAATCGGATAGTGGTCTGAGATAGTCAGGTCCATGTGTTGGGAAATCGAAGGAATACCCCACTGAAGGATGGTGTTCTGATTGATGTAGCATCTATCAAGTCTTGCTTTCCTCAAAGAGTCCCCCGACTGGAGATTTGACCAGGAGAACCCCTTCATGTCTTTCACCTCGACCAGGTCGAGATGGAGCTTGATTTTATCCCATATCTCTTTCTCCTGACCGTCAATAATTTTTCCTTTGTTATTCCATCGGTCCTCAGGAAACTCAACCATGTTGAAGTCCCCACAAATCAGAACATTGTGTGAAAGGGAGTCGAGGGAAGCCCAAGTATCCATTCTATCTGCTTCACCATTAGGGGCATAAATTGAGACCACAGTGAACTGGAAAGGGAACCCGAAAGAGGCAGCAATCCAACGATGATTCCGACCTTCAAAAGTCGAGGTCACATTGCCAGACAAGGAGTGACTAATGCCGATAGAAGCACCCCCCGTCCCTCTAGGGTGAGAAGTGGAGAACCAAAGGTGATTCGGAGAAATGCATTTAAGCCGTTTTTGTAGATCCTCTCCGTCGATTTTAATCTCTTGTAAGCAAATAAAGTCCGGGGCGAAGCACTTGTCTTTGAACCACTGGCCAAGAATCGAAGCTCTTGACGGGTCAGACAGACCCCTGACGTTTAGAGATGTGATTTTCATTGATGATGGTTGCCCTCTTTAAGGGGAGGGACCCGATCTTTTTTCTTCTTGTGGTCTTCTTTTTTCCTCCCTACTTCTTGACTAAGGATCCTACTCTTGAGGGGGCTCTTCCAAGGCATGCCGGAAGGTTGTTTTCCTTTAAGCTTTGACTTTTGTTGCGGTAATCTTGGAAAGCATACCGGGAGGGTAGGACCTAGAGAGGAGCTTTTGCTGTCTGGGTTGTCTTCATTGCTGGTAGTGAAGCCTTCCTCTTTACTCGTGGTATAACCTTCTTGGTTGTCTTCTTTGCTGGTAGAGCACCCAAGGGTATTATCAGTGGGGTCTTCTTCAAAGTGGTTGTCCCCTGGGAAGTCGACCTCATTAATCTCTTTTTCTAGGTTACTGTATATGTTATTCAAGGGGGCAACTGTCGTAGTATTCCTTGTTGTTGATCTTCGAGGGCTAACTTTCCTCCTGCGTCTCACTTCAGTGAATCCGTCTCAGCAACGCGAGTTCCCTCTTCTTCCTCCATTGGAGGGGGATGATCCCGAGTGTCGTCTTGGGGGAGAGGGTCTAGGGTCCCATCTGGTTTAAGCTTGTTTTTATTGGAACTTCTCTTCAGGGGGCAGTCTTTGATCCTATGACCTTGATGCCCGCACCGGAAGCACGCGTTTGGCAAATTCTTGTAAGTAACCTCCTGTGTCTAGGTCTTACCATCTCCACAGTTTATGGAGATCTTCGAGGGAAGGACCTGGTTCAGGTCTGTTTCAACGCAGATCTGTGGATGCCATCTTGCATTGAAAGAATGTTGAGCACCATCGTAGATTAACCCCCCAACATCCTGTCTTGCGGCCATTGGGCGATCGATCGGTGAGACGATTTCACAAAGAAATCCATACATGAAGAAAGGCAGATTGGGAAGCTCTACCCAAAGCGGGTAACGAAGAGGCTTTGATCTGTTCAAGACAAAGTCTGGGGTCCATTTAAAAAGGCAGAGGGTGGACCGGCCCACTTGCCAGGAGCCAGCTTGCAGGGCTTGGAAAGCCATCTCTTCGTTCTCAAATACTAGAAGCAGGTGATTCGCCGGCAGGAATTGACATTTGGACACAATTAGGCCACGCGGGAACCACTCCTTGCGAAGCCAAGTTCTCACACTTTCAAGAGGGGGCCTGGGGCCAAACATTTGACCGATCAGGCAAGTTTTCTTCAGTTCTTCTTGTTTTGCCGCCACAAACTTGGCCAAAAATCTTCAGAACAGAGCTTGCCAATTGGAGTTATAGTCTGAACTTTGAAGTCATCTGGATTCTGACCACAGAGGTCATGATATGGTAGGCGATCTTATAATAAAAAAATCGCACGATTCCATCGCAACGTGAAAAAATCTTCCGATCAGAACCCGCCATGCGGAGTTACATACTGGAGTCATCTGAGTAGAGAAACCGAGATATGGTGTGGGCGACAGCATATTACAATATTCGTCTCATATCTTATCTCAACCTCAGAGATTTTGGTATTACATTAAAGTGTTCGCTTGATAGCATATCTGAGCCTTGAGCCTTGGATATCTTCAGATCAGATAGGGGGGAACACGGGAGATAGGTGACCGGAAGTTCGATCATTTTCTTGCTTTTTTTTGTCTAGGTGGAAAGTGCTCTTGCTTGACTTGTCTGATGCAAAAAAGGGTGACTTGAACGGAGTGTTAGCCCTCTGTTTTATTCCGTTCGGTCACCCAACAATTGAATTAAGTTGTAACTGCTTGTGCATTTTGTGCATTTAGTGTTTTTCTAATTCATAGGTGCATGTGCTTCTAAATCTGTTCGTCAAAGGTGGCGTGCCCTCAATTGTTTGTCCGATGACCCAAACAATGACCAGATTAAAAATCCATGTGCCCCTGCTAAGGGCTTGCCAGCGGTGTTACAGACTAGAGTCATCTGACCACAGGGATGGTGATATTGTAGATATCTCATCTCAGCTAACTCCATTTAAGTGTGTAGACTGCGATACATATTTGTTTTTCCCGTATGAATCGTCTTATCTACGAACCTATATGGGATGTCCATCACATAGAGGAAATATTATTCAAAGTCTATGTTACCAAAAAATTAAGTATCATTCTCATTGATACGTTGATGAAGATTTCACGATAGTTAAAATCATATCAATTCTTTTGAGTGTGTTTTCACATGGAATCCATTCTTGGTTGGATGAAATATTCAGATCTAAGAAGCCTAGTAAAAAGCTGTTAAGATGCCATCTTTTACATAAGACTATTGAAATATTATCTTATAGTCTCTATTATGGGAAACTTAGGTGTTGTACCCTCTTCTTGCTTAGTATTTAGTACATAAATAACAATTTTTTCTTGTTAAACTTAAATACCTCCCTTATAGCTGCCACAAAATCGTTTTGATTTATAAATAGCAAGATTAAACATATTGTTATTTCCATTGATTACCAACACTTCTCATTAAGGATCGTTTTACTTGATTGATTTGTTGGAAGAAGAGTTGGGTAGAATATTCAAGACACTTTATTCAAAATAAATAGGTCTCTTGATTCTCTTAGTCCTCATCACAACTGAGAGTTATAAGTACATTTAAAAAGGTTGCCAAAACATTTTTATGGATGAAATCATATGGGATTACAATGCTATCCATGAGAATATACCTAGTGCATGTGAACTCCTAGACTATCAACTAAAGGAGTATCTTAAAACCATACAAAGAAAATTTGAACATGGAAAATATATTTTAACAAGGGTCATTTTGAGGAGACATTTTGAGCCATTGTAAAGGATATTCTATATTAGATCGCATCAAGTTATTATAAAAGTTAAATTGAGAGTATGAATACAATCATTGCTGTGCTTGAAAAGTTTCATTCGCATAATTTTATATTTTAACTAAAAAGAATATAATTGTTGTACCTCTACAACTTAACAACGATATTACTACCAAAGGCGCTTCATTCTTTGGATATAGTGGTGGTTTTGTAACTTTTCTAGGGCTGGTTTGGTGGTTTTTCTAGTTGTCGTTTTGTAGCTTTTCTAGTTTTTCTAGGGCTGGCTTGGTAGTTTTTCTAGGGATGGTTTGGTCGTTTTCTAGGGCTGGTTTGGTACTTTTTCTAGTGGTCGTTTTGACTCATAAGATTATGAATATTAAAGAGCTACATTAGGAATGGAGAGGGTGCAAGTGAGAATGATAAAAATCAAGAAGAATTGGATTCAATATTGAACAAGACTTTAGCTTTTATGGGGAAAAATACTGAATTTCTAGACCAGATGGACATAGTAGGCTAGATTAGGAACTTTTTTTTTTTGAGAAAAGGACCAAGACACCATCTCACATGAGCATACAACATAAGTTTCCAAATGGTTTTACATGAGATTCCGATAGAGAGTTTCCAAACTTTGCATAGGTTTTTGTGGAGTATAAGCTTGTTTGAATACATTTTCAATCAATGTAAACTTATCTTATGCCCAAAGTCCCTCCTATGGGCTAAAAACCTTCCTTTATGTTTACAAAAGGACTTGCATCTTTGAAAAATCAATCTATGATATAGATTGAAATATTTGTGTGTCCATATAATTCTCTAAACTTCCTTTGATATAATATTTCTCTTTCTTGCTTTTGTTTCGTATTTTGAGATTGTCTACAACACACACACACACACACACACACATATATATATATATATATATATATATATATATATATATATATATATATATATATATATATATATATATATATATATATATATATATATGCACACCGACACGGATATATATATATGCACACCGACACGGATATTGATAGGAAAAAAACAATCCTCATGTATATACCAACACCTATTTCAACCTGCATACCGATGAAAAATTTTTTATAAAAGAAAACTTGAATGTTATCTGCCCCATTTCCAAAAGGTTATTTGAGAGTGCGAGACAACAGAATTGTAAGCAAGTCTTTGTTTTCTGCATTTTTTTTAATTTCGCTTACAAAGCTTCACATTGATGCTTATAAATCTCTACATTTACTTATCATTTCAGCTAATTGGAAATTTTCAAATTTTTGTTTACTATTTCATTTAAATTTGCTCATTATTCTTCTTAATTTTAGAAAATTCATAAAAATAAATATATTACAATTAAAGAAAGAAATAAATAAATACACACATTCACACACATACATACACACATTGACAAACATACACACATTCATACATACAAACATACATAGACAGATACATATAGCCACACACATACATACACACATACAGACGCACATAGATACATACATACACACATAGATACATACATAAATACCTATTCACACATACCTATGCACACATACATACACACACATACATACATAGACACACATACACACAATAACACACACACATACATACATACATGTACATACACACATACAAACACAGCTACACACACATGACATGCCCACATAAACATACACACACATGCACACACATACATACACACATAAACACGTGCATATACATACACATAAAAACACACACACAGACATACACATGCATACACACACATACATACATACTTATACACACACACATATATAGATATTATATATATATGTATATAATATATATATATATATATATATATATATATATATATATATATATATATATATATATATATATATATATATATATATATATATATATGCTTGATACAAACATACATTAACAAATACACATAAATAGACACACATACATACACAAACATACCTACAAACACATACCTACACCGAATATATTGATTCAATTTAGCCAACGTGTCAACTACCACACAAACTAAATTATTGTCTTTCCACGTGCAAGATAGTCTTTTAATAAAATCCATTGAGATGCTCTCCCACTTGACTCGCTTGAGACACAAACCTTACCTTTCTAAAGAAAATATTCATCTTGGATGGAAAAGTTCTTAAATCCTACCTCAAACACACTTGTTTCATTTGCTTTACTCTTTTTAGCTGCTTTCTAAGGTAGATTGGACCATCTTTAAAATTCCTTTCAAAGTTGAAATAGATCGACTTTGAACTTGTATAAAACTCAAATTATTCAACATAGGCATCCGACTTAAGGTGTCTGCCATTGCATTGAACTTTTATTTCCTATATTTGAGTTCATAGTCAAATTCTTGAAGTTCCTCATCCCACATGAGTTTTCTATTGATATATTTAGGTAGTGATGTGTGTGAATGCACTAGACCAAAGGGGCACTTTTTTCCCTCTTTAGCAGATTTTTTTTATCGTGGATTGTATATACGCCTATAACCCTAATGGGTCACTTAGCTTTGTACATTCTAGTGGTAATACATTCAGAAGTGTGTGTTGTGCTCCAAGCTTCTTCTTCTTCCTTGTGCTATTTGT